>JAKUAS010000013.1:0-443349 GCA_030566735.1 Australozyma touchengensis | reverse complement strand
AACGGTGCGCTCTTGGGCGCTGTAGGCCCGCGCGCATAACCACGTTTGAAAATGAGGAAAGCATAACCGATGGACGGTGGCCGTACATTGCTATTTTCTAAGTAGATGTGGAACTGATGCCTTAGTTCAGTAAATACATTGGATATCTGGGCCACTGAGTGAGATGTTGAGATGTACGGATGTACTATGTGTAGTATCATCTGTTGAGACGATGTGTAAATGATCGAGACGCTTACCCGAGGCAGCTCACCGAAATCTATACTAAGCATGTAAATGTCTCAAGGAATAGAATATAGTATAGTATCTATAAATTAATTCACTTAGAGTTGGTTTAGGACCGCCTAAAACGCTTCCAGCAAAGGGATTGAGCCGAGTAGTATACCTGCACAACTCTTCGGTTTAACTGATAACCAAGGCAAATAGCCCCTCCTTACGTATACGGAGTTTTATTCGGAAGGGAAATACATCGAATCGTGTCAAACGGCTAAGCAGCTCTTTCGGAGAAGTTCAGACTGCAAAACGGCTATTGGCCCTTACTGGACGAGAGAACAAGGCATACTTCGCCAATTATCACTTATCCAACTTCCTCTCATGGTTACTGTGGTTTTTGTCCGGACCGTGGAGTCTGCTCCATTTATCCACCTACTATGCTAGCCGTCGTTTGTTATAGAGGATCTTACAGTAAATAGTCCTGATACCCTTATTCTTGTTCAGCGCACCTTTTGAAATTAGTTCTTCAGATTATGAAAAAGTACAAACATTTGATTATCTACTTTTTTTTTTTTTTCTGTTCCTTTTCCTCCGCATGCTACTTGCGTCGTTGTACGCGAAGCAGACCGAAGCTTTGTCTCCTTATGTCTTTGCATCTGCCATCTGTACTAAGAACACACTTCTGAGTTTCAAATAACATAGTTTCTCTTCAACTATGTTTTCAGACTTGTTTTCTCTTGTATCCATCAATCTGGCCAAGAGAGGGGTTTTCCTTATACTTCTGAAGTCACTAACGAGGGAGGGTCAGCGCTAGGGCACATGACACGAGACATGGCATGGAATCGGCCCGTCCGTCGCAAGTGTGAAGGTTAAGTAGGATTATCATTGCTTCGACAGAAGGGATTTTCTGACGACATATGGATATGCGGAAGATGCTACAAGCAAGAAGATAAGTTCTCACAAATGGATAGAAAGCTCCAAGAACATGGTGGTCTATGCAGAAACGGCAATTCGCCTTCGCCAAAACATATATTTTCCGGAATTCTTGATTTCGCATATCTAATTATGTTCTATTACTTAAATTACGAACCCCAGCAGTAGTATCATCTTGAGAGTTGACTGATCTCGAGAGAACGAAGGCTAACCGCTTTCCTTTTGGCTACCCGTTCTCATGGGGGTTGTCTCTCTCTCTCACAATCGACCCTTTGGAACAATTCTTTGTCTAAAGACTTGCCTTTTTAGGTATTTTCAGCTCGGGCTAAGTGTTTGACGCTGCCCCAATTTCGTGCTCAAGTAGAAGGTTAAAATAGCCCCGAACGCTCAGAAGGTGAGAGGCTGCAGGCCATGTACACCAGAAGAAAAGCGAAACTTCTCCCCCTCCCGCTTGTATCTTGTCTAATTTCGCTCTATGTCCCCTGTGGCACTCCATTTATTGGCTGTAGTATCTTGACGTCTTACGACTGCTAGCGTTCCGTTCTTGCGGTCTTCCTTTAATGAATGCGATAAATCATTAAGCGCATTAACCTAAACATATCTATATGTTAAAATATTAAACTATCGTGAAGTAGTTTGCAATATTGAACAGGAAAGATAACACTAAAATCTGCAAGCCTTGATCCAACCATTCTGCAAACTTGGAAGCGTCTCAAATTGTTTTGTTATTTTTACTTCCTCGCTTCTTCTTCTCCCTTTCCTTTTCCTAGTGCCGCCCTCATCTTCCGCTCACAATATTCCTTAAACGATGATGTTTTGGCAGTCATCTTTTGTTTGAAGGTCATCCCCCGGTACTTAGCAAACCGCAATATCTTGTCTCGTGTCCTTTTCCGTTTTTCTCCCGGCCCTATACCTTCCATCTGTTCACAGTTGATCTCGAATGGCCACTTGGCAAAACAAAGTTCCCTCATCTCTCGTCTTGCGCGACGGCCCAGAACGCAAAACAAGCGCTCAACGAATCTCATGTGGATTCTCCGACTTACCGTGCAAAGAAGTATAGCAGCTATAAATACAGCTACTGACGCTACTATGAAAGCCGGTCCGAGCGGGATTGAAACGAAACCAACCGCTGACCCTCCCAAAAGTATACCTATAAGAGTAAACTTTTTGCGCCTGTAGATTTTGGCGTACTTCTGCTGAAAGTAGAGTTCTATACCTTGACAACTGAAGGTACGCTTAAGAAACTCATACGAAACCAAGTTAGAGTATTTTACGAGATTGAGGAGGAAACCATTGAACCGATTGAGTAATTCGACAGTCCAGTCCAACTGTGGATTTCCCGCGAGGGCTTCCTTTTTTTTATCAGCTGATAAGGCCATCTCAATGGCAGTGGCCAAGACATTTGCGTTTATCTTTTGCAGCAAATGCACATAATAACTTACAGGAAACCCATCAAGCCTCTTGACCTTTTTCTTGTTTGTAGTTTGGCTAATTATGTCCTCTAGTGTTTCCTTGAGTCCTTTTAACGAGTTGTGATTCGTAGTGATAAGAGATTTTACATCCGAGATTAAAGACTCCACAAGCGAAACCTGCGGAGAATTAATACCATATCTACTAAGATTCTCTTTGCGAACTTGAAGGAAGAAGTCGTTCAATCTCACACTGTCGTCGTTGATCTTGGACAGAAAATCGTCGAGGAAATCAAGGTTCTTTGCTTTTCCGATTTGGATTGCAAATGCGGCCAATTCCTGTGTTTCTTTTGTTCTATTGTACAGCTCCGTATATTTCGTGTGATAACGGCCAAACTGACTGATTTTCGCGGCTATTTCTTGGAGCTTGTCTTCAAGTTTGATCGATGCTGTTCCAGATACTGTTACTGGTTGTTTGCTCTGATTTTTAACCTGCTTGCGAATTGCTTCTCCCACATATGAAATGATAGCTTCTATGTCGACTCCAGATGGGATTCCGGAGTTGACTCGATTTGAAATTTCGTTTCTATGTTCGTTCTCGTGCGAACCGTTGACCAGCTTTAGGTGGTTCTGAGTACCCGCTTGATGTCGATCGATACAATCAACAAGCAGGTCTGCGCTCCTCGTAATCTGCTCAATGTCATCATTACTTAGCCTTTTTTCTTTCGAATCCTTGTTCAATTGTTCCACGAGAGCCATCATCACAGGTATCTGAGAACTAAACGCCGCGCTGGCAGAACTGAGATTCTGGAAAGCCGAGTTAGCTTCTGGCCGAGGCAACTGCTTTTCAAAAGAACTCTGCGAGCACTGTAACTCAGGTTCTACATCATTGAGCTCTAATTCGAGTTCTAAACTTTTTCGGAAGAGATCTGTAGCGCGTCTAGGGTATCGTATGTCATTGGAATGAAATCCGGTTGGCAAAGCGATCATTTCGCCGAGTATTCTATCAACCTTTTGTCGAGTTTTGTCTAGTGCCTGTTTATCAGCGCTGAACTCCTCCGTGCTCTTTTTGACGTACTCTGCTTCCGCCAATACATATGACAAGAATCCGCTTATTATAGGCGCCATTTCGTATCCCCCTAGATAATTGTCCAAAATTTCACGGGCAACATCTCTTTGGGGAACACCACTGGTATCTAGCTGGGATTTAGTAATGGAGCCCCTTTGACCAGTGTGAAAGTCGGGGCCCTCTGACACAACTTTAAAGCCCTGATTTCCGTACAATTCTTTAGGATTCGGCTCTTTGCTAATGGCGGATATTTTAATTTCACTTTTAAGACTTGCAGGATGACTTTTTACACACTTTTCAATCTCAGCCGGCCTTGGCTTAGCAGTCTTTGCGTCAAGAGAGGGTTTGTGTGTGGGAGCCTCACTCAGCCGGCACGATATGCGATCGTTGCTTTCGGAGCTAGAAAAAGTTTTTTCCTTAGAGCTTTTGCTTGGAGCGGTTGCCACCCCCAGAGGCATCAATTTTGTCTCGTCTTTGGCTGGAAGAGTAGTATCGGTTCTCAGCTTTTTCGATCTTTTTTTAATACCGGCCATGATTTTATAATTGAATAGATGCAATGGGTATTCTTTTATATTAATTGGTCGAGATATGGTGTTGTGTAGAATTACAAAAGGCAATGGTTTATTATATTGTAGTGCCGAGTCTGAGATTGTAGCACAATAAGTGATGGAAATTTCGTTTTATTAATCTAATTGAGATTTGATAACTAATATATATCTCGAGGTACTTCCACGTCCAGGGCCCTCTTATATATTTCCCGTCTCAGTTTTATCCTATGCGGGATCTACCAAGGCGTGACGTCCCATGAAGACTAGAATCCATATCTTGTATTATGCTATGCCGGGACGTCCCGTGGCTAGATCGATCAATCTAAATCTAATTAAGCGTATTTGTTAGAGGAATATTTGCAATAGAGGCAAGTACGATCTCAACTATTGCTACAGACAAAGCATCTACGTGATGTTTTGTTGGCGTGATTCCACTTCGCCGTCACGATTAAGACATCTAAACAGATAAAAAGGCGCTTGTAAATAGCACATAATAGTAGCCAGGGAATTTTCAGAACGACGTAGATTTGAAGATCACATATTCGAGGTCAATCAGGTGCGACGATCAGAAAGATAAGGAGTTTAAGAGAAAGAAAAGTGCGTGCTAGTAGGGTAAAACTTTCATTTAGTGGGGTTTGCATCCGGTTTGACCTTTTCATTGTACGCGTCTTTTGTGCTGAGCTTTATGTGATATTGGTATCTACAGAAGCTTAGTGCGATTATCGAATACTTCTCAATCACACATACCTTTTTTTAAGTTTATGTTTTACTGAGCGAGCCAACTCTACAGTGATACCCCGGCTATCTGAGTCAACAAGACACCGTAACAGTTGAAGGTATTCGCTTAAAATGTGACCATAGCCGTGCATTTGCTTGCATCAAAGAGCAAGCCAGAGCATCGAAGCTTGAGAACGATGAACCCACCTGGCATGTCCTGACGTAGCTTGTACCTTCTTAAGAGGTGTTCTGCCGCTAATCAATCAATTCGAAAGGACTTTTACGTGTGTAATCTGATACAAAAGAATGAATTTAAGGGCCAGTCGCCAAGTCACCATACGTATTTGGCCAATAGCGCAATGCATAGCCTATCATCTTGTCGAGTTTGTCTGTGCTTAGGTTATCTGCATCGTATTTGGCCGATCCAAAGTCTCGACGATTCAGATAAAGGTAAACACCTCGTGAGATATTCATATGTCTCTTAGCTGTTAGAAAGTAAATAGCAAATGTGATTGATAATAGCCGCTCGGAAAACTTCACATATGCGGCAAAAATATCCTGACATATTGAGCGATAATACGGGCTCATTTTATTCAAAAGAGTCAGATTTTCGAGCGTTGCTTTGTCTAAGCGCTTGTTTCTTTGAAACTCGGTCTCTGAATACTGAAATTGATCATAACTCAGATTCAATTCGGCGACGATCTGACATGGGACTAGCTCCAAGAGCGTTTGAGACCATATCCTTTTCAAATGATTAGCCAGTGTATCAAGTTTTCCCTCGATGTATTTTAAATTTTGCCAGTTTCCTCATGAAAGTATTCAAACGTTTTCTACGGGTTCCCATGCGTTGAAAGGATCTGGCCATTGATCTGCGGAGAAATCTCTAAAGGGTTGAATCCTTTCCAGTGGAATGTCAAGGTGAAGTTCTTTGTTGTGACTACATCGTCCCAGAATTTGTTCGCTATAAATGTATAGCCAGAATCCATAGCTTCGAGGAGATGGCTCGATAGCTACGGCGTTACATTCGCCGTCTTTTCCGCTTGATATAATAATTTGCTTGCTTTATTGAATAGGGGTTGTTCGTGAGACTTTGAATACAGATCTTCTCCTATGACCCGGCCCCATGTGACAACACCGCCTGACTTTTTGTCCAATTCTTCGGTCGTTGAAGGTGCTAGGATATCACTACTCGTTTGACCTCGTACCATTGAACTTTCATTCTTTTTTCGCAATAATCTTGCAAAATCTAACACGCTTTGCGTCATTCATTGAACGTTCTATTTTGCAAGGCGAGAATGCCACACGAGATAAATCTTTCTTATACCCTCATCTATAGCGGCAGTGGATATGAAGTCATAGTAAAAGATCTCGAAGACAGTGCTTTTTGCCCGATGGGATAGTTTAAAGGTAATATTTTCTCTCATCATTAGATTCTTCTCTTTTGTTTCTCGTCTTTACGTCTGCGGTCTACACATTTAGAATATCTTATATCTATTATATGGAGTCGCATAATTAAGCGTTCAACTTGGCCAAGATAGCGTCGGTGAACTCAGTTGTGGTGGAGCTACCGCCAATGTCCTTAGTTCTCACGTTACCCTCAGCAATAACATCGTAGGTGGCCTTGGAGATCTTGTCAGCCTCGTCGTTCAAGCCCAAGTGTCTCAACATCATGGTAGCAGATAAAATCATGGCGGTTGGGTTGGCAGTGTTCTGGCCCTTGATGTCCAAACCAACGTGTCTACAACCAGGCTCGAATACGGCATACTCTCTACCAAAGTTGGCACCTGGAACCAAGCCGGGACCACCGATCAAGGCGGCACCAATGTTGGAAAGAATGGAACCGTACAAGTTTGGAGTGACCAAAACATCGAATTGTTCTGGCTTAGCCACAGCTTGCATAGAAGCGTTGTCCACAATTAAGTCGTTGACCTCGATACCTGGGTAGCTTTGACCAACATCCTTAACAGTCTGTCTGAACAAGCCATCACCCAACTTCATGATGTTAGCCTTGTGGATAGCAGTGACCAACTTTCTGTTGTTTTTTTGGGCAAAGTCGAACGCAAACTTGGCGATTCTCTCAGACTTGAATCTGGTCATGATCTTCAACGACTCAACGACACCTGGGAAAGATTGGTGCTCCAAACCGGAGTACTCACCCTCGGTATTCTCTCTGACCAAGGCAAAGTCAATACCGTCCAATCTGGACTTGACACCTGGGATGTTCTTGATCAAAACCAAAGAAGCATAGATATCCAACTCCTTTCTCAAGGCGACGTTAAGCGACTTGGCGTGTGCGTTAGTGGAAGTGTACAAAATACCCTTTAAACCGACTTTGTTTCTCTTCAAGGAGTTGACGGCCTCGGTGACACCCTGGGGATCCTCAGCCAAACCGGACACATCGACAACCTCCCATTCGATAGGAACTCTTTGGTCCTTGAAGATGGTCTTGACAGAGTCGGTGATTTCCTTACCGATACCGTCACCGGGGACCAAAGTGACGGTGTACTTGCCACCGTACTTCTTGGGCAAGACGGACTCTGCGGAGGCCACAGTGGCGAAGTTACGAGCCTAAAGTTAGTATTAATGCTTCAGTGTCGCAGTATACATGGACAACTTGTGTTTTTGCTTTATGATTAATTGGATTCACCACAATTGACTAGTCTGCAAGTGTTCGATGGAAAAGCGATGAGGTGGGGTAGAGCATGGCGGACTATCGCCTAAAAATCAAAGCTTCAAGACAATCAATAGCATCTATGTTACATCCATTTTCTCAGTCAAGATTGTTCATAATCACTTTGACAGTTTATCCCTTCTCAGCTCGGGTTGGACAGAGCGGGGAGATCATCGGAGAAGTCGACGATAGCAGTAGAAAACAACGTAGCAAAGGGCAAAGTACAACAGCATTATGAATCACCGTCTTTATAGTAGGTGGTCCTGCTTTGGAAGCATTCGCTGTGACTAGTCTTCCGCGTGGCCCTTCTTCATCTGCCATGAGCCCCTCCTCCAATAAACACGATGCATATAGGAAACACAGGGGGTTTTTATTCACCATGAAAACGAGTCAATCAGAGTCAGTGCTCTGAAACCAATAGGTAACATACCTTAGTGATGGATTGTCTGAACATGATGTGCAATGTGTTAGGAAAAGACAGACACCAGGTGGATCTCGGAGTTGTTAGTAGGAGTAGAAAATTTCGCACGCCAGGGTCGGCGCCGAGCGTGGATATTATTGGTCCGGGACAACCACGGAAAAGACCACGAAAACGACGGTTCGGAACCTAAAGGATGGAAAAACGTAATAATTTTGGGAGGTTTTCTTTGGCTTTAAATAATTTTTTTTACTGGAGGGGTGCTGAGATACTTCGTGGGAGGGGCAGTGCGCATAAAAAAGCCGGAGTAGAAACGCCGAAAATGAGAATAGCATGGGAATAGAGGAATGTTCGGAGAAGCGAGAGAATTCGATTGAAAGCAACAAGTTAAGCTTGAACTATTTGTTCATTTGTTTGTTTATTTTTTTTGGGGCGGATGTCGGTTTTATGGTATTTGTATTCCTATTTGAAGAGTAATTACATCGCACCCACTCATCATTTAAGAGAACACTATCGCCAATAGTCTATATTCTATCCAAGCTAAGGACAGGAACTGCTGCATTATTCACGCGTGCCGCTATCTTTAGAGGATTGCTGTCTACAGATCAACTACACTGAAAAGGTATAGAACTGACTACTGCGTTTCCATTCCTTCGATCCATACAAACTTTTGACTGCTGCCTCGATAACAGAAGTAAAGCAGAAGTTCCAAAAGCAGTAAGGATCGCCAGCATTACTTCTTTACTGCCAATCTTTTACACGTAGTACTATGTCCGCCAGAAAGCTTCTCGCTGAACTTGCAGCCGAAGTTCAGCTCGCAAAAAGAAAGGCCTTTGAGGTCAGATGGAAAAGAGACCTAAAGGAGAACAAGGCACGCTTGGCATACGAAAAAATCCGCTGCATTAAGGCGAAGCAGCCCGTCAACGAGATCGACCGTAAGCTCAAAAAGCTCGAGGCAGGCGAGATCGAGTATCCGGACTTCCCAGCAGGCAATTTGCTCATGTTGGCTGAATCTGAAAATGACACTCACAATCTTAAAAACTTAGTGACGTTCCTTCAGAACCAAAGAGTGTATAACGAACTTCTAGAGCGGTACAACCCTGGGTTGACGATGACACAGGAAGACAATGTACGTAAGACCGCAAACATGGTGGGTTTGTCTGTTCCGGAAAACTAAAATTCGTTTGGTGTAGACTGGCGGAACCTTTCGTTTCTCCCTCAGCTACTGTAAATAGATCATGTCAGGGACTTCTGATGACCAGTGAATATCATATTCATTAATTGATTCTTAACATTTTATTCACTGATGCTTGCTTTTTAACTTCTTCTCATTCGTTTGCTTCTTTGCCTATCGTTCGTCGTTCACATACTTTTTCGGAATGGTATCGCTTCTGGGCGTTTCAGATTCTCGTGTTAATAATTTAGAGACAGCTGTTATACGACATTTCCTTCTAATGTCTTTACACTTTTTTTCTCTTGTTCACTTTTCACTTTTCACTTTTCACTTTTTTGTGAATATGCGCGTAACCTTCTGATTCACAGCGTAATCCTATTTTACAAACATTCTGAAACGTGTTTCAAACGTGTTTCAAAATTCCAAAATTGGAAAAACTATTCATTGAACTGCTTGAGACCGTTTAAAAACAGATTGTTACCCAAGAAGACTATGCACTGCACTCCTTACCGCATTTTGGATATTTTCAACCCAAATTTCGATTCTGACCGCGTTATGTGCATCTTGGTATCAGAATCATTACACTCCTGCACACAACTAAGCAACCCCAGTTCGCAGCCACTCTCGTACCCTGTGACCCAACAGAAGACTTGTTTCATCTTACTACAAAACACCTAACCACTGCCCTTTCGGATGGTAAAAGGCTCAATTGACCTATAATTGATTATATACCTTTAAACCACATATTTTACCTTATACAACTTTCACTAAACCACTCACAGGCCATGTTCCCCTTTGCCCGTGTGTCTCTCCTTCGTACCTCTCTAAGATCTATGCCCATTATCTTAGGAGCAGCATACGTTACAAGGCCACGTCTTGTTTTCAATGACGCCGTAATGACCCCCAGGGCTACTCGCCCTGCTTTCGAAGTGCGCCAGCCGCTGATGGTCCGTGAGAAGTTAAACTATCGAGACCTTTGCGTTGGGTCAATGACTGGGCTATTTCTCGGAATCATTATCGGAAAGCTCTCTACAACCCTTGCCTTTCTTGCTGCTTCGGCGTATCTCTTTTTACAGTTTTTGGAGAATCGGGGAATCGTGACGGTTCCATGGCAGTCGGTTGTACGTATGGGCAAGAAACAGATCGACCTCCACACGTTGTTCTTTGAGAATGTGGGCTTCAAGCTCTCGTTTGTTTCGACGTTTTTACTTGCCGCTTGGAACATTTAGTTGACAGAAGTTTGGTGAGAGAACGAG
The DNA here is from genome assembly GCA_030566735.1 of Australozyma touchengensis. NCBI lineage: Eukaryota > Fungi > Ascomycota > Pichiomycetes > Serinales > Metschnikowiaceae > Australozyma > Australozyma touchengensis. The sequence continues at coordinate 432,944 of JAKUAS010000013.1, read as the reverse complement.
GAATTGTAACGAGCAGATTATGCATACTGTGAGGAAAATAAAAGAAAAACAAAAGAATCGAAATAGCAAAAGCAGAATTGAATAAATAAGAAAGTTTCGCAACTGAAAGGGCCCCTGGCGGCGTGCTTCAAAATCAAACTTGGCACCTAAGGTTATAACCTGTACTAAGGTCGATCACCACACTTTGTAATTAGGACAATCACAAAAGAAATGACAACAGTAACGATTTCATGCTTCATTATAGAGTACAGTCGAAGCTGTCGTCCAAGCTAGAAAGAAATTCCTTTGGAACGTATGATAGGAGTGACTCCATGGAACGAAAGTTTACTTAGGATTGAAGAAATAAAAAAAATAAAAGAAATGAAAGAAATTAAAGAAAGGTGTCAGACGGAAGTAGGATCTGGTTCAATGTACTCATTGCTTCCGGAGCGGGAAGCCATCAATTGGCCGTGAACCGATTCTATACGTAACTAACATTACAAATTCTTTTCTTATTCAATCTTTAACTTTTTTTTATCCTATTTTTTTACTCTTTGAGTCTATATATTATGCAATCACACGACAGCCGTGGGAAGTCTCGTCATCACGTCGAAAGAACCCGTTCCTACGCCGTTCAACTTTCCTATCACGATACGTGCAGATGGCGAGTCCAAAGCCTCGCGCTCACCGTCCAACACGGCCTTGGTCAAGAACTGGCACGTGGTTTCGTACGACATCTTCTTAAACGCACTGGTTGATGAGTCAATGCCCTGTCTGTTAAACGCAAGGTAACTACCCTCACGTGTCATCATGTCTGCGATCAAATCTAAGTGGCGCGAAGACACTGTGATAGCGTACGTCGAGAACACATTGTTAATCTCATTTACGATGGTGTTACGTGCAGCCTCAACTCCGTACGTGTACAAAACGGCACTGATGTCGTTAGAAGTGATACCGTTGACGTCAATGAAGTCGTCTTGGTCCCACATGGCCTTGAAGTTGACACCTTCAGTAGTTAAGTTACGTCCGTTATCTGCACGCACACAACGTCCGATGTTTTTGATTTCACGAACAACGAAAGCGCGGCAAAGGTCCTCGATGATATTCACCATCAAGAGCTTCTGCACATCACCCAAAAGTTCAACTTCGAACTCACACCATTCACCATTTTCGTCGTCAAAATCGTACTTACGGATAAAGTGATGCAGAGAAACAACATTTGCTTGTCTATCGCGGGCCAGGCCCGTCAACTCAGGCTTCTTTTTGTTGTTTTCCTTGGCTTCTGTAGAGATTAAGTTGTCGGAGTCGGAATCTTCATCATCATCATCATCATCTTCTTCAGCAGAGTCAGATTCGGAACCCAGAGCATTTTCTGATTCTTCATCGTTGTCGATCTCAGAATCAGATGTCTCCTCGGCCTTCTGCATAGTCTCCATGTCGTCCTCATCTGGTCCATCGTACGAAACGGCCTGTTTACCTTGAGCACGCATCTTATCATCCTCAGCATCGTCTGCATCGTCATCCGCGAGGCTCTGGCTGACTTGCAATGCCGCTTCGGTTTGTGCACGAGGAACAGCCTTACCCACTTTGATGTCTTGTGTACGCATATACTTCTTCATTTCCTTGACGAGCGCTTGCTCCAAACGACTCAAAAATTTCGTAGAAACCGCATTCTGTAACTGCTCCTGCGAAATGTCGTACTCTTGTTGATACTCGTCCCGTGTGTAGAAGTTGAGGCGCACACGGTACGAACGATAGGTCGAACTGGTGTCTGGAGTTAAACCGGTAGATTCAGTCACCACCACATCATCGATAAACTCAGCAAGACGAACGCGAGCAACGCTTTTACAGAAAAAGGCGGCCATATCTTGCGAAACGTCCGGTAAGAGCGGCAATGTCATTTGTGGCGTCTTAATAGCAGCGGAAGCAGTCATAATGATCTCTCTCATACGAGGAATACCCAAAGTGACATTAGCGGCACCGTGACCGGCAAAATGGAATGTATTCAAGGTCATTTGCGTGGAAGGTTCTCCAATAGATTGTGCTGCGATAATACCGACTGCTTCTCCTGGGTTAACGAGCGACCTCATGTATTTCAATTGCATGAGCGCACGGAACTTACGTTCGGTGACACCGTCACTCAGGTGCTTAGCAAATAAGCCTTCCTCTGTGCGAACAAAGTCGTCGAGTTGTTCCTGGAACTTCTCGCTGACAGAACCCAAGTACTTGGCCGGGTTGTAAACAGATAAAACCGGGTCGTACTTCGTTGGTTGGTCATAATGCGCACGATCACGGTTTTTCTTTTGGTATTTCTTGGCCTTTTTAGCGTATGACAACGCAGTTTCGGTGTCTAAATGTGCAGCCAAGTCACCTGGATTATACTTACTCAAGAGTGCGTCGTAGTTGTCCAAACAGAAACGGAATTGTGTCATGTGCAGCTGTTTAGTGGTGTCTACAGCGTCACCTCCGTATAAGAGCTGCACCATCGATCCGTCACAGTCACGAACGGAGTTATCGTATGCAACATGGATACCCTCAAGCTGCTTTGTCAAACAACGTTGTAAGTAACCAGAACGGGATGTTTTCACAGCGGTATCAATCAAACCTTCACGACCTGCCATACAATGGAAGTAGTATTCCTGTGGGCGGATACCGGAGTAGAAGCGGCCCTTGATGTATCCACCGGCACGAGCATCGGTATCAAATGGTTTGAAAGAAGGTAAAGTCTTACCGCTGACCATCACAGGCACTCTTCTACCTTCAAGCGCCTGTTGACCTAACAAACACATAATCTGAGACACATTGACTGCAGAACCCTTAGCTCCAGAAAGTGCCATCGCTTGCATGCTGTTATAAGGAAAGCGCTTCATTGTACCATCGGGGACACACCTAGAAACGACCTGCGAAGTGATGGCGTTGACCTTGGATTGCGTAATCGCATCCAAGATACCCAATTTGTTGTCGTCACGCAAGATCTCCTCCAATCGCTTCAACAATTCCTTGTTGTCTGCAGAAACGTCGTCATCCAAGTTAGTGACCTCGCACGCAGCTGCACGGCCAATATCTACGGATTTCTTCAAGATGTCACGACGCCACTCGTTACCTGCGGCGGTAAGACGCAAGTCGTCCATACCACACGTAAAAGCCTTTGCCATCGTGTAATTAGTGAATAAACGGCCAAGAACAGAAAGTGCCTTGCCGGCAGTATCGGGACCATACACTTCGTGCAATGAGTGAACGATACCATACTGCGAAGCACCATATTGCGATTTGTCCAAGATACCACACAAAAGCTCACCGTTCTTGAATAAGACTTCATTTTCACGCGAGCCCTTACCCCAGTATTCGTCTTTGATCTTGTTCTTGGATACAAGGTTTATTCCTGGAACGTCACGGGGCTTGATATTGAGCAAAATTGTGGTGATCACCTGCTTTCCCGTCCAGAGCTGTTTAGGCTTGAAAATAGCGGGAGGAACAGTGAGAATGCGGCTGTGTCCGTTGGTGTGTCCGTCCTCAGGGCGCACACATCCGTAGATGAGCTGCTGGTACTCATCACGCGTGAAAAACGAGTCCTTGTTGGTCAACCACACTCCTGCAGAAATGTGGTCTTGAATCAAACCTCTCAAGGGTGCACCCGAGGTTGGCGTCAAGTACTGCGAGTCTGTATTGGCCAAATTAAGCGCCTCAGCCTTCGCGTTCTCGTTTTGCGGGAAATGCATGTTCATCTCGTCTCCGTCAAAGTCGGCATTGTAAGCACCAGTGTTGGCATAATGCAAACGAAGCGTTTTTTCACCAGGTAGAACACGCACCTTGTGGCCCATCATGGACGCCTTGTGCAAAGTTGGCTGACGGTTCATGATCACCACGTCTTTGTTCTTAATGTGTCTATATACTTTTTTGTTGATCACCTCGGCGCCGTTCGAAGGCGTCATCAACTGATTGGCCACCGCTTTACGCTGTTCGAGCGCCATGCCCACCAAGCTGACCATAGTTCCATCCTCGTTTTGCACCTGGATCGCACCGGGCCATTTGTCGGGTCCATTGACGATGGCACGTCTTAATTCGGCTACATTATTGGGTGTGACGGGCTCTGGGTATGTCAATTTCACGGCAAACACCGGAGGAACACCGATCTCATTGGTCTCCAAGTTTGGGTCCGGAGAGATGACGGACCGTGCGGCGTAGTTGACTCTTTTACCCATCATGTGCTTACGGAACAAACCCTCTTTCTTTTCCAACGCTTGTTTGATTCCTGGGTTGGGGATCTTGCCTGCGGGAGCGTTGGGGTTCTTTGTAGAGTCAATAAACGCGTTAACATCGTTTTGGAGCGTCACAAACGAGTTCATCAACCGGTTGAAGAGGATCTTTTTCTCCTCAATGCTAGACTGCTTGTCCTTTCCGAAAAAACCGGAGATGCGGTCATTTAAATCTTTGATCATTAGCGAAGTCTTCAAAACGTTGGACAAAAGCTCGTTCTGCGAGTTTTCATGGATCTCATCTCCAAGTTTAGACGGCAATCTGAACCGTGTAGGAGGCACAATGAGTGCATGGATAAAGAACATATCTGCAGAAACGGAAGAGGTATCTAGTGGTCTAGCATGGAAAAGTTTCTGCAAGAATGCCTGCTCGTTGGAGAACACGGCACGCAAAATGTTCCGGATTTCAGTAGATAAGATATACTTAGAGCCACTACTGGCCTTGATCGTAGGGATCTTGCCAGGTGCAGACGTCAGACCTGTATCACTAGAACGCTTGAGCATATCAGGACGGGTCCCACCTTTTACTCTGTTGTAGGACTTATGCTTTTCGTGCAATTCGTTCTCGAAAATCTTGGAGTAGCCATCTTTACGAAAAGTGGGCGAGTACATGCCACAGTGGTCACATGTTTTCTTCAAGGTCATACGCCTATAAAATTCGTGGATCGTCATTTTTCTTTCTTCGCCTACGGTCTCGGTAACAAGCCCGTTGGCGGTGGTTCTCGAGTCGGCAAGAGCCTTGGCAATACATTCTTCCACAAACTGCTCTCTTCTAGCTTTGATTTTACTTTTTGAGCTCAAGTCAGCGCCCTCAAATGAAGATTTACCGTCTGCAGTGTCGGCATCAACCTCTGTATCATTGGCTGCACCAGAATCGCTGTCCTTGGCGAACATATTCTCCAACTCCTGGCACTCCAACAATAGCCCATACTGGATCAACCGTAACTTGCACATGGTATGGTGTACCTCCATATCACCAAGACGTAAGCGATGACAGTAGAGGCACGAAGCCCTCAAAAAGAGATACATCTGGTTGAAGAAGAGAGGGTTGAATACGGGCACGGGTAACTCGATGTGGCCCTGATGGCCGGGACAATGGTGTTCGTTAAGCCCACATGTGGTACATAGGTTACGGAGGAACGCACCCAACGCCAAATCGTATAGACCGTTGTTCACGGTGTGGCCCAAGTTGTCAAACACAATTGGATTGGTGATTTGTTTGGCAGACAAGCGGCGGATCTCGTCAGCAGACAAGATACCGAAGTCCACGGATGTGATCTCCGAGCCAACCGGCTTGGCGATATCCATTTTGTTGTTGGTTGTGGATGATAAGGGTGGAGGCGCCAGCGATTAATTGCAGTGCGATGAGATGGGCATCGAGTGAAAAAGTCACGTGTGTTACTGGCTGCAAAAATGAACTATCGAGGGGTCAATGGAGGGTTTTCGTTGAACAATTTTTATTTAAAAAATATGGAAAGAGAATTGACTTTATAACCAAATTTTTGCATTTGTAATTGAGGTTTTCGGAATGGATTTAGTCTGGATAAGAAGAAGAAGTAGTGAGTAAAACGGGATATTAATAGAGAGTAGAAAGAGCAAAATAGAGAATTCAAATTGAAAAATTATGAAATTTGGAGGATTTTTTTCGACCATAGCCTGGCTAGGATGAGGGTCAATGAGTTCATTAGCGGAAAACCAAGGGATTATTGAATGCGAAGCTTTTAAACTTGCAAAGTTGTCAATTAAAGAATAATAAAAAAAAAAAAATTATTTGTTGGGTCATTTCCGGCTATGGCGCACCTCTTTTATCTTCTTCTCGAAACGAAGCACCAACAGAGACACTTCAGAGCACTGTTAACTCCAGATACAATAATTATTAGTTTTAGTATGTCAGTGAAACGACTTTTGTGTTCAGCTGCTTTTAAATCATTTAAGCAATTAACCTCGATTGTCAACAATCAAATTGTAAACATCAAAGGTGCAAGAAATTGTATCAAAACTAGACTACGTCTCGGTAGGTAACGCTTCTTTCTATATGCAATTATGCATTCGAGCGAGTGAAGCATATGTGAAGCAAATTTAACATTATTCTAGCACTCGTTCTTCGAACAAGCACATCAAGTGACCGAGGTGTCGTTTCATTTAACTTTTGATAGACTTCATTAAAAGCCATGAACAGGGTCGCGAGTTGTTCCAATAACCCCATCTACATGAATTGGTCTGTTTGAGATAATTTAGATGAAATTCCCTTTTTGAAAACAAATTTCAGTTTAGGCGCGGAACACCCATTCAAGGCATCGAGAGGGACTTGTATTAATCCTAGTTCGTCCAAAAGGTGCTGTGAATCATACATGATGGAAAGCATAAAAACTTCTTGAAGAATAAAGCTCAATTCTGCAGAATCATTCAGTCCACAAGCACCAAACAATTTACCTGAACCCTACAAGCCTGTGCATTCTATTAACGTCTATTGTAGTATCTACACCTTAATCTCTATAAACAAAGTAGCTGACTTCGTGATCTTCTCTTTATTTTGCACCCCAAGACAAGTTGTCGTAGCCGAATAGCCAGGGTCCGACTGTGTGCCGAGTGACAATCATAAGAAGACCAATGAGAAGCTGTCCGACCAAGATAACAATACACAACGTATCCTCTCGCATAGGCCCGAGCCACACCAACGTGAGATTTATAATTGTTAGGTTGGAGAACTTCGTGATACGTCCTTGGTCGTCTCTCTGCACCAGAATCAAGCGGAAGAACGCAAACACGGAGAGCAAAATCTTACCAAGCTTATAGCCATCCTTGATCTCACCGAAACTGGGGTACATAAGGTTGTCGTCCACGTTGTATTTAGGGAGCCTGTGTCTGGGGCATGGGAGAATGTTGAATAATTGGGGCACCGAGTACAAAAAGTTGACAATCTGAGGTACCAAGAATAACAACAAAGTCTTAGAGAAATGCCCCAAGATTCCGACGACGGCAAAAACCATTCCGCTGAAGTAACAGTAGGTGTCCCCTACAAACACACGCGCCGGGTAAAAATTGTATTGGAACAAACCAAGCGAGACGCCCAAAAATGGGATGATGAAAATGGCGGATAGCATGTGCGAGTCAAAAGCGGCCTGGGAAATTGTGCTTGTCAGCAAGTAGCACATGTCATTGATCAAGAAGATTACCCCTAGAATGATAGACTGTCCAACCTCGAGCCCATTAATACCAGCTAAAATATTGATGGAGTTGGGCGCAAATATAGATAACGCAGACATGTAGGCGTAGTAAAATATGCCCAAGTCTAGCAATTTAGGAGCGGAGCTGGATGCGACGCTATACTCATTCGTCAACGTGGTGAATTTCAAGTTGGTAATATAGGTGACCAAATCATTAGCCACGGTGAAAAATGAACTCAAATATTCAACAAACCTCTCTCCGTGAGGATGGCGAGTGATGAAACTAGGTACAACCACAGATGTTACACTAAAATCCACGTAATACACGATAAGCAACGGGAGCGAAGCCACCGCGGGGAGGAAAAACTTGTGTCTCCATCTGATATCGAATAAATCGTCAAAAAAACCCAAAAGGATAGTGCTCAAGAGGCATAACGCGCCACTCAAGAACTCAGCAAGCTTGTTGTGTGGGAACATGTGGTTGTTCTCAATCGAGCGGTACTGCTCCGTGAACAAGTGTGACAACTCATCATCGTTAGACATGGACAGAAACGATACCAAGTACTTGAAGAAAACAAAGGGCACAATGAGCACCAAAAGCACCATGTACGTAACAGCCAGAACCACGCCCATCGACTCCGGGATGAAGTCTACGGGTGGCGCCTTCGACAAGTCTCGCCCCTTCAAGCCAACTTTGATGAAGCTCGCGCCTAAACGTGGGATCAAATAGGTGGTGATAACGTAGCCTAAGAGCCCAAACGCCAGCGCAGTGTGGAGCGGGCTGTTGACACGTAGAAGGGCCAAAGCGAGAACAACCGCTGTGAGTTGCACAAATGCCATCTTTTCCGGTGAAGTTGGGATATGCTTCTACGATTTTTCACGGAACTATTAATTCTGCTAGAGAGAACGGAATGGTGCGCCTACAAGATGAAGGAGGGGTCTTAAACTGCCAATTTCCACTCAAAAGGAAGGTTACCCAATAAAAAAAGATCAGAACCGAGAAGCAGCCTCTTTACTACCAGATGGTAGGTTTTGGAGAATTTGTAGTGAAGACGAGTTAATTGACGTGTGCGTTTGTACTATACACCCCGTTATTTAGACGAACACACATTATCTGCAGTACATTTTAAATCCTTGACAGTTGGAAATCCTACGAATTTATCAGATTTTTGAGCATTCAGCGAGGGTATTCCACTTATGCAAAATTCCCAGATATAATTTTTTGGATATTCTCAGTTTATAGATCAGCAGAGATTTCCAGACCAATTTGAAGATAGTCAGTCCATCCATTCCTGTACATCAGCCCTATCTAAGCATACTCCACAATTTTACCATTGAGTAGAGAGACATTCATACCCATTGATCTACATTCGATAAATTGCGATTGTCCAAATTAAAACTGCCTAGACCTACACAAGCTCGTATTTATCTCGTGTAACAAAGTAAACGAGGCTCTTAAGCTGCAGAACCCTCATCAACAAACCCTCCCTCCATAAAACTATGAGAGCTTTCCAGACTGGCCACGAGGAGCTCATTCATGATATAAAGTACGATTTCTACGGTCGATGCGTAGCAACGGCATCCTCCGACCAACACATCAAAGTGTTCGACCTCGATCCTTCGTCTTCCACATGGTTCCTCAACGACCTGTGGAAGGCACACGATTCGCTGGTGGTAAAGCTTTCTTGGGCGCACCCGGAATTTTCGAGTTCTAAAGTCCTTGCATCGTGCTCGTATGACCGGACAGTGAAGTTGTGGCAGGAGTTGCCTGACGAGTTGCATGGCTCGGGCCGCCGTTGGGTCAAGCTAGCCACGCTAGCAACAGAGCTGTTCGGGCCCATATATGACGTTCAGTTTGCCCCGCATCATTTAGGATTGAAGCTTGCTTGTGTCGGCTCTGATGGCATAGTTCGTATTTACGAGTCTGTAGAACCCTCTGATCTTTCCGCGTGGAGCCTTAGTACCGAGATTCCAATCTTAAGCCTGCAACTTCCGGCGAAAAACTTGCAGAGCAGTTTTTGTATCGAATGGTGTCCTTCGAAATTTGCCAAGTTCGAAAAGTTTGCGGTTATAGCATTGGATCAAGGATTTATTTATAGCACCGTAAAACGCGGGCCAGCAAGAGATGGCGCCTCTGCGGGAAGCGCGGACATAGTGAACCCAGATGCAAGAGCCGAAAGCATGTTTGCCGTAGACCTGCTGGGAGCCGATAGACCGGTTTCGATGGACGTGCCAACTACAGACAGCGCCCCCGACGACAGGTCGCTGCAAACAGCTTTTGTAAAAGTATGCAGTCTTCCAGAACACAACGGACTTATAAGATCGATTAGCTGGGCGCCCTCAATGGGCAGAAGCTACCATCTTTTGGCCACGGGTTGCAAAGACGGCCTTATCCAAATCTTCAAAGCTTACGAGCAGGACAACGGAGAGTTCAAGATCGAGACTATTGCGCGCTTGAATGACCATCGCCTGGAGGTATGGCGAGTAGAGTGGAACTCGACCGGGACAATTTTAAGCTCCGCAGGCGACGACGGAAACATCCGCCTTTGGAAATGCAGCTACATGAATGAATGGAAGTGTATGAGCGTAATTAACAGCAGTAATCGTCTGGAAGACCGCATAGTCGATGATGTCGATGCCACGCGAAGAAAATGAGATGTGCGAGACTTCTTAAATGGAACAAAGGCAATGATAGTGCATCATCTGTATTTGCAAAAGGAGTGATTAGGCAACAGCATTAAACACTAAAGGAATTCAGGATATTGGAGACTTGGTTTTTTTGTTAAAAATTTGAGACCCAATTCAGAAGATTGAGGTTGCTAGAGATTTGTGGTTTGGATGTTACCGAATAATCATGAGAATTAGCCTAAACAATAATTATTCTGCATTTCTGAGTTACTTAACAGATATGACCTCCAGCAATACACAATGAAATACGGGGTTCATAGCGTTTATTAGTTTATGCTTCTCCTGTTCAACGAATAGGATATCGGCTTGGTTAGAACTACAAGACAGTCAATCGATAAAATTCATGTTGATGAAGCTTAGGTTTGGTCACTATTATTTCCGTTCCTTTTATAATCTTCATTATCGTTGTATGCCACTCTTACGACTACTGGCGCTCATGGCCATAACAAAATCCCAAAATGCCTATTGGATTTTGATCATCCTGCTTTTGGAGGAGACGGTGAGTTGAGCATAACCTAGGTTACCTGCAACGTCTATGGTACATACTTTAGCGTAATCAAATTTATTCAGATTCAGAGATCTTGATGTTTCTTGTATTGTGTTAAAGCATACAAAACCTGAACGGATCTCATCGGAGAGCAGAGCAAACATAACAAAACCTTGGAGAATAGATTATTGCAGGTAAATGGTTAGTTATTCTTTTTTTTCTTTTGACTAATGAAACCTTACCTCTTTTTTCTTGTGACACAATTGCAAATAGACATGGGTAATCTGAAACATTTGAAACACTACTGGCTTCTTCCTGAACTTCACCGCCCACAAAGCCTAACCTTGACCTACTGAAATCAAAAAAAATATTCCTTTACCAACAAGACTCCCTAGCAATGACTGATGGCCGTGAAAAATTAAAACTGAAGAAACTGGGTGCTTTCGTTTGTGCTACCGACCACAAATATAAAGAAAATGAAAAAGATGAAGGGAGAACATCCTCACCTCGGGAAGAGGCACGTACTCAGAGTAGAAAAAACTCAGTTCAAACATCTGAATTGTCTTGTGACTACTACAATATTAGTTCAATTTCGCAGACTGGGAGCAATTGGGAGTATCAAGGTAACTCACGCTCAATTTCAAAGCCCATTGTCGATCCAAGGACTATAAATTCATTGAAACCTCTGCCCCACAAACGTGAAAATCTTGGGGAACTCGAAGTCACTGTAGGCAATTCACTGATCAGTGGAGACGACGGGGCAGTGGACTCTGATACAACTTCCGTATATACTCCCGCACATCTAGCTAGCCAAATAAAAACGCCCGGCCACAACAAGCTGTACCTAAAGCAGCTGAATCCTTGTGATTCGCACGAGATCCAAGATTCTCAAGTATGCGCAGCTGGCTTCAATGAGAACTTTGAGCGTAAGGAGTCTCTTTGTAAGGTCCCGCTAGGTCCCAGTGAAGGTAATCAACAGATTAAACCACCTCGCATTTCCAAAAGAGATATTGCAAGTCAAATTTTGGGTAAGTATGTTGGGGAATACGAATTGGCGCCAATAATAAGCGGATTCTTGTCATATGTACTGGCGGAAGTAGAAAACGTACTCATTTTCAGAGAAAGCATGCAAGAACTTAGCACCGAAAAAGAGGCACTAGAGAAAACTAGAGAGGTAGTCGATAGAATACTCGCTGAAATGTTCGGGTTCACAACTCAAGTCGACTCCGAAGAGATCAAGAAGAATCGATGCGCCGCAAATCTTTTCCGAAAAAGCTTAGAACTCGAATTTGAGCTTAATATTGAAGAAGGGAAACTAAAGTGCATGCAAGAAGCTTACGAAAAGAAATTGTCCCAATGTAACGGTACTGCCGCTTTCAATTCAACCAGTATGAGATTCAGTTCCCAGGTACCTGCGATGATAGCCATTGCTAATAAATTGATAAGGGACGTGAAAGCAAGAATTTTTGAAAAGGGAGACTACGAGCAGATCATGCAGCTTGCAGACAATCTTATTACTTGTATCAATGCACCTCAATCTGACTCTCAGAACGTCGGAGAGCGCGTTGATGACTCAGTTCAGAAAATCTACGACGTGGAATGCCCTACTAAAATCTACTTCGGAGTCCCAGCTGCGAGTGGAATCTCTTCTCTGGTCGACGTTGAAGAAATCGATTCTTACATCGGAAGCGCCCTTCAAGAACAGGTTAAAAACTACCTCAGCCAAACCATTTCGGCATCAGAAGACCATGACGGTTCGGCATCAGAGGACCATGACGGTTCGGCATCAACCAAAATTGAAGAGAGGCTCGAAAGAATAGCCATTGATATCGCTTGGTTTAACCATTTTCTCGAGGCATACTTTGAACTGAACACTAAGGCCAGGAAATCGCACGATATAGCTGCTTTTCCTATCTCTATCGGAAGGGAGGCGTCTCTAGATTTCCTCGACATTATCCTGTGCAAGATTAGGAACGACAGTGAGGAATTAAAACATTTCTATCTCGAAGTTCGCGAAGGAAGTCAAAGTAAAAACGATCTAGAGCCAAAACAAGTTCTCTGTGTGGATTCATTGATTTTGAATGTTGATTCGCTTACTACTTCGGTGCTCAAAACGTTCGAAGGACCAACTGCAACATTGAAGAGCACGATTATCCAAATCCAAGAAAATGAATTCGATGAGGTATCTTCTTTAGGTGTCGATGCACAAAAATTGCAAGACTTTATAGAGAGTGTTAAGATGGCCACCGAAAGGTTTAAGGAGGAAAACTTCGCAATCGATTCGGATTCGGACTGGACCGAGCCTTTGCTCAATAATTTCAATGAGTTTGCCATTAAAACCGTAAGGTCTTCCCACTTCATCTCGTATGAATGTCTAAAGCGTGAGTTGAGTTATCAAGGTCTAATTTATAAAATTCAGTGGACAAGCGCTGATTTGTACCCAGAAGTTAAGGGGGAGATTTTAGCGGCTCTCTTGGTTGGAGGGGTTGGAGTATTGAGTGTAACACCTGTTACTTGGGTAGGTGGGGGCATCTCAATCTCACTTTTAACGATAATGATGGCCATTTCGCCCACATTTAGTCGGCATGTGCATTTGCGACTCAAAGAGGGTCTTATGCGCGTTCTGGGCCGTCGCGCTAGACGAGAAATGAGAAAACTCTGTGACGCTAAATTGCCGACAGAGATAGGCAGTTCAGTTAAGATTGACGATATTCAAAAGATGATCGCAAAAATATTGAAGGATGCAAACGAAGAGAAGAAGCAGATAGAGAAGAAAGAAAAAGAAGAGAAGAAGCGGATAGAGAAGAAAGAAAAAGAAGAGAAGAAGCGGATAGAGAAGAAAGAAAAACAAGAGAAGAAGCAGCAAGAGAAGGAGGAAAAAGAAGAGAAGAAGCAGAAAGAGAAGAAAGAAATAGAAGAGAAGAAGCAGAAAGAGAAGAAAGAAAAAGAAGAGAAGAAGCAGAAAGAGAAGAAAGAAAAAGAAGAGAAGAAGCAGCAAAAGAAGAAAGAAAAAGAAGAGAAGAAGCAGAAAGAGAAGGAGGAAGAAAAGAGGAAAAACAAGGAAGAAAAGAAGGAAAAGAACGAAGAAGTAGGAAGCTGAGGCTAAAGTCTCCTCGAACGGCACAGACATGCGCTCATATTGACAACAACTAGAATAGATCTTTTCATTTTTTTTTTGATTGAAGTTGTGATGGTGATACACCATCAATATATATGAATATGTTTATGATGTGATAAAATTCTACACGAGCAAGTTACAATACAATGTGAATGAATTAGCTGGATTGGAGCATCGGAAGAAGTGACCTGAGCTCGTTTTACTTTTGGAACTGATGCACACAGAGATCAGATTTGAACTCTAGAGCATCTATTCAAGGAATATGCAAGTGAAAGAATTTTGAGTGGTTTGCTCTCGTTAGGCCGAACATGCCTTTCCACGTCGTCATCTGTCATTCACAATTTGAAACAACAGTCGAACATCATGAATACTACTTCATGAGCGTTTTTTATACATCTCTGTTCTAGCTTTCACTTATACATGGGTCGTCCAATTGCTACATCTTCTTCCACAACCATCGTCACTACATTACTCTATACCTAGTTCGACTGAAGTTCACCCTTAACTGTGACACCACCCTGCTTTAACTCCCTGCTGGTCAAATGCAAAACACCATTTTGAGTAATGTTTACAATTACCTCCAACTTGGAGTTAGGCTTCAAGTCAGTCAACACCGTCTTGGCTAACAAGTCGCCAGCAACGTACTGCACCTCCTTTTTAATTTCGGGCTCTTCGTCAGAATCGTCAGAGTCCACTTCGGAGTCGTCAGCATCTCTAGCAACAGGCTCAACCACAGTTTCCTTGACAGTCCTCTTGCCCTCATAGAGCTCGACAACCACGTCGGAGAAGTCGCCGTTCGAGACGTGAATCGATCTCTTGATGGGGTAAGCAGTCTCAGCCACCAAGAGCGCCTGGAAGTTACCTTCAGCATCCTTAATACCGATAGGTGCCTGCAAGTGTTGGGTGTTGACGACAATTGGTTGCAAAGACTCCTTGACCTCAGACTCGTCGAACGCTTCGATCAAAGCGGCTTGCAAGGCAGCGCCTCTGGTGGACAATTCCTCTGGATTCGAAGCTTTGGTGTCGAACGAAGGGGCAATCACTCTCGTTGTTTCGGGGAAGAGGTACAGGATGTTCTGAGCTAACTTTACGACGTTAGCACATCCACCTGCAAGCAAGACACCGTCAATATCCAAAGCATCCAAACCAGCTTTTTTCAATACCTTTTCGATGAATGCGGTCATATCGCTTAAAGGTTTTCTGGCAGCTAATTCGAATCTCAATCTGTTGATGTTCGACAAGAAGTCGTATCCTTCAGCCAACGACTCAATGGAGAACGACGACGACAGAACGTTTGATAAGGTTTTCTTAGCAATGATTGACTCTGCCTTCAACTTGGCCAACGAGCGGGCATTGTTTCTTGGGTTGGCCTTGAACTTTTTCTCAAATTCCTTAGCGAAATGCTCCGAGATGGCATCGTCTAATTGGTCACCACCCAACAGCATTTCGTGCGCAGTGGCCAAAATTGTCAAAATACCGCCGCGGACGGAGATCACGGCAGCATCGGATCTGATACCTCCAAAGTCTGCAACTACATAAAGCTGGTCCTTCAAGAGTTCATCCTCGCCCGATGCAATCGAGGCTGCAGTTAAATGTGCCAACAAAGCAGAAGAAGGCTCGTTGATCAACTGCAACACCTGAAAACCTGCAGATGAGGCAATTTGCACCAAAACCTCTCTTTGGTGCTCCGAGAAGTTTGTAGGTACAGTCAATACGGCGCTTTCAACCTTTTGGCCCAAGTAGTCCTCTGCGGCGCTCTTCAATTGTTTGAAGTGTCTAGTAGCGGCCTCATTGACTGTCACGAGCTCCACACGGTCATCTTCTCTGGTGATGTTGTAGCCGATGCCACCGTCGGCGGTCTTGACAGGCTGAGCACCACGCGAAGCCACAGAAACGTCAACATCGTCAAATTTCTTTCCGATGTAGTCGCGAAAGTTGATGATGGTGTTGGAGGCGTTTCTTACCAACTGGGCGACGGCCTGGGCCCCGTGGTACTCGTCGATGCCGATATAAGACAAGACAGAAGGAATGGCTCTGTCTCCGTCCGGGTTGGCGATGACGTCAACCTTCCCGTCTTGGGAGGCGACCGCAATAGACGACGAGGTGTTGCCGAACGTAATTCCTATGACACTTGACATGGTTACGGGATAAGGTTGAGTTGGAAAATTTGTTTGCAGGAGTATTCCAATGAGGGAGGGACTGGGATGAACTGTGGGTGAACACATTGGAGATGGCTGCCAATGGTTCTTTCAGGTACCTAACACGCAGGCTATTTGGTTTTTTTTTTCCCCCCAATTTTTATTGACGCTTATTGTGTAGTTGGCATACCAGTCTCTTACTCTGTTACCTAGGTCTCGTTTGGTTTAAGGACCCATAAGCCAAATCTTTCTTTTTTGTTCGTCCATTTGATCAATGACGTCCTTGAAAATTTCCTTATTTTTGAATTTCCTTATATATGTACACCTTATTCACTTTGTCACGCTACTTGTTCAATAGTAAACTGAGCTAACGCAAGAATCCATGTGAGAATACCTTAAATATCCCTACCGAATACAATCTAAATTGATAAAGATTTTGTGCTTCAATGCATTTTTTCCTTCTGTTTATCACAAATCGCTACCGATTCACTTTGACCAACTTTTTGTACCCACCCTAAAGAGACTTCTGCTAAACGACATCTTCAAATTTTTGAGACTCTAAAATAATACTATATTTCAATTCTATCGTTTACCACCGATTCTTCTATTCTCTTCTCATCCGAATAGATTCGTCTCAACCCATCTCATCTCGCCTCATCTCATCTCATCGCTTCAATTACCCCAGGCTCATCTCATCGCACATACATCTAACACCTAAAGAAACTTCGGAGCACGATACCCCTACGATGAGGTTTCTCGTATCCGCCGACGAAATAGGAAACATAAAGGAGATCTACGCGTCGCGAGGGGTTGATACTTCTAAAAAAGACGGTAAACAACCGAAACTAGTCCAGAACTTCTTGCAACTGGGCGACCACACCAACGTTCGCAACCGGGTCGTTGAGTTTAAACAATATGGCCACAATTGGCTCATCGCAAGCCGGCTTGGTGGATTTGTATCCATTTATGATCTTGCCAGTGAATCCACGGAATGTTCGCTATTACATACTTACCTGCTTCCTGTAGACTCTTCGGATAAACCCATCAGTCTCCTCACATTCGAGCAGCATGACTTTATTATGGTTGCGTTTGAGTCTGGGACTCTCTTTGTCATTTATTTCAAAGACGGGGCATTCCTGACAGAGCCTCTTTCGATCCAAATTTACGACACTACGGCTAAAGAAGAGCCTCCAAAGAAACTGAAACAATACGTTCGTTCATGGGAAAAAGTTGACAAAGGCCCCACGGCACTTTGTGCATTCATACATAATCCATATAGCCCTGGAGTTTTTGCGCTTGGGGGCCGCAACTGCGACCTTACTATCATTCGGTTGTTTGGTGCCAACAAAACGTTCAAAGAAAGCGAATTCTCCAGCGCTAAAAGTTGGAAACCGAAAGTTCTATTTGAGGCGGAAAATGTTGAGCCCGACCACTTGGGTATTGAGTGTCCAATTCATATATCTCGTATTCTCTTTCAGAAAAACGCCCCCAAGAAGGGATTCCGTTTGGTGACTTCCACGAGAACGGGCCACATTCGAAAGTACGATACTTTAGAGGACACCGAGCCAGTGGGCTCTTATAAAGTATGCGAAAGACCGATTCTTACAATGGTTTTTGCGAATGAGGCACAAGACCAGATCATCGTTTCAGACCAACACACTTTCGTGCTGCATTTATCACTCGTAGATATTGATGCCAAGGCTCATAAAATTGTTTCAGCGTCGGCGGGCACTTTCTACAAGCCCAGCTTGAAGTTGTTAGGAAAGTTCTCCGAGGGAGGTAATACTGGTGCAATTCGTGGAGTGGATATTTCGGTGGATTCGAATATAGTTTGCTTTGGTGGTCTTGATCGTTACCTTAGGGTGTTTGATATTTCAACTCGAAAATTACTCACGAAGGTATACTTGGGAACACAAATATCTTACCTTGAAATCATGGACGACGAAGACGAGGAAGAAGACCCTGTGAACGAAGAAACTAAAGACGAAAAGGAGTTCTGGGATAATATGGATTCGTTAGACGAGAAGATTGTGAAGAAGAGAAAAATGTAAGTTACGCAACCTTACACAGAGTAAGAAAACGTAAAAGAGAGAAAATAAGCAGAAGAGAATAAACAAAGAAACCAAGCAGATAATTTCTCTTAATAAAACAACCGGGGGGACTGGGCCATACACCTCGTCCGCCACATTTGCTGGAGCAACAACGGTGCTCTCATTATTGAAGGTCCAAGCGCCGTCTCCAGTTCATGTTCAAGTTCGAGTTGGAGCTACACTATTTATGCTAATAACGCAACAACTTCAAGTTCTTCAGGCTCGCCAACCTCGTCGATATCCTCGGTTTAGAATTTTTTAAAATCTTCCAAATCATCAAGCTCTTCTGGCTCATCTTAAATGTGTGGTGCCCCCCGATTTTATTGTTCTTTTGCTAGCTTGTCCACTTCTCCGGCCTGAGTTCATTCTTGTTAGAAATACTTTAGTAAATTATTTTCTGGCCCCTTTGAAAATAGGCCAATTTGACCCTGGCGCTCTCCAATGCATTTAAAAGAGGTAATCAAATTATTGAACTTTTAGGCGATTCGATAGAATCAACACGTTTCTTGCAAACTGCTAGTTTTTCAATCTTCCCGATTCCCTTGGTCCATGGTTCGTATAGAACGTCAGCATATATCGACATCGCAACGATTTACATAAAAGTGCCTAGTTCTGAGCAAAAGATCCTATAAAACGGAGCCTGAAGACAAATGTGGGATTTGTTGTTGGATTTCTTCTTTCTTTATAGGGAGACAACAGCGCCAGATGTAGCACCGATTTCAAAACCTCCGCAGTTACCATTAGTGGAAAGGCGCTAATTGAGCTTCACAGCTAGGTGCATGAATTGATGCCTGAGTTTGAATCCGAGCAAGAATCGCTGCAAAAAGTCGTAATGATGTTCGGGGGAACAGAACAATACTTTAACGGAGCCACACTCTAAAAATACTTGAGTGAGATAGTTCAATCAAACTTTTTAAAAAAACCCTTTCACATTTAAAAAAACAATAGCTTACTTCGCAAAGTTCCCAAAAGTACCAATTCTGTTCTGCCCACTTCGGCGCTCTTCTTACCATCCACAACGTATGTTGGTAGGCGCTGTAGTTAACGTCTTTCAAAGGAATGATTCTTTTGAATATTTTTTATTCATTGAATTCTATGGTTTTCGAACCCTAGTTTCAAAGAACTTAAGCTAGCTGAGAACTTTAACCACTACAACTACTGATTTAATTCAAACACTTTTTAATTTTAGAATTAATTGAATTTTTTTCTTCAATAAATCTCGAATTGAACTAAATATATGGCTCATCCATTCCTGAACAAGACGCAGACCAACCTCCCCCACAGTAAGTACTTCCCACAGAAAACGACAGCTAAACGACAGCGCAGAACATCCTACAGAAAGCGCATAAACATATCGAACACAAACCAAACTTTACTAGAACTTCTAGAACTACGTTTAATTCACATAGCCTGTTCCCTCTGGCCCAATTGACGTCCACAAATACACTCCAAGTTCACCTAGACGATGGCCCCGAAACGGAAGCCCGAGATGTCGCAGGTGTCCAGCAATGGCCACAATGAGTTCGTATTTGGCGAAAAAGGTGGCCGTGGGAAAAACTTGCTGTCATTCCTTAAAAACTTGTCGCTTACGGGCCCGCTGCTGAGCTCGCACAAATCGGACAACTCAGACGACAAGTGGCGCACCGTGAACTCATCGATATACGGAGAATTAACATATGGGTACAAGTCATCGGATACGGGAGGTATGGCGCTTCCGAAGCAAGGAGATAAGGGACGCCGACTGACGCTGCAGCAGTTCTTCCCTTACGCATACAACAAGCTGCGAGAGGCCGCAAACGGGGGAGGGTACGATGGTGGTGACAGTGCTTCAAACGGATCATACGGCTCTAACGGCGCTGCAGGCTCAAACAAGTCCGGGTCTCGCATCGCCTCGCGCCTGGGCTCGCCTCTTTTCCGCCACGCCTCTAGTTCCATGAGCGCACTAGAGGCGTCATTGCGTCCCTCAGTTTCTCGAAAGGCTGGATATGCCGATCTTGACGACGACTGGGACTCGAATATTGATGATTTTGATCATCTGCCGGCGATCGAGAGCGCAGAACAGCTGCAACCGTCTCCCGACCTAATAGACATGTTCCACCCTGATTTAATTGGGTTTGAGTTAACACCGAGGCATTTGAACGACCAAACAAACACTCTGCAACAGCAAATGCGATCTCTGATTGACTCTGTCGTCCGCAGGGCCGAGTATGAGTCCCAAATTCTGATCCAGAAACAAGGCAAACTAGCCAAATTCCACAAGGTTCTTCTTCAAAACGATGGCACTATTAATCTTCGTGAGCTTCGTGAGCTTTCTTGGAAAGGAATTCCGGCAGAGTTGCGGGCATCGGTGTGGCAGTTACTTGTTGGGTACTCACCAGCAAACACATCGCGTCAAGCAGCCATTTTAAAGCGTAAAAGGAGCGAGTACGCAGAAGGACTCAAAAACTTAAGCACACAGATCCTGTTTAAGGACGATAGTGTGATAAGCAGCTCTGCCGATGCATCTTCAGCGTCAGTGCCTGGCCCCAGAGATTCAAACAACAAGGACAACTCGGTCAACAAGGACAAAGTGCTTTACCACCAAATTAAGATCGACGTGAAACGCACGAACCCGACAATGCCACTCTACTCCCTTGCATCCACGCAACAGTCGTTGAAGAAAATCTTGTATTTGTGGGCAGTGAGACACCCGGCTAGTGGATATGTGCAAGGCATTAACGACCTCTGCACTCCGTTCTATCAGATATTCTTAGGCAATTATCTTTGGCAAATGCAATGTAAGGCGGCATTTCTAGCTGGAACAGGCGAGAACATGTCAGCTTTGTTCATTCCGGATCTTCTCAGTGACACGAGTGACCCGGACCTCGTAGATAAGGAGGAGCAGGCCCTCCTCCTAGACCCTAAGCTCCAAAGCTACACTGCGGAGACTTTTGATCCAGCTCTATTGTCAGACCGGGTCACGGCAATCATCGAGGCAGATACCTACTGGTGCCTCTCGAGACTCCTTGAAACGATCACCGACAACTACATCCACGAGCAGCCTGGGATCCTTCGACAGGTGAGCGATCTTCGTAACTTGATTCTGAAGATCGACCCCGAGCTTCTTCGCCACTTTGAGGCAGAAGGAGTGGAGTTCATCCAATTCCTGTTTCGTTGGATGAATTGTCTCCTCATGCGGGAGGTTTCTGTACAACTAATTATCCGGATGTGGGACACATACCTCAGCGAGACTCCCTTGGGTTTCAATCTTTTTCACGTTTATGTTTGCGCGGCGTTTTTGATCAAGTTTAGTAGTGAACTCAAAGAAAAGGATTTCCAAGACATCTTGTTATTTTTGCAGAATCCTCCAACATCCAATTGGACGGAAAATGATATTGAGGTGATGCTAAGCGAGGCGTTTGTGTGGCAGAGTCTTTATGTGAACGCCGGTGCACATCTTCGATAGGGAGGGAATACGCATACGAAGCTAAACTTAGTTAGTTCATAACATTCATTCACGGATAATTCAGCGTTCTGTCGAAGATGAATAGTGTCATATTTACTGCTTAAACGTTAGACTTTCTGCTACTGAGACACAGCAAGTGTATGCGGTAACCCCATCTGGAGAACACGTACTTTCAAGTGTTCGATAGAGATAATTACATTGGGCGGTTAGTTTGGCTTGACAAATCTTATGAATTTCGGATACTACGGGATCCATTGATTTTGAATCTCCTGCTAGTTAGTTGGCTACAAGTACAAAGCAACCAAATATCGCGCACCGATATCACCTATAAATCAATAAATCCCACTTCCTGTCGTGCTTTCTCATTGACTGTGGTATATGAGATAGACATGTAAAGGTGACATACAACTGTACGTATAGAAAAACGTGTTAGTTTGTCAATTCTGAAAGGGGCGCTGAGAAGATTCCGAAACCCAATCCAATGGAACAACATACTATTTTCGGCTTTTAATTTTATTATTGAAACATATCTACTAATCCCCGAAAGCGTTGTATGTAGAAAGTCTCAAGTTTAACTTTCTTGCGACTAGATATACAGTACACTTCGCTTTTTTTAAATTATCGTTATTAATTGAAATAAGTTATTGCAGCATTGTTTTTCATTAAGTTCTTTCATCCCGCTGTGGGCTATATTCAATCTGTTCTATTCCGATCCCTTTCACTGCAATAATATCCTACATACAACCACCTATTAATTGGGTTGTCTGCACTCCCGGATTGCGATGATCATCAGAAACCCCCGGAACTTGAACACCAATTACAATACCAACACGAACCTTTAAGCTTCAACTTCCTTTTATACAAATCCCACCATAGTAATCGCGCGCCTACTCAAAACAGCACGCGTTACTATAACCACACCATAAGACTTTCTGTTCTACCTTTAGTACGGTTCGCAGCTGTACGGGTCAAACCCACACACATCGTCCCCTATCGAAAGTACATGTCACAACCTGCGGGAAGAACCATTTTGGCGTCCACTATTGCCAAGCAATATGTTGACGAGATTACCTCCGAGGTGGCCAAGTTGCCATTCAAGCCCAAAGTTGTAGGATTCCTTGGTAACGGTGACCCTGCTTCCAAGACGTATGCAAGCTGGACTGGCAAGACCTGCGAGTCATTGGGGTTCGAATACGAGCTCAAGGAAGTAGAAAAGTACGAGTTAGAAGCCCTGATCATTATGGCCAATAAGGACGATAGCGTGCACGGCATCATGGTGTACTTCCCGGTGTTTGCCGATAACCAGGACCAGTACCTTCAGCAACTCATATCGCCCGAAAAGGATGTCGAAGGCTTAAACTTCATGTATTACCATAACTTGTACCACAATGTGCGGTTTTTGGACGCACCCACCAACGAACAAAAGTCGATCTTGCCTTGTACACCATTAGCCATGGTAAAGATCTTGGAGTACTTGGGCGTGTACAATAAGCACTTGCACTACGGCAACCGGTTGTACGGTAAGAAGGTGTTGGTGGTGAATCGCTCCGAGATCGTGGGACGTCCGTTGGCTGCTCTTCTTGCTAACGACGGTGCCACAGTGTTCTCACTTGATATCAATAACATTCAGAAGTTCACCCGTGGCGATGATTTGCTGATGCAGAGACACAAAGTAACGGATTTGGATGCACAGGAGTACTCGCTCGATAAGGTCGCCCCCCAGTGTGACGTGATCATCACAGGTGTTCCATCTGATAACTACAAGTTCCCTACGGAGCTTGTCAGTAACGGCACTACTGTGATAAACTTTTCTAGCGCCAAGAATTTTGACGATTCGATCAAGCAGAAGGCTGGATTGTACGTTCCTTCGATTGGAAAAGTGACGATCTCGATGCTTTTGCGTAATCTTCTTCGGTTGATTAACAATAAGCAGATTAGAGACAGAAATAGAAGGGAAAGCAATGACGTATAAGACTAGGATCAATTAAGAATAAATAAGGAGATTATGAGCGCTGCGATTTTCTGCTATCTTTAACTAGTAAACTTATGAGTGATGGAGAATCTGTGTAATTTAAGTGTTAAGGGTTCACTTACGAGTTGACTTGCATTTACGAGACTAGTCATGGCACATAACCATTCTCGCTCACACGATGGTTGGGACAGAGAGACAAAAGAAGGCAATCTGAAATTCCAATAGCCGAATCTTAAAAATTATAAGAAAAAAGAGGTAAAAATGCTTAAACCACTATTTCCACAATCCAGGGGCTAATCATTTGGATGTGTACAAGCACCAGGAGACCCGCCGCTGGATCACACACAAACGTCTTCAAAAGAAACCGGTTTCTCGCAAATTATGTTTCTTTGCTGCCCCTCTCTTGCAGCTTGGTTGCACCCCTTCTATCTCTCCTTTCTTTCCTTATCCATCGCACGTGACTTTTTCTGGGGTCGCGATGACTCCCTCAAATAAGTGAACACTCCTATCTATCCATCATCCACATAATGGAGAAAGCGATTGTACTTGGCAAGCCTGTAGACACCATTGCCATCACGCAGTCGCTCGGGCTCCAAACTTTCCGCCGCTCGCGTCATCTCTGGTCAAAAGAAGACGATGAACTCCTTCTGAACCGCTTAAACCAATTGTATCCTGAGCTGCTGGCGACGCAGGACTTCGATGCCAACAAGGTCGACTGGCGGCTAGTAGCTGAAGCGTTTGGTGACTCACGCAAAGCCAAGGAGTGCCGACGGCGTTGGGTGGCTCTGTTAAATCCGAACCTCAGGCGGGGACGCTGGACCGCCGACGAGGACCAGCTTCTCATGGAACAGTATAATTTGCACGGCCCGCTCTGGCAGACAATCGCTCGTAACATCCAGGGTCGCAGTGAGCACCAGTGCTCGAAACGGTATCGAGAGATTCTAGACCCGGGCGTACGTGATCGCCTCAAGCCTTGGACAGACGAGGAAGACCTTCTTTTGGTGCGTATGATCTCCAAGCATGGTACGAAGTGGAAAACAATCGCCCAGGGCTTGGAACTGCGCCTGTCGCTAACCTGTAGGAACCGCTGGCGGACTCTTACAACAGATATCGCCCGTGGCCGTGCAAAGGCGTTGCTTTTGGATACAATATCACAGGTCGTGGAAGGAGAGAGCAAAAATCGGCTTCGTGAGCTTTTGAGCTCACTTCATCTGGGTTCAAATGCCACTGGCGCCGAGAGTTCCTTATCATCCTCGTCTGATCTTCTCCGAGCCTCGAAAGGCAACGCTGATTCCGCAGAAACGTCTTTCCGGCCCTTAATCGGTGGAGAATTTGCATCTGGGAACGACTATCTGCCATTTCCTGTCAAATCTGAGTACGCAGGCGAACTCAGTGAGAGCCACGAAAACCAACAAGTCAGCAAACACCCAGACAGAAACAGCGCTAACGCAGACTTCCCAACTTCGCTGTCAATGAGTTTGGACTCGCCTGTTTCCAACACTGGCTCCGGCAAGTCCACGTTGTCGTCAGCGGTGCCAGTTAAGACCGAAGACGAGTGGACCTTTAATCTTCTGCAGAAGGGCAACGGCGAGTCCTCTCTCCCAAATGAACTCTCCAGTGCGAGTGGATCTATTAATTCGGAGCAGCTTGTTCATCATTTAGTGCAGTACGCGTCTCTGCGTGGCGTTGACATCAACGTTTATCATCACGTCCACCATCACTACCAGAATAACCAGCAGGGACTGCTCTACGGAGATCAGCGTACCAAGACTGGTGCAGTAACAGGTGAATCACCTGGTTTCAGTGGGAATAGTGGGTTTACGCCACCACCACCTTCCTTTAGTTTTGCCGAATACGAGGCTCAACGGAAACGCCACCAGCATTTCAACTACTTGCCTCCACTGATGTCGGTCCCTCAACTAACATCCTCTGTGGTTGCAACACCTACGACGCATCACCATCACCACCATCACCACCATCATCATTCCAAGGATGAAAATTCCGGTAAAAGGGCACACAACGAGAATCATGAGCATGAAAATACATACACAAATGGGAGCAAAGTGCTAGAAGATCCAATTGACGACTTCGGGCGTATTCCGGAGCTCGATAGGACTGCAAAGCGTGCAAAAACAAGTGACGAACAAATCGAAGATAACGACGAGGAACTTGAGTTCTTTGAATCGCTCCGTAATCTCCGTGGCACGTCCACTGAAACAGATACCGAACAAAAGGCGGTCATTGACCACGCTCCTGTATCCCAACACCATCCGTTACATTACACTGGCGGCAATAGCGGGCTCCCCGACTCGTTCTTCGATGCGGATGCGGAAGATCTTATCGATAGCTATGGTCAGTTTTACCATCTCTATCTGAACGATCCTGTTTATGAGCGGAAGACCGAAGATTCGCTGCCATTTGGTGCCATCCCGTTCAATCCTTCTTAGACATTTCCGTTAGAATCCATAGTTGAAGACAACAGAATTTGTATTAAATAGATGCAGGAATATGGTAAGCGAATGACGATGATGCTCTCTTGTTTGACGACGAAGCGCTATCAGACTCAAAGCGGAATCTAAAGTTGCAGCTGGTTTGCTGTTGGCAGTGAAGAGTGTCCGACTAAGTGCTTTTGTCGCAATTGAAGATAGACTCAGAGGCATTTGACACTATTTTATTTTAGGTCATTACTGTTCAAGTCACTCCTGCCATCCTTGAGTTGATTTGCTTGAAATGAAATACCTGGAAAGATGATCAAGAAGACAGGTCTCTAGAGCTTTGATAACTGTTTTAAATAGTTTAAAATACATTTCATAATGTTGTCAAACACAAATTGAGTTGCAGTTGATCACTATTTAACTTTGTAGAACTATATCTGTTACGGTTCATAGCTTTTTAGTGCTTCGCTGTTAATATTATTGAATACGAAGATAGAGGCTCTCTACGGGTTGGTTGATAGTTTATGGGAACAGTCCCCCTTAATTACACCGAGTTTTAGCTATTAGTTCTTCAAACGGGAATTACAAAGGTTTGTCGCAAGCATCTAGGCTGCTTTTACGGACATCTTAGGACGGCAAATAGCTATGGGCCATTGCTGGACGGAAGGCAAGGCTTTAAATTTCTGATTCTCACCTATCAAAGTCACCATCTGACTATTGTGGCTCTTCCCCATACCTGTGGAGTTTCTGCTCCACTTTCTATGGTGACCGTCCAATGTTATAGAGAACTTGACAATAACTAGGCCTGACTCCTATGTTCTAGTTTAACACACCTCTTGAATAAGTTCTTCAGAAAATGTCAAAGTATAGATCTTTGCAGATCTACTTCTTTCTCTCCTGCCTCTTTTTCCGATAATACTATTAGCGTTCTTTTGTCTACGTATTCGCCAAAGTTCCCACAGACGCACTTGCGAAATTGAAATATCCTAATTGCTTTCGATAATGTTTCCAGATTGGTGCCTTTTGTATCCGTCACACTGGCTAAGAGATGGTTAAACCTTACATATGCTTCTGAAGTCCACTAGCAAGGGAGGTTCGGTAACAGGGCGCATGAAATGAGATTTCAAATGGAATTGGTCCTTTCATCGTAAATGTGAACATTACTCTTGACGGCCGGACTACCGATCCTTCAACAGTTCTGAGAACCTGAAATGCATTTGCGGAGGACGCTACAAACAGTAACATAAGCATGGGTAGGAAGCAAGACATCAAGGTGAGGAAATGAATTCCCTGACCGGGACATTAATAGGGAGCACTGAGTGTACAATGGTGAAAGCAACGGCAGCACGGTGATGAGTTGCAATCTTCGGGGGCCCAGCTAAGAAGACGAGCCACCCAGTACTTAGGGCCACTCAGAAAGAATAATCTATTCATTTAAATTTACATACTATTAAAATGGTTAGGGTCTTTTCATATACCCTAAATCCAGTCGAGAGCATAGCGAGGTCGCAGTATGCACGCCCGTGTTTCAAATGTTTCAAAATGGTTTCAACATGTCCCAACACTTAAGTACCACTGGCTGCTTTTTCCCAATCACTTCTAATCGCTCTCTTTTAGGCCAAGAAGCCCTATAGACGATGGCCACAATATTAATTACACCTGTCTTCACCATGAACGTCAATAGCACCGCCCAATTATGAGTACCATTTGAAAGATTTACTGGTTGTGCTAAATAAAAAGTTTTAGGCTCTCCTAGAAGTTGCTTGATAATTTTGCAGTATTTCATTAAACTTAATCTCTTTGAAATTAAGTATTTCATGGGGCCTCAACTGACTGGTTGAAACTATTGCCCTTCATTAAACTAATTCGTCAGCTGACCACGAGTGTTCAATAAGCTCATACACAAACAACTCAACTACCGCTCTGCTGTAACCCCAAAACGCCTGTGACTCCCCTAGCGGTTCCAATGTCTACTAGTCTTACCACTACTAACCGGCCATTCTTGCCATATCAAAGCGTGTGTTGCTACATAACTGGGAAATCTCGTCTTAAACGTCATTACATCATACAACTAAAAATAAAAGGTTTAGGTTTTTTATTTGTGTTTCGAATTTTGATTGTTAGTAATGTTCGTATCAGATATTGCCACAGCTGTGCTCGTTGTTAGTGCGTAAGTAGTACCATGAAGCAAAAGTAAATGCATATAAGGATCGCCTAGTCAAGTTTAATGAGTCTGAAATAAAGACTTGTTTATCTAGGAAGTATAATTGGGGCTTCTTCTATTAACAGCTATAAGTGTTTACTCTCAGTTTGGACGTCATGCTTACTTCATGTTTCATAAGCTGAGGATATGGACCTCATTTAAGTTCTTTGCTTTCAATGACTAGCTAAGACATCGAGTCTCAATTCATCGGCTAGGGTCGACTGCATTATGCAACGGCTGACTTCCCCAACCAGTTTTTCTCCTTACCACCTACCAAGTTGTGACACTCCTGACTTCCTTCATCAATATGTTCCGTCTCCAATCGAAAATCACTTGGAATTGATTTGATTCAGTTTTCACAAATTTTGGATACTGCTTCGGTCTGGAATCATGTGCCCGCTCACGATTATATGAGTTACCGTCCGATAAAAGACGACTTGCAGATTTTTAGCGCATATTCCAATTCGAATTTGAATACCTTTTATAACTAGGTCTCGGTGCAAAATTAAAATTAGATCTATACCAATCTGTGTATATTCTTTCCTGCCCCCATTTTTTGTTCTGTCCCCTACTCCTCCCCATACTATGTGACTTTTATACTATGCAGAGTGACCCTCAGTTACCATCAACTGCCTTTTCTCCAACCGCCACCTTTAGCTTTTTTATAGAGAAAATTACTTAGCTTCTGTTTTCGCTCGACAGGCTGAACCCGGGAAAACCTCTCTGTACATCTGGACCATGCTTGGTTGCAGCTCTCTCAGTCAAGATCACCAGATCTACCCTGGTACCCCACCCGATCCGCCGCCAAACACCGTTCGTCAGTCTTCAATTGCAACGTTCAAGACCGTGGAGACTCCGAAATTGCCGGCTTTGGATCTGCTTCTGCTTGATAGGAGCCCTGGACCAAGGAGATTGCCCCCAGACGGATCACTCTATAAGACCGCAGACGAAACCTCGCACAAAGCTGTTGAGCTGACTCATGTAAATCACCTGGCCTTCTTGAAGATCGTCAAGTACGAGTTCGAAGCCCTCCAGCGAGATACTCTGCTCTCGGGAAAGTCTGTGTTTGACCTCATAGATGATTGTTCTCAGCTCTTTGAGAAAGTGATACTGGAACAAAATCCCGCCAAGTGCTTGCGTTTGTATGTACGTGCGTACCTAATTCTCAACTACTCAATTAATACCTTTATTATGATCCATTTCAATGGATTCCAACCGTTTCTCGAGTTGTCGATGAATGACTTTATTATTTATTTGAACCTACACAACTTTTTTAGTTCTAAAGAGCTAATTACTCCTGCCAAGCTCAACCTAGACCCCTCGCTCGTGCATAAATGGACAATTGCATACTTGGTGTCGGAAGAAAAGCTTACGTTCAACCACGAAGAACTTTCGGAGTGGCTCAACATGTACGTGGAGCATTTACGCAAGCAAGAGAACACGAGTAGCAAAAACTCCGAGCTCATCTCTGATGATGTACAGCTGCTAGAGTGGGACGATATCGATGAGAGTGGCGGCGCACATGGCCCACCGGTGGCACTCAATCTGAAAGACAACACCGGGCTGGATGCCAGCAGCTTTTTCGATCAAGAAATCGACGATTTTGGTGCTAGATTTCCTGAAGTTTCCACAAATTTAAGTGGGCCCAAGAAAATTTCAACCTCCCAGAACGCCCAGAAAGAAGCCGTGAGCCAAACACCTTACCCTATACATTCGCAGGTGTTCGAGGACGCTTCTACTATGCCAGAGCTTCCCAGTCGCAATTCTATCGTATTATCTGAGCTGTCGCTGAGCGAAGGATTCCGCACGGCGCTGTTGGCGTCCGATCCTGTAGTGCTATCAACTACCGATCGGGTGCCTTTGGAAGTAAGTAAGCTTGAGCCAGTGCATCCCAGTGATATATCAGGACATAGAAAGCAACTATACCCGCAAAAAAACGATCCAAATCACCGTAAGTTGGAGCCACCTACGTATAAATCCACGTCATCCATCCCTGGGCCTCATACGATGACCAATGGAACCGCTGGAAGGGACTACAATACACAACCGAGCAGCTGGCTGGACCATGCTGCTTGGAACCAAAGCAACAGCTACTACCCCCAGCTTCAGGGTCAACAAAACGAGCAAACACAACAATTCCAACAAACAAACCATCAACAACACCAAAACCACCAGCCTTACTTCAATCAGCAACAATACACTAGCAAATCGCAGTTTATGCAGACTTACCAGCTCCAGGCTCATACTTCTATGGCACACACTTTTGAAAACTTTCAGCGCCAAGATATGGATCAGTTTACTCAAAATGGGCATAGTATGCAAATGCTGCCATACTACGGTGCGCAAATCGCTCACCAGTCGTATCCTGCGCCCATGCATGCTGCAAATTATACTTCGTCACAGATTTACCACCGCAGCGAGCGTGCCAGCGAGCTCCAGGCGTGCGGGCTCAAAAACTTCGGCTCTACGTGCTACATAAATTCGGTAGTACAGGTGTTGGCGGGAATCCCTGACTTCCATCGCATCATGACTGTATGCGCCAGGTCTTCCCATCAAGGCTCGCTTACGGTCGCCATGCTGGTGTTACTTCTGTTTTTCAAGATGCACGGTGGATTGCCGGTGAGCCCTAAGCAGTTCGTCCGCACAGTCAGGAACATGAAGCCAGCATTAGGTATCCCGAATGAGCAGCAGGATGCACAGGAGCTCCTTATCTTCTTTTTGGACCGGCTCCACGAGGAAAGCTGTCACCGCCCAATTCGCGAGGAAGTTGATTACCTCAAGAAATGGAAGATAACGGTGCGTGCTCTGGAACAGGAAGAATACTTGAAGTGGTACAAGTCGCTCGTAGAAAAAGAAAAGAGGTCACCTGTGAACGACTTGTTCCAGGGCCATGTCCAAAACAAGTTAAGGTGCAATCAATGCGGCCATCACTCGGCGCGGTACGATTCGTTTACTATTCTTTCATTGCCTATTCCTGGAAATGCTGGACGTGCTGTCGACTTGGCTGACTGTGTACGTTACTACTCGCAGGACGAGGTCTTGTGTGGCGAAAACGCATGGAATTGTCCGAAATGTAACAAGCAGGAGCCCGCACAACCAAAGGAGAACCCAATGGACGTGGTGTTTGTACAGAAGCGTGGTATTTTCAGATTTTCTAAACGTAGTAAATCTCCATCAAAGAAGTCTAAAAGCGAGCAAGCGGAAGCAGCAGAGGCAACGTCGAAGGTGACCACCTCACCCAAGATATCGATCAAACTGCTTTCATTTATCAAATTGCCGCCCGTCTTGTTCATCCATTTATCGAGGTTCTCGATGATGGGTGAAACCGATAAACTCAATACTGAGATAGTTTACCCGCTCAATCTTCCGTTCGAGAACGAGTCGCATACGATCATGTACAATCTTGTTGGGCTCGTGAACCATTTTGGAACGCTTAAGAGTGGGCACTACACGTCGCAAGTAAACAAGGCGCTTTGTAACCCACTGCGTTTCCCAGACGCCGCAAGAAATCCTGTGTGGTGTATGTTCGATGACCAAATAATACGGGTGACACCCCTCCGTACAACCAGCAATGGTCGAGCATTCGTTCTGAAGGATGTGTATGTGTTGTGCTACCAAAGGGTATAAGGAGGGCGGATATCGAGAAACAGGGAATCAACGGTTGAAAAGCTAGTAATAATTATCAAAATTGAATCGAAATCAAGTTGTAGGTAATGAGCAGTAGTTAGTAAGAGAGCATAGGTTAAGTACAAAAGAAGGCACTAAGGAATAGCGACAAGGAAAATAGATGTTTCTTAGGCCCAAGTGGGAGAAGAATTCAAAGTTTAATTATTTCCAAGATCTATTTTCTTGAGAGCATATGCCATGAATTCAAGTTAGCCATACCCTATGGGATTCACATGTTGAAGGTGCCGAAGAAATAAGTGACACAAATGAGAAAGAACTAAGCAGATGGCAATGAGATGTATCTGTAACTTTAAACTACTCGTCGTCACTGTCGGCTCCAAGCGTCAATGGGGCATGCGCCCGTTTCGCTTTGAGACCCTTTAACGACAAGGCCACCGGGACACCAATACATTGCTTGTCTACACTCTTCGCCTCTATCTGTATTTTCTCGTTCTCTTCCATTAGTCGGCGTCCAGCCTCTACTTGTCCATTGATAAACTTTATCAGCGTCTCCTCGTCCGTTTTCAGAGCCACGGCTTTTGTAACCACATAGCTCTCGTCGACATACAGAATCACCAAATTGAACTCATCCACGGTGGCGTTCGTGTCTACTCGAACTTTACCCAGTGTCCCCAAGTGCTTGACAAACGCCGTCAATGATGTCCAGCGTGTGGCATTCATATGCACGTGGTTCTTGTCGTACAAAATATATTCCTGGTAGAACTTATTGGCGTCAACTTTTTTCGTGCCGTGGTTGGTTTTCAAAAGCCTTAGAAACTCCCGCTCAAACTCCCGCAGGAACTCGTTTACAACGCTAGAGCCCTTGCCATCTTTGCTTAAGTCACCAATACGACCCATGTGAGATGGTGAGCTGAGATGACTCTTAAATCCATTGACGTCTCGACATTGCTTGCGACAGATCTGGCAGTAGTATTTTAGTTTCTGAAGCCCTGCCGCTTTGAGCACCTTTGCCTGTGCCTTAGCCGATCCAAGATCCCGTGCCATCGCTAGTAGTATATGGATAGCAGAATGAATTCACGATAAGAGAAGTCAAGGTAAAGTATGTTCTTTTTCATCTGAAGATAAGCTCACGTTGACGCTATAGGAAATATTATGACCTGTGTATACATGACGCGATGGTCATCGCAAGGGTATCTGGGGAAGTTGACTAAACAAGAGGAATAACTTCTAATTTATCAATTGTCGACTCAAATCGATTTCATTCATCCAGTGATTTTGATAAATATTCCGAATGCTTAAACACAACTCTGTCTTTCGTGTAGGAGTTACCCATTTGAGTAGCCGCAACTTTTCAAGTGCTTTGGTCTGTTCCCATGCGACCCCACTAATAAAGAGCTATGGGGCCTGGAAATCACCAGTGGCACTCTTCTGGGCCACTCGCGTACCACTTATAGCTAAAGCCTTCTCCGGGTGCCTCTTTGCTGCTGTCAGTCTCACACACATTCATCCAGACGTCCTCATCACTGTAACGCCGCCATTGGCTGCAGCAGGGTTCTTGCTATGGCAAAAAATACAACGACAAAACTTTGACGACGCAGTAGCATTGGCAGCGCATAATGTGTCCGAAAAAAATTGTATATCCGTTCCCGTGTACGACGAAAGCAACCTTGACCTTGCCTTACAAGGCATAGACTCCGAGTATGATCACTTCCTTAAAGTAGTGCTTCCGAAGGTGGAACGGCGTCTAGTAGATTTTTTAATTGAGCATCATTACGAAATTGATGCGTTAAAGCCAATGATTGACGAAAACGGACAAGTTACAGTGAGTCTCGCCTCAACTCCAGAAACGTTTGTGACACTGAAAGCAGAAGTTTCTACGAAAACGATCGAAGAGGATATACAAAGCGCTGGAAACGAAGTAATCTTTTCAAAATTGATAGTGTTTACTGTACCTTTCTACGATACAAAGGACCCCCAAACCCGCGAGCGCCTAGGCGTCCTCCAAGTGTCGATGATTAAGCGTCAAACTAGCAAAGACAATAGTAGCAATTTATTCGATACTGGGATTAGGTTCTGGCCATATAGATTCCGGCCTACTGCCATTGTTATCAGCTAGGCTCTGCGGCCAAAAAAGTCCCGACTGAAATCGTGAAACGCACCCCATTGGTGACAATTTGAAGATTCCTGGATGGTTTCCAAATCTGGAATCCACAGCTGGATGTCCATAATGCGCTTCTTCGTGTTTGGATGCGTGGAGAAGAAGTCCAGGAGCATCAGCGTCTGGACGACAAAACGGCCCAGTTGCATCTGGCTCTCAAACAGCTGCATGCGGCCCCAGAACTGAACTGCCTCGCGGAAATTGTAACACAGTCGCGCCATGAGCTCAAGCCCAATTCTATCCGCCTCAGACTCCATTTCTCTTGATGCTGGTAGCTGCGAGAAAGAAGCTACCAAAAGATCGCCAATGCCCGATATCCCCGTCAGTGCATAGATAAGCGTCGACAACAAGATATATATAGGTTGCTTACTCAACTGTTCCAGCGAATGATGAGCCAATTGATGCGAGAGTTCATGGGCCAAAACCGTGGCGAGACCATCCTCGTTCTGGCAAATTGGCAAGATCGATGAGAATATAAAGATCTTGCCATTGGGCAATATGAACGCGTTAGGTGGCTCGCGTGTCGGATCGGGCGTGTTGATGATGTGTATTTTCCAGTCTAAGGACTTGAGGTGTTCAACCTGTCGGGGGTCGGAGGTATTGTCGATAGCGCTGGCCAAAAGCCGGTTCATGATTCGCGAGATTTGCCGGTAATGCGGGTCATTTTGCGGCACAATACGCAGCTGAAACTGCGACAAGAGCTGTGCATAAGAGTAGTCTCCGATCTTTCGCTCGAGCCAGTAAGGAATCCAGATGAATCTGTATCTGCCCGTGAATGGTGCCACATCAAGGTTGTAAACATAGAAAACCACTCCACCTGCAATAGTATAAGCTATGTATCTATTGGTGAGGTGCTGGCGGACGTTTGGAGTGGTTCTGCTGGATTTGAAATGGTTGTATGTGGAATAGTGGCGACGAGTGAGATTCCGGAGAGAGGGAGCTGGAGAGCGTAAAGGAGTCCTGGCATATTGTTGACGCTGGGCTCTTAACCCATTGCCAAGAAGATTTGTAAATATAGAGCGTGAGAACATACTGTTCTTCGACTAGGCGGTTTCCTGGTGTCGAAATGCGGAGTCAATGGCGATTAGAGATGAGGTGATGAGAGCGAACAAACAAAGTTATATAGAATTTCAACAAAGAGAAAAATGTTGAATGAAAAAGAGATAAATTAATTAATAAGAATGGAAAACAGAAAAAAGAGGATTTGTGAATGGAATGTTATATTCTTAAATTCGTCTTCTAGAGCTAGAAGCATGCAAGTAATGCTAAAATATGATTCGAGAAGCATTAATGTAGTTAGTTTAAGTTTCTTTTAGGACTCTCCTTTTTGGGAACCATTAACCGCTAGTTCGTGGGCTTCATCGTCAAGCGAATGCAATTCAAAAGTGTCTTTATTCCCACAATATCTTCCTAAGGGTGACGGTTTCAACAACAGCGGAGACGGCAGTGACAGCTTAGATTGCTCTGTATAAGCAGGGCGGTAGAGCTCGGCCAACGACGGATAGCTCACGATGCGCAGCGCCGGGCTGGCACACAGAAGCTTCAGGTAGAAGCTCGGGTCATGGAGTTGTGCCTTCAACGCCTCGAGCGACTTGTTCATCGTCGCATCGTCTATAGAGTTCCGCAAGGAGCCAGGCTTGGACCCCAGCTGCACACCGGAGCTGTCATCAGCCGCCCTGCGTGGTGATGTTACTGGCACGTCGGCGGGCATCACAGGGATGAAAGTATCGTAGAAAGTGAAAGCAGACGATGATTTTTTTAAACTACGACAAGAAGGTGTGGGTGACTGTTGCGGCACGAAGGTTTTCTTCATGTACACCTTTGGCAGCAGGGTATCATTTGCGACAACAGTAGATTCGTTGGAAGTGTCTTCGTCGGGTACGTCTTTGGCAGGCATTTGCCGTTGGAGTTCCTCTTCAAAGACAACATACAGTTGCGTGTCGCAAAGCTCAGCGTCGACATCCTGACGGCTGGCGTCCTCTAGCTTCAAGAGCTTCCGTCTTCGAAAGAGAAAATACACATAACCCCCGGCCACAATAACAGGGACTCCGACGGAAAGAGAAACAATCAAAGGAGTCGCAGACATTTAGGCAGGTTTATGAGCGATATAATGCCTTTTGATGTGTCAGGATTGTCTGTTGTGTGTTGGGATCTTACAGCCTTATCACAAAAGGTCTGCAAGGGTCACTAAATCTCTTGATGCGATAAGCGCTTAAGTATTCAAGAGACCAGCTCCTTTCGTCACGGTCAACTAGTCTACAAAAGTCAAACCTTATTCTATTTGAATAAGTACCGATTATGTTGCCTGGACTGCCAGCCAGCTGGGCAGGTCAAGGGGTGGGAACTGTCTAGATTGGACAAGGGTATGAAGACGATGCAATGAGCCCCGGTAAGAACAGATGAGAACCCAAGGAGCGAAAGTTGTTTATTTTCTAAATGGCTGCAATGTCTGGTAAATACTATCAATGAGTGACTCTAGCACGAGTGAGGGTATGTCCATCTGCAGGAGCACACTTCCCAGACAGTATTCCAACAATAAGTCAAAAAACGAGAGGGAATATCTGCAAAAAACAAACCGTACGGCTGCGCAGATAGTTTTGGGACGTGCTGTTGAAATGGGCTCGAAAAAAGAAAAAAAAGGAAGAGAAAAAAGGGGAATACGTTGAAATATAGAAACAAGAAAAAGAATCAAGGTAGCAAACGAAAAAGATAGAAACAGAGCACGTATGTTAGCACGGCATGGCAATATCTGCGCTGCTAGTGCATAATTCCCCTTCCTTCGACCTCAAACTAGATATAGCTAAAATTAGAGGTAGCCAGGCAATGGATACAAGCGATAGACCCTTTTAAGCTTAGGGTACATTGAAAAGTAAAAGGGGCCTTATAATAAATGCTATTGTCGAGTTCTTCTTCGTTATCATGACGCTATAGCCAAAGCACGTATTATGGATGGTTCGAGAATAAGATTCACGGATGCATTCGTTTTGCAATTGTTTTTAATACGAAACGGTCTGCTGACCATTTCTGTCCCTTGAGATCTCATTTGTTTTGATCGTATGGAGCTCGAACACCGGCGCACGGCTTCCGTTTTATTAACAAAACCACAACCTCTAACCGAACATAAATGCTGATTGTTAATCTGTCAAAAATATCAGATATATTATTGGACTAATATTACTATGCCTTATCTCCTTTTCTCTGGCCTGACAGATGCGATGAAATCATTGATTGAAATTGTTTAAAATAATACGGCGTATTTCAGTTATTCCTTGTCAGTGAGTAGGCAAAATAAGACCACAAGCTGAACTTACTTCTATATCCCCCTTGAAACTCTTTGGCAGTCTCTTGCCCTGTGCGAGCTGGTGACTCTGAGATCCTCTCGTCTTATGAATTCGCAGGTTGTAAGTGTTCACATCATGAAGTGCAATTGCTACCACCGAAATCTAAGTAACGCTGTTAGCAACCTTTTCCTGTTTAAATGGAGCCTAGTATCCACCAAATAAAGCCAATTCTTTTCCTTGTAACGCTGGTCAATTTTATGCCTTGGCATAAAAATAAGCATCGCAAGGCATAACGTCTCAATACACTGAGCATAGCATTCGAGCATGCTCGCTTTATTTAAAAGAAATAATTCATTGAATACTAGTTTGCCTTGATCTCAAGTAACCGAAGTTTTACGATGTCGTTCGTCCGATCCTGTAAGAGGTCCCATATGCTTGATGAAAAGATGAAAAACCACAGAATAACTAAATGCTCCTGTGGTTTACTCAGTTCGTATCAAGAAGTGCTTATCTCTGATGGTATTAAGAGAACCCGAGAAAGCGTCTATTCGCTTGTCAACGAAACCAAGATTGGGATTGAGCAGCTCCCACTACCTTACGATGCAATAAATCAACAGTTGAATGAGTTCACAAGACTAACTGAAAGCGTTGAACTCAAGTATGAATGTGTTCATGGAGATTTTGTCTTTTTTATATATGACGCTCAGTGGACATGTGACTATAAAGAGTTTAAAGAACATCCCCGCCACTGTTACACAAATCTTAGAGAAAGTGCCTTCCAAATCTATTATTCTGACTTCAAATTCACTAACTCTGAATGGAAGGGTATAAAATCAGAGTTCAAGTTGTTAGCATCCTCAATTTCAGAATTACAACGGTCAATGAATGATATACGCAATATGCGTCAGATCTTGCAAGATTATCACAAAAAAACGGAAGAAAATCAACAGGAACAAGACCAAACGATTAGTGATATCCTGGAACCTTCAACTACCGAAGAGTTGGACATAAAGTCAGGCATTGTTGTCACATGGGGACAGGTCCTAGGCGATAATCTGTTATCAGGGTGTCGCGAGCAACATTTAATAAAAAAAGCAAGTAAATTACTAAACGAGGCTGAAAATTTGGTGAGTTTAACGTCGCAACTATCGAGCCAGCTCCTCAAAGCTACAGATTCTGGCGATGTATTGACAGCGGACATATTCTGGGACGAATTGATCAGAATGAAAGAAATACACCTTGACATTCCATTGGAAAGGATTCTTCTTTACAGAAATTTCTTCGCGATCCAATGGCCCGATCCTTTCGAGGCATGGGAGCCGGTAGAAAAACGTTTGAATACTTTGATGAAAGAAGTTTTGCAAAGCGCAAAATCCATCGAAAAAAAAATTGAAACTATGGCTTATCAATTGAAAAGGATGGACTTTAGTAATCCATCGTTTTCGGAGCCATTCTCATTTCAGTTCCACATGGAATTGAATCTGACTTTTGACGAAGTCGAGTTTTTAATAGACGAATTCGAAAAGTACATACGCTTAGACCAAGAAGTACTAGAGAAACTGGTTCTTTTTGAACAAATGAACCCGTATAATCGCTCAGTATGTCGCTATATCTTTGCTACACACATGAAGTTTTCCAAGTGGCATTTACCGAATTCATTCGCTCTTTACTATCACAAAGTCAAGAGACATTTATCTATTTTAGAAGGTATTTACCTTTATGTGAACCGTCGAGACCTTGGATCGGCTAAATATGATACAACCAAGGAAGGCAAATTAAGTGTCGACAGGTTGATAGGCTTTGCATTGCGCTATTGGAAAGATATGTATGGTGATTTACCGATGGCCCTTTAATGTATTAGATTACGTACTTAAAGGTCCTTTCGGATTGATTAATAGCATTTCGTTCGGCTAAACACCTCTTAAAAGGATACAAACTACGCCAGGTCATACCAAGTGAGTTCTTCGTTTTCAAGCTTCAATGCTCTGGCATGGTCTTTGATGTGTGCAAATGCAATGCTAATGTTGATGGTCACGTCTGAACTGAATACCTCCAACTGGTACTGTAAGTTGTCTTGTTGATTCAGACATTTGAAATATCGTTGTTGAGTTGACTCTTCAGTAGATGATAAACTCAAGATGAGTAAGCATGATTAGAAGTATTTGTTGATAGCACTTGGCTTCGGCATATGCTGATATCGAAATTTCCAATCAAACACACTCTCGTCCTACCACTATCTGCAACAGGTTAAATGATACTAAAATTGAATAGTCTTTATTTGAATCGACGCTGCCTCTCATAACCATTTTTGTTTGCTCTCAATTCACTTCATTATCGACTTCTCTGCTTTCCCTTAGCATCGTGGGCCACCTCTAACGTAAAACTCTCCAAGCAGCTAGATCCAAACCTCCATACTAATTTCCGCTTCGTGAACTTCTTCTAAGGTCATATTTTCATCTATTCTCCATAGTTTCTTCTCTTGTTCATTCTATTCAATTAATTCTCATTTTGGGTTGGCTGCAAAAGCCGGCATATAACTGTAAGAGTCAGAGTTACCTGCACACACGTCCTCAATATATTACCTGGTGAAACCGCTCTTCTTTTTTCGTTGGTTTAACGTCTCGTTCCCTTTTCATCGAAAAGGATAATTCTACGCTTCAAGTCACTAAGATACTCAACTCAGCAAGTGCCTACATACGTACCTCGAAACTTTCCAGCTATTACCAATATGTGTGACGTTGTCTTGGGCTCTCAATGGGGAGATGAAGGCAAGGGCAAGTTGGTGGACATTCTTTGTGAAGACATCGATGTTTGCGCACGTTGCCAAGGTGGAAACAATGCAGGTCATACGATTGTTGTGGGAGACGTCAAATATGACTTCCACATGCTCCCTTCCGGATTGGTTAACCCAAAGTGTATGAACTTGTTGGGCTCAGGTGTAGTCATCCACGTTCCCTCTTTCTTTGAGGAGTTGGAGAACTTGGAGAAGAAAGGCTTACAAGGACGTGACCGGTTGTTCGTGTCGTCACGCGCGCATTTGGTGTTTGACTTCCACCAGAGAACTGATAAGTTGAAAGAGGCTGAGCTTTCGACCACGAAGAAGTCGATTGGAACTACGGGTAAAGGTATTGGCCCCACTTACTCGACCAAGGCTTCGCGCTCAGGTATCCGTGTGCACCACTTGACTTCGCAGGAGCCCGAGGCTTGGGAAGAGTTTAAGGTAAGATACAGACGTCTTGTAGAGTCCAGATACAAACGTTACGGTGAGTTCGACTACGATGCCGAGGCTGAATTAGCCCGCTACGAAAAGTACCGTGAGCTTTTGCGTCCGTTTGTTGTCGACTCGGTGGATTTCATGCACAAGGCTATTGCCGCCAACAAGAAGATCTTGGTTGAAGGTGCCAACGCATTGATGTTGGACATTGACTTCGGAACTTACCCTTACGTGACGTCATCTGCCACCGGTATCGGTGGAGTTTTGACAGGATTGGGAATCCCTCCCCGTGCTATTAAGAACGTCTACGGTGTGGTTAAGGCATACACCACTAGGGTCGGAGAAGGTCCCTTCCCAACGGAACAGCTTAACGACGACGGTGAGACGTTGCAGAGCATTGGTGCTGAGTATGGTGTGACCACTGGTCGTAAGAGACGATGCGGATGGTTGGATTTAGTCGTTTTGAAGTACTCGAACGCCATTAACGGATACACCCATTTGAACATCACCAAGTTGGACGTTTTGGACACTTTCAAGGAAATCCAGGTTGCAGTTGCATACCGCTTAGATGGAAAGACGTTATCGTACTTCCCTGAGGACTTGAACAAGTTGGCAAAGGTAGAAGTTGAGTATGTGACTTTACCTGGTTGGGAGCAGGATATCTCGAAGATCACCAACTACGCAGACTTGCCAGAGAATGCCCAGAAGTACTTGGAATTCATTGAGGAGTTTTTGGGAGTTCCTGTGAAGTGGGTCGGTGTTGGTCCAGCTAGAGAGTCGATGCTTGTGAAGAACTAGATAGAGGTATAGAAATTATAAGATTTGGAAAAAAGGAACAGAAAAGAAAATCACATTGTGTTTGAATTAAGTAGAAGTCAAAAAACGGAAATCGGGTCTTTGAAGAAGCAAAAACGTGAGAACAGTAAACTACCATGCTAGTTCATAATGTCCGCCGCTGAGAAGTAGTCAAAATCCAAAACAGTTTAATTGAAAGGTTTTTTTCTTTTTTGCTGAAAATCGGACCTGCATTTCCCTCTAATTTAACCATT
The DNA here is from genome assembly GCA_030566735.1 of Australozyma touchengensis. Lineage (NCBI taxonomy): Eukaryota > Fungi > Ascomycota > Pichiomycetes > Serinales > Metschnikowiaceae > Australozyma > Australozyma touchengensis. The sequence goes on along the minus strand of JAKUAS010000013.1, from coordinate 391,637 downwards.
TTTCTTGGTCTTTCTCAGCCTCGCCGTTAATTAGCCTTCAGGCGTGTGCTGCAACTTTCTTCCTTCCTTCAAATGTCACAAAGTGAAAAGCCTGTTGTAGGAGAAATTGTGGAGACCGTCGAAACCGTTGAGTTCGTGGCCGAATTCGGCGCCGAAGATGGTGAATCCTCCTGTGACACTCAAGGCGATTCGATCCTTCTGTGGCTAGTAGGATACATCTTGATAGCGCTCAACGTCATCGTCCGTTATTACTGCGGACTTTACATGATAATAGCCGATTGTGACGAAACCTATAACTACTGGGAACCATTGAATTTCCTTATGCGTGGCTTTGGTAAGCAGACGTGGGAGTACTCGCCAGCATGGGCCATCCGGTCATACGCCTACTTAATCCCATATTACTTCGCAAGTGGCCCATTCAATGACTTCAAACGGTTGGTCGCATGGAACCTCCCCCCATCATCCACGTTCTATTTCCTCCGTGTGGTCGCATTGGCAGGCTTCACTGCGTTCTCCGAGATTAAACTCTACCTGTCCTTGCGCCACAGCTTCAACCAATCAACGGCAAACTGGTACCTATTGTTCACCACTTTTGCCCCAGGAATGTCGCATGCTAGCGTGGCGCTTCTTCCTTCGTCTTTCGCCATGACATGGATCACTTGGGGAACGGCATCTGCTGTCAAAGTGCTCAATACTGACATCGCGTTGACAACCGTTGGGCCCAGCGTGCATGCTATCACCTGCTTCTTAATCGCGGGGCTCTTTGGATGGCCGTTTGCCTTGGCAATTGGTATTCCCTTTGGTCTCTTTACATTGCGTGCTCGCTACCAAACGCCACCACTCACCAGGATCGTATTTTCGGGCTGGGCCATTCTACCAGCGATGGTTATTGTTCTCGTTTGTATAGATTCGTATTTCTACAGTAGGGAAATGCTCTTTGTTCCATTGAACATCGTGCTTTATAACGTATTTGCTTTGGAGGACGAGGGCCCCGAGATCTTCGGCACAGAACCGTTTTCGTATTATATCCTCAACCTCGTGCTTAACTTCAACGTGGTGTTTGTCCTCGGATACGTAGGCGCCTTGCTCAATTCATACATCTCCCGCGGGAAGCATCAGGCCGCATTCGGCTCGTCTGTGCCAATCCTCGTATGGAGTTTTATCTTTTTTAGACAAGCTCATAAAGAGGAGCGTTTCCTCTATCCCATCTACACGTTAATCTGCATGTCCGCTGCTATTTTCACTGGCGAGATAGTCAACGGTTGCCGGCAATTTGTTACCTCGAAGGCTGTAACCCGAGTACTAATCTTATTCTCCTCCGTTATTTACATCTGTGTCTCTGGTTCGAGAATCTTGGCCTTGGTGTACACGTACGGGGCACCCCTCTCTAGCGCCGAGTTGTTCCACGAATGGGAACAAACGAACCCAACAACGACCATCCAGAACGTGTGCGTGGGCCGTGAATGGTACCATTTCCCCACTTCGTTCTTCCTCCCCGACAACTACCGACTCCGCTTTGTTCGCAGTGGATTTGATGGACTTCTTCCTGGAGACTTTAAGGAAGGCGTTTCCGTGAAAGAGGCCGCATCGGTATACCCAGCTAACATGAACGCCAAGAACATCTTTGCAGCCGACAAGGTTATTCCTTTTGAGCACTGTGATTTCTACATCGATAACGACTCTCCCGCTAGCGCTGAAAACAATGAGCCACAGCTCCTTAAGAACGGTGCGGTTGACCCTGCGTGGGAGGTGCTTTCATGCGAGCTGATTGCAGACCCAAGCCGCGAAGGTTTCAACTTTAGAAGAGTGTTCTATGTTCCAGGGTTCATGGACCCAGTGGTGCCTCGGGAAGAGTACCTCATGAAGTATTGTGTGTTCCACAGGAAAGCAGTAGTCTAATGAATTAGAAGTCATTAATGTAATAAGCTTTTTGATTAATATTCGTTCTTGGTTTCAATGATTGTTTTAGGCATATTGTGGTATTGTTCTTTGTAGGTCACATTCGCCTCGATTCTTCGTTCACATCTCATATTTCTATTTTCTAAGAATGCTGGCCTCGAGTCGATTCTTAACAATTTCCAGTTCATTCAGTATCGATTTTCAAATCAATTCTAGTTCATTTCGATCCCAATTCAATGCACTCCACATTTACATATGCCAAAAGACATTGAGAGTTCCATAGAATCAACTCCTTTAGAGAATGTTCTTTTTTTCAACTTACATCCATTTCTTCCATTCTAATTTATATTGTATTCGTGGCTATATCATGCATGACATGTGGTTTACAGGTGCCGGTCAAAGCAAGGCGGCAGCAGCGTCGTGAGCGAGTGTATAAAAAGTGACACGACCGCCCCGTGCCACCAGCTAGTCGTCCAGGCTGTCCGCAGGCTCCCCGAAATACTCATTTAGCGCCGCTTTTGACTTTTTGAATGCATCTTGCACCTTCGCCATGGCATCCTCCACGAGCGTGACCCAGTACGCGTCGTCGGTTATGTCAGTGTTTGTTTCGTCGTCTAGCTCAAAGTCGTCACAGTTATTCTTGTGGCCGTAGTTCTGGATGCGTTCACATTGTTCAGCAACAGTGACCAACCCTAACGCGGCCGCCGAACCCTTGAGATAATGGCCCAAAGAAGATAACTTGTCGAGGTCTTTCTCCTCAACGCTCTCCTCTAGCTCCTTATACGTATCTTCAAACTGATCTACGAATGTTTGAAAGAGTCCTTGCGAGAAACCTTCTTCGTCTTCGTCCATTGCCACCAACTCCCAGAAAACGGGCCAGTCAACCAACCCACTTTCTTGCAAATGTTTCTTTTTGGTGTCGAACATAATATGACAGATGTATGCGGAACAGCTAGTGCAAATTTAAGTAATTGTTGTTGTGGGTGACTACCTAGCAACAGACAAAACAGTAGAAACGAGTCAGTACGAAGAATGAGTCAGTGCTGAGTCGGCTACCACTTGCGACGAAAGCTCCAGGTCTCGTGTTCCCAGTTTCACTTGTCCAAGCAGAACAGGCTCAGGTTTCGGCGAGTTTCAAACGCCAGGCTATGTATCTTTTTCGAAGAAGCGGTCACGTGACACAGGCTTCCACTCACGTATTTGGGATCACAACAGACAGGCTGCAAGGGGAAGGGTGAAGGTGGTTGTACAAAAACCTAGTGTCAAGTGGGTTTCTGTTGGCATCAGCTTCGATGTAATACGTCACGTGCGTCAAAGACCGACGCTCACAAAGGATAAAAGCGCTTATGTGCAGTAAATGCGCCTAAGTGCCGGAAATAACGGTCTTAGCAGTACGCGATGACGTCTTGCCCAGGTCTTCTTCAGCGGCTACATAGACCCAAGGAGAAAGCTTAGGCAGAGGGGGCTTCTTCTAAAGTCTAGAAATTTTGGATGCAAGGGAAGATCGGCCCTGGTTAGAAGCACTGGCCTCCACGTCTGAGACGTCCGATTCGTCTTCAAATGACCCTCTCTTCGAGTTTTTCTTCGCTCCCTATCCTTAACTCAGTTCCGGCTCTTATTCCTGTGCGCGCTCCTGTCGTAACTATGAGGGCCTCGTTTTGCCTGCATTGTCGTAATTCTAGAGATCTAGAATCGTCGAAGCGAGCGTCCCTGAGGATGAAAAGCCAATTTTACATGTTTGACCGGTGCCTTGGCGCAAATGGAAGAACAGCACAGGGTTTATCGCGAAATTTTGGTTTTATACTTGATACAATAGCGATACTAAGGGCAGTCCTACTTATGGGCTTATGACCGCCTAGGATGCCAGAGTATAGCCGGTGACGCGAATTATAGGTCAACTTACGGCGCTGAAGCAAAATAGTAGATACGGGGTTTAAGACTGTGTATGCGATGAACGGTGGACGAACGGGGTGCAATAGTTGCCAAAACACGAAAGCCACTGACCACAATAGCAGACTGTCCAATGTAATAACGTATCATTCTATAAACTGGTTCTAATAAGTTAGCCTCTTTCGGTACTTCTTGTTCTGTGCGTTTCTAGATCACACACGGCCCTTACTTTCTCTCTCTCTACCTAATCAATGCATTGCCTTCTTTCAACATCTTCTCCATTTCTCTATCTCCTAATTTGCCTTCTCCTTCTCCAAAAGTTCGAAGAAATCTCCAAGCTTGTCCGCGTAGTAAGTAGGCGCAGTTTCGCGTGGAAGACTCTTAACCACATCCTCCTGCTCGATTCCTGTGAGCACCAAAAGCGTGTCGAGCCCTCCGTCGCGGCCAAACTTCATGTCTGTGTTCAAACGGTCACCGATCATGAGGCCGCGCGATGGGTTCTGTTTCAAACCGGGACAGTCAGCCTTGATCGAGTTCATCATCGACAAATTGGGCTTGCCGCAAATAGCATCGGGCTGCCTGCCACTGGCAAATGACACCGTCTCAACAATCGACCCGGCGCCGATTAAAAGCATACCCTTTGATGGGAAGGTGGAGTCAATGTTAGTAGCAATGAATGGGATGCTCTTGTTGTCTTTCAACAAGTACTGCAACGTGGCACTGAGCTTGAGGTAATTGATGTTGAGCGACAAGCCAACAACCACAGCTCCGACCGCCGGGTCCAATTTGGTCAACGAAGGATGAGAAGAGTCAAAGGAAATTCCACCGGCAGTAAGTACCGGGTCAGTGCCACCCACAGTTTCGTAGCCGGCTTCTTGGAGCTCCTTCTCGATGCCACTCTCACCCAAAACCCACACCTTCTTATCTTTGGGAAGCTGTAAGATCTTATCGACGTATACCGCTGAGGCATACGACAGACCGAACACCTCCTCTTTGGAGACATCCGGAACACCCAACTTGGCGAATTTCGCAAGGTAGTCGGAGCGTGCCTTCGATGAGTTATTGGTCACGAAGAAGACGGTTTTTTTGTGCTCCTTCAACAACGCAAGCGTCTCTACGACATGAGGAAGAATGTGGTCTCCGAGCCAGATAACGCCATCGCAGTCGAAGAGAAAATAGTCGTAGTTGTCAAAGACGGCACGGACTTGGTCAGCACTGATGATTTTCTGTGACATTGACTTTGGTTGGGTGTTTGATGGAGGAGAAAAGGTGTAGTGAGGAACAGACGTAGTATGCGGTTATAGATCAAGAGAGCGATAGGAAGTAAGTGAGAGGCAGAGTAAATCCAGAAGGGAAATTGATGTAATAATGAGATTTTGAGTCTGGGATTTAATAGCTTGAGCCGCGTACACTTTCCGTTATTTACTATTATATTTTTCCTTTCATTCTTTTCATTTCGTACTTGCTACTAATCGACTGACACTAGCGTCACTCTCTAGACTACTCCAACCTACTTCACATTCATCCACTACTACCTACTCTGCTAGTGTGTTTATTATGTAGGTATTCCTGCAACCATGCGGAAAGCCATGCGATACTCCCGATCTAGCTGTGAGCCAAGCAGTCCTGTTCTTGCAGTAACTCTGGCCCAAATAGATCCTCCTTCCTATTGTTTAACGAGCTGCTGGCTCAAGTCCCGATGTGAACCGAGAGAATCTCACCTTCGACTTGTCGTTGTAAATGGGTTGTTCAAACTTGGCTCTGTCCTCTGGGCTCATCGTCTCGGCCACCATCCGCTGTCTCTCCATCTCGGCAAAGTACCGGCGTGCAAGGTGTCTGTCTTCTTCTGCGCGCAACAAAGGCTCCAAGTGGAAGCGGGCCCACTGGCGCTCACGAGCGAGCTCGCGTTGTTCATCGACACCTTTGTAGAAACGATAGAAGCCAAAGGCCATGATCCCGGTGATTCCCCAGAAATAGATGCTGGGTCTGAACCCACGCGAAGGAAGGTTTCTCTTCCACTGGACTGGCTCGTAACCTCCTACGGGCGGTAAGTCTTGCATTGGTGTTTGTGGTCGGTAAGGGAAGTGAGGGTGTAGGTGATTGGATACATGAGTAAGACGGCATATGACTTCTGTAGGAGAAAATAAATTGTGGAATACGGAATAACTGTGATATTTAGGGTGACATAATATTTAGCGCGCTCTTTTTTTTTTTTTTTCGTCTATTTCGTACTTTAAGAAGATGTCTCCTTGATTCTAGGGCTTGTGCTTGGAAGATGGTGGCTGCAAATGTTGAAAGGATAGTCAGTGGAGCAGACTTTAAAATACGAAGGTTAACAAATATAAAACTTAAGAAAAGAAATCCTAGATTTTTTAGAGCTTGGCTACCATTGTCATTTTAAATTGATTCTTAAAGAGCGAACAGAGAAGGTCTAAGATCCGATTATTAAAGCCATAAGAAATAGCTATTGAAAATTTCGAACTATTAATTTATTGGACAGAGTATCCTGTAATGAAACCGTGTCTCTGGATAATGGGGAACTGCAAATCGTGTATTGACACTTAATTATGACAACTTGCCCACACCTGTAAAAGGAAAATATGGAAGAGCTGCAGAACTTATATCGAACACAAAAGAATAAGCGGTTTATTTCGCTACCAAGATCAGCCCCTTTTACCTCACTCAGATGCTTCTGCTCTGATCGAAACCATGAGAGAATCACTGACGCGCCGGTCAGCATGAACTAATATTACCTTTCATCAATTTACGCTCACACTCTTGATGATCTGATTGTGTTTCTATATGGTTCCCTGATGCGCTAGTCCTGCAAGAGAAGTTTTCTGATGCTTACTGCTCCGTTGACCACTTCAACGAATCAGCTACATGCGCTTTCGGAAAGTTCAATAGAATAACAGTCCAAAAGGTGAGAATTTCTACAAGAAGTCACTTAACTCCATTCTGATGATTACGTCGTTACCAAAATATGATGAATATGCTTGCACGCTCGGGTTTTCTCCGTCAAAAGAATTGCAGACTTTCATACGAGCTTTTGCTAGAAACAATCTGCTACAACAAGCTATGAAAAGATTTGTTAACGAACTGGTTTGAATTGGTTTTGAAATTCCTGCATATTGCAATTACTATAGAAGCTATTTTATCTTATTTTTCCAGATCCTGACCTTCATAGCCTAGTGGCAAGCTCCATACAGCGAATTTGTCACAGAGGTTTCGGGCATAATCGCAGGTTCGAATCCGTCTAAGTCACTATACTAATTGTCCTTTTATTGAGTTAAAACTTACTACAGATAACATGAGCTCCCAAGAAAGTATTGTATGAAAAAATATCTGTAAAAAAAGTCTTTTGTTACGAGAAATCGAGACTCGAAGTTTAAAGTTAAAACTGCAAATTTCTAGCCAAGGAAAGAAGTCAGAATTATAAATCTTAAATCAGCTGAAAATATGAGACTTAAGCTTTACAAAGAGTACATGCACAAGTTATTTAGGGCTTCTTATGGTCTGTTACGTATAAGTTTATTTAATCTTAAAGACGGCTGTTTTACGCTCAATATGTATCAAAATAATACCGAGGAACTCTCATTCTATACTTTAAGAGTTTTTTTAAGAAAGGCTAAGGATTTTTGTGGCATCAGGCCGGAGTCTTGAGTACTAGAATGTTTTCAATCTAATAATTAATGAGCGAATCTTCACGCTGGTAACTCTTTTTGATAAACAAAGAGAAGAAAATTAAATAGTATCTAACGAAAGGAAGTCGAAAAAGATGCTCAGTTTAATTAAAGATATCAAAGCAGAACTTGATCTTTGAAATACTTTGATAAGAAACATGATCGGTACTCGTGAATGTGAATCAGAATCGAGACATGAAGTCCATGAGCTATTATTTGAGTAGTATTCATTTCTTAGATAACTTATAGAGTAATTTTGTAACCTATAGATGCCGCTCAATTTGGTTTCATTTGGTCAAATTGAGACACGCTAACCTTCGCAATATTGTTTTATTACCATTAAGAAACGAGGTCTATCAACGAAATAAATAGAATCTAATTACGCCTTACTCATCTATTGTTAGCTTCTTAGTGTCGCCAGTGATGTTTGAAATAAAACGACAAGTTGAAGAATTTACTAGAATTTCGTCCCTATTACAATGCACTAACACAAAGGCGCCTATTTTTTATTTCTATTGACCATTTTTCTTTCATATCTCAGTAACCGCTCTTTAGCACGAAGTTGAAAGAACAGTTACTAACTTAACCTTTGCTCAACAAAGGTAACTGTTGATACCAACTGGTGCCGGCAACCATGTTTTATTGTTTGCGTTCAATTTGTGAAGGTATTTCGTCACTTTATATCTACATCACTGTCATAAAATGAAAGAATTGTGCAGCTCTACTCTATAATTCTTACACATCATAATTTTAGTTCAAACCATGCATCAGCTCACCTGTACTTTCTAAGCGCTTTTCTTTCTCACATTCAATCAAAGTATATTCATTACTTAATGTCAAAGACAGGCTTTAACTTCTTGATCAACAACCAGTCGTCACGCGAAACGGTGTCTCTGAAAGCAGGGTCCTTCAATGTGTCGATCGACTTTCTCGAAATCAATGAGTACAAATTATCAGACTCATCCACATGACGGCCCCAAGTGGGCTGTGCTGCGCTTGGGTTCTCCAACCTCATGGCCACACCAGCAGCGGTCTGACCCTTCTTGACAGAATCGACAGACTTGTGATTAACTTCCAAAGATGTCACACGTCCCAAAACAAGCACGTTAGGTTCGGATGAGCCTGGCTCTCTGCGCACCGCACAGATAGGCGTACCGATACGTACAGCACCTTCCATGACATCAACACCGATGATCATGGGGTTTCTCTTGTTGATAATCTGGATTGTCTTCAATACACAGGGCATGACAGCGTACTCCAAGAAGTCCTTTCTGCGCTGCTCGAGCAACTTCTCCTGGTATGCGGTAAACTGATCAAACAAGTGGTAGATGATGTCTGCGTTGAAGATCTTGATGTGTTGTTCCTCGGCATATTGTTCGGCTTCCTTATCGACTTTCACATCGAAACATAACATAATGGCCAACTCTGGAGCCTTCTCCAACATCGTAGTGGCCTTCATCACGTCTCTCTTGTAGACGGGACCCAAGCCTATCGACATAACTGGGATCTTCATGTCCTTCAAGAAGTCTAAGAGAGCCTCCAAGGATCCCAATGTGGATGCTTGCACAACTACACCTTTACCAGAACTATCAACGGAATCCAACAAACCAGTCAAGTCATCCATGACCTCCTCCATAAGATCGTCTTCGTCGTCGTCTTCGCCAACCACCAATAAACGCGAACCGGCCACGGCCTTTTCCAAGTCGTTGGCGGCGATCTTAACACCCAAAGCAGCCTTGACCTCCTTATGGTGAATGTATTCGGACTTGATACGCAACTCGCGCGAAGGTGGCGGCGTAAGCAACGCTCTTATGTTTGTGGCGATTGGACCATTCAAACCACAGAGCACAACACGGTCTCCCTCCTTCAACACACCGTTGGACAACACGACATCGATCGTATAACCGAAACCTTCCACAACCTTGACTTCCAAGATTGTAGCCTCGACCTTCGACAAGTACATCAACTGGCGCGACATTCTCTTTTGAGTCAATTCGAGCAACAACCACAACAAGTCCGGAACACCCTCACCGGTGACAGCCGATGTAGGCACAATCGATACGTACTTGGACATGTTCTTGTTCTGGAAGTATAACTCCGAGTTCAACCCTTGTTCAGCCAAGGCAACCTTGATTTGTTCGTATCTAGTCATGAACTCGTTTTGGACCGACTGTTTCTGTTGAGTGTAAGTTCCACGGAAAGACTCGTTAGGCGTAGCCTGCCAGTCATACAATCTGTCAATCTTGTTCAAGGCAACAATGAATGGAGCCTTTCTGTCACGCAACAACCGGATGGACTCAAGAGTCTGTTGTTCCAATCCGTGCATGATATCAATCACCAAGATGGCAATGTTACACAACGACGAACCACGCGATCTCAAGTTGGTGAACGACTCGTGACCTGGAGTATCGATAATCAAAAGGCCTGGAACTTCAAACACAGATTTTTCATATTTCGACATCACCTCGGTCTTCTGCTTTATGGCATCCACAGGGAAATAAGTGGCACCAATTTGTTGCGTGATTCCTCCGGCCTCACCTCCCTGAACATTAGTCTGTCTGATCTTATCCAACAATTTAGTCTTACCCGTGTCGACGTGTCCCAAAATACAGCAAATTGGTGATCTGAGTTCCTTTTCCGGGGTGGTAGAGGCAGCGGCCTTCTTGGCAAGTGCCTCTTGTTCAGCGGCCCTCTTGGCGGCGATTTGGCGGGCATTTTCGGCTTCAGCAGCAGCCTTTTCAGCAGCAGCAGCGGCCCTTTCGTCTTGTTCGTCTTGTTCTTCATCCACGTCTTCTTCATCTTCGTCTTCAGCGACATCTTCTTCCTTGGTCTCACCATCGGCTAAAGAAGTTTCCCAATCCTCAACTGCATCGTCGTCATCCAAGAGAGCCTCCCAGTCGTCCACGACTTCAGCATCCTCGGTGGTCTTCTTCTCCTCGGCGGCCTTTTGATGACTTTGTTTCTGCTCGAATGTCTTGGGCTTGGTAGACTTTTTCTTTGTGTAGACAACTCTTTTGGGCTTGGCTGCTGCAGCTTCAGTAGAATCAGCTCCGTCGGCATTTTTCTCCAAACCACGCACGCTGACATTTGACGACTGCAACAATAACTCACGACGACGGTCTTGGGCTCGCTTTTCCTCACGCTGTTTCTTGCTCAACAACTTACCTTCAGCCTTCAAGCGCTCTCTCTTCAAGCGCTCCTTTTCCTTCTTGGCCTCTCTGGCAGCGGCCTCTTCGGCGGCCTTTGCAGCCTGAGCTTGTTCTTCTTCGAGTCTACGTTTTTCCTCAGCCTCTTCTTCGGCTCTTTGCTCCTCCTCCATCTGTTTCTTCAACTCGAGCTGGCGCTTCAAAGCGGCAAGTCCGGCAGGCACCTTCTTAGCAGCCTTCTTGGGCGCGGGAGCAGCTTTAGGAGCATCTTGTGGCTCGGGGCTCTCGGCAGCAGCACTGGCCTCCTTCTTTTCAAGATTGCTAGCGGCATTCTTTTTGTTGGCCTCTTTGATCTGTTCCTTTTTGGCAGCCTGGTCTTGTTTCTTCTTGTTGGCAGCTTCTTTCTTTGCTAACTTCTCGGCCTCCTTCTTCAACTTCTCCTTCTCCTTTTTACTCAATAACTTAGGGCCATCCTTCTTATCTTTCTCCTCCTGTTCCTTGGCCTCCTTTTTCTTCTTGCTGCTTCGAATCGAACTCAAAAAATCTGCCGCTGGAGCCTCTTGTTCGTCTTCTGGGGCAGGTGATTCAGAGGCACCGTCACCGAATTCCTCGGCGGCAGGCTGCTCGTACATGTCCTCGTCATCATCCCAGTTACTGGACTTCTTCCCTTTTTTCGCCATTTTTCCAATTGATGGGGTTATAGGGTGTAACAAGGGTGGTCTGAAATTTTTAATGAGCTAGCGCTCTGAAGAATTTTTAAGAGTGCAGACAGCAAGCGCTGCTCAGGATAGATGGGTGAAAAAAGAGGCAAATGCACTGGAAACTGAAGGAAAATTGGAGTAGTTTAGATGATAATTAACAAATTAATATCTCTTTTCTTTTTCTTTTCCATGATCTCTTGTGTTTGTGGATTTCATTGGTAGTGTGACTGGCTGCAAATTCAAAGACCCTTTGCCTGCAGGTCAGTTTTTTTTCACTGCAAACATTGAGTGAACAGAAAGCGATACACGGCAGTTTGTAGCAAACTCCTGGCTCCCGGACATCTGAAACACGCACGAACCACTCTTTGCCTCTTTGCATTTCACAGTTTCTACTGCTCTATATAACTCGTATTCTTCGACGTCATGACCACAGTCGAAAAAATCAAGGCCATCGAGGATGAGATGGCCAAGACACAAAAGAACAAGGCCACATCGTTCCACCTAGGCCAGCTAAAGGCCAAATTGGCCAAACTAAGACGAGAGCTCTTATCCGATTCCACGGGAGGAGGTGGTGGAGGTGGTGCCGGGTTTGATGTGGCTCGTACTGGTGTTGCCACCATCGGTTTCGTTGGGTTCCCATCGGTAGGTAAATCCACACTTTTGTCTAAGCTCACAGGCACCCATTCCGAGGCAGCAGCGTACGAGTTCACAACGTTGACCACCGTACCCGGTGTGATCAAGTATAAAGGTGCCAAGATCCAAATGTTGGATCTTCCCGGTATTATCGAAGGTGCCAAGGACGGTAAGGGTAGAGGACGTCAGGTTATTGCTGTGGCACGGTCCGTGAATCTTTTGTTTTTGGTTCTCGATGTTAACAAGCCCTTGCAGCATAAACAGATTATCGAGAAAGAGTTAGAAGGCGTGGGTATTAGAATCAACAAGGAGCCACCCAACATCATTATCAATAAGAAAGAGCGCGGAGGTATCAACATCACAACCACGTCGCCTTTGACTCATTTGGACGATGGCGAGATAAAGGCCGTTATGTCGGAGTACAAGATTAATTCTGCCAATATTGCTTTCCGGTGCGATGCCACCGTCGATGACTTGATCGATGCCATTGAAGCCAAGTCTAGACGTTACATCCCTGCTATCTACGTTTTGAACAAGATTGACTCTTTCTCGATCGAGGAGCTTGATTTGTTATACAAGATTCCAAATGCCATTCCCATCTCTTCTGGTAACGGCTGGAATTTAGATGATTTGTTAGAAATGATGTGGAGCAGATTAAAGTTGGTCCGTGTTTACACAAAACCTAAAGGAAAGCTACCCGATTTCAGCGAGCCCGTCGTGTTGCGGAGTGATAGATGTACTGTGGAAGACTTCTGTAACTCAATTCACAAATCCTTGGTGGAGGACTTCAGAAATGCCGTCGTCTTTGGAACTTCCGTGAAACACCAGCCGCAAATTGTTGGCTTGTCGCATGAGTTACAGGACGAGGACGTTATTACAATATTGAAGAAGTAGGCTATGGCGAAAGACGGTTTTCTTAAGTATATTTTGTAATGAATGGCGATTTGAAAGTATTATTGAATAGAAGTAATTCGCTAGATAGTGTGTAGAACGGAGAGAGCTTTTATTTGAAGTAATTTCAAAGGTCCTGGCGCTCACCTGATAAGTCATCAAAAGCGGGGTTTAGCAAACAAAAAGATCAAAGATCATTAGAGATCGAAACCTTGGCTAAATTTTTTTTTGATAGTCCTATGAAGTTCGAATGGAGAGTATCTTGTGTTGAACCAAACACAACCACAGCCATGGAACGAGGAACCCTAAAAAAATGTAAGCGAAGAGAGAAAAACAAAGAAAGCCTAACAATATCAAAATATTTGTCTTCAATACGTTCCATCTCTTCTTTTTCACTACATCTCCACAGTTCAAGTCGTCACACCTCATCTGGTGTGTTTACATAGAATCTGCATATTCATGTTTCAGATCTAAGCATGTCCCGACTACCACGTCACGCAATTCTCCCCGAAAATTGGGAAGATAGTGACCATGACCAGTCTTATTCACCATCGGACCCGTCGGAAGGGTCCGAAACCGAGAACGCCATGGCCTGCGAGATAAAGGAGGACGACGAGAAGTTTCGAAAGATGCGAGACGAAGTAGCCCAGCGCGATAAGGATCGATGGGATAAACTTTTTGAAAAGTATTCGGATCCGAAAAAGCTTGCCAAGAGTGATATTGTTAATATGGCCACAGGCAAGATCATCGAGGATAACGGTCATATTCGGTCACTACAGCAAAAGGATAAGGGCCCAATAGAGGAACGAGATCTTTGGGGCTTGGGCCATCCTAGAATTATTCTGCCACAAGACGGTCCAATTACCGGAGAGGGGAACGGTGATTGTGCATTTCAGTCGCTTGAGATGGCAGACGCTGGAGAGAGAGACATTCAAGATGATTTCGAAAAATCGCCCATGAAACGACAAAAACAGAGCAAAAAAGGGTTTGGAGTGCTTGTCAAGGGTGACCAGTACAAGAACCTCACGATCGATATGCCCGAACCTAGTCTTAAGTCGTCTCGTCTAGTCTTTCATTTCTCTGATGAGGTTCTAGCTTCTTCAGATGGTGCAAATTTTATAACGAGAGAGCAAAACGACGTAGATGATTACCTTGAGGGAGGTGATGATGGTGCCTACTATGATGACGGCGTTGATGAATATGGGAGCGACGATAACTATGAAGACGGTTTGGCAACAGGCGTAGAGGAAGACGAAGAACCTTACGAAGGATTCGAAGTTGGAGTAGAGGAAGAAGAAAAGGAAGTTAAAGCAGAGAATGACGCAGATATTCGCCCAGAACACCTCTCTTCTCGTTTTGACCACGAATCCCGAGAAGAATCCGAAGCTGACGACGATCTCGAGGACGATTTAGCCCTGGTAGTGCATTTTGACCACACACCTGATACTAAGCTCTACGCATGTTCCTTCTTTACGTGCGATTTCTGCACAGGTGATAAACAACATCTCAAACAGCACCTTCTTGCCAAACATACGCCGCAGTTGGCGCAACTCGGGTATCCTGTGCCATACACCAAACCAGATAGTGAGCCCTATTTTGAAATTCATGATATGGTGGCGTGGAGGTTGCACCGTCACTTCCCCTTGGTGTGGCGGCTCCCAACACAAGCGTACGTGTGCAACAAGGATCTTAAAGGCAGGCCCTGTAAGAAACTCTTCTTGACAGAAGAACAGTTGCACCAGCATCGGAATGGTGGATCACTTTGCTCGGCGAAAAGACAGGTTCTTTACTGTCCAGTCTTGGGCTGCGAGTATATTAGTGAGGAGAGCTATGAGGCGTTCCTAGAGCATGTAAGCACTCATGTGGATGTGCGGGGCATATTTCCAAGGGAGCCGTTTTACAGAATTTCCTCTAGTAATGACTCAAACTGGGAGTTCATGGATGAAATTGAACTAAGTCCAGTTGAGAAGGAGGGAGAGGAAGGAGGAGTAGATGGGGACGAAGAGGAAGGCTACGTAGAAGAAGGCGACAATGAGCCACAAGATGAAAACAGCGTCGAACAGAAGGAAAATGAGCCCAATCAGATCGTGCCGAATCGTCTGCTTTTCCCACGCTTAGCAGCTAGAACTGGTACCTTGCCCAATCGGATCAAACTGAAGACCCTGCCCTCGAAATCCGTCCCAGTGGAAACCCCGGTCTATCTTGGCGCGATAAATAGCAGTAGCCTAGAGATGGAGCCACTCGATGGTCTTTTCAGCGACTAAGTCCAAATCTGCGAGATAGCCTGGAGCTGTCAAACCAGAGAATCATGAAATCTTGGTCGAAATTTTCAGTTAAAACGAGACCTTAGGTAAAGAACTCAATTATGAATAAAGTATGATTTGGACCGAGTGTCGTTTTTGAATCAATGAGTATTCTGAACCAGTAGACCACACAATACTAAATTGAACAAAACCAACAACGAATTTTTTTGTCTATGTAATTAAAAGCCCATTTAAATCACCATCTTTCCTTCATCCCCCTGCTCCCTCATCTCCTCCTCATCTCGTTATCTCTATCGTGAAAAATTACCCACCACATGCAGTCTGACAGAATTATTTTTACTCCACCAACACCCAACTCCACGAAAGCACCCTACACAATGCAGTTTTCCGTAGACTTGGCAGCATCGCTTGCGCCACTCCTCGAAGGCTTGATGGCGCCGGACAATAGCGTCCGCTCAAAAGCTGAGAGGACGCTCGATGCCGAGTGGAGGAACCTTGACAAGGTGGGAGCATTTTTGCTCTTCCTTGCTCATACTTCAGCTTGTGGTGCTGACGATAGCGTCCGCTCTTTTGCAGCAGTGCTCTTCCGTCGTCAGGCTATCCGTAGTCCCAAGGAGTTCAATAGTATCAGCGAGCGTACCATAGGAGTCTTAGACAATACCATCAAACAGGAAATCCGTGCGCTCCTTCTCCAGGCCTTCGTTTCCGACCAGAGTGCACAGGTACGCCGAAAAATTGCAGATGCTGTTTCTGAGGTAGCTAAGGAAGATGCGCTGCCTAAGGGACTGTGGCCAGAACTTGTTCCAGCAATTCTTCAGGCTGCCGTCAACTCCAACTCCAGCTTCCGCGAGTCTGCATTCCGAGTGCTTGCAACCCTGCCTGAGATAATCGAAGCTCCATTTGTAGGTGAGATTTTGCCCGTTTTCAATAGTGGATTTTGTGATGACGACGATGAAGTGCGTATTGCAGCTTGTACTGCGTTCGTAGCTTTCTTTAGGGAACTTCCTAAAAGTATCTGGCAATCTTTGACTCCGATCTTGCCCAATTTGTTAAATTCCCTTCCTAGGTTCTTGCTGAATGGGCAGGATGAAGCCTTGGCCAACGTATTGCAATCCTTGATAGATCTTATAGAATTAGCGCCAAAAATGTTTAAGGATATGTTCCCTACCATGATCCAGTTCTGCTCTACAGTTGCCAAGGACAGAGTTTTGGCATCCGAGACCCGTTTGGCTGCGTTGGAGCTCTTGACAACTTTCTCCGAGGTTTCACCTACCATGTGCAAGCAAACCACCTCGTATACGTCTACCATGGTGCTCATAACGTTATCGATGCTCACTGAAGTGAGCGAAGACGATGAGGAGGCTGCCGAATGGAACAATGACACAAACGATGAGGACTACGAATTGGAGCCCGAATACGATGCGGCTCGACATTCTTTGGATAGAGTAGCTTTAAAACTTGGTGGACAATATTTAGCCGCGCCTTTATTTCAGTATTTGCCTGCATTGATCCAGTCGCCTAACTGGCGTGAGCCATTTGCTGCCCTTATGGCGTTGTCACTGGCTGCTGAGGGTTGTTGCGACGTGCTCATCACAGAGATCCCTAAATTGTTGGATATGGTGATGCCAACGTTGGAACACCCCCATCCACGTGTTCAGTACGCCTGCTGTAATGTTTTGGGCCAGATCTCTACCGATTTCGCCGACGAGATCCAAAAGACCGCAGGGGACAGGATCGTTCCTGCCCTTGTGTCAAAGCTCACCAACAAGTCCGTACCACGTGTTCAGGCACATGGCGCTGCTGCATTGGTCAACTTTTGTGAAGCCGCATCGAAGGATGTCTTGGAACCATACTTGGACGACTTGTTGAACAACTTAGTCGGGCTATTGCTGTCTCCTAAACGATACGTACAAGAACAAGCTTTGACCACGATTGCCACGATTGCCGACGCAGCCGAGAAGAAGTTCATCAAGTATCACAACACATTGCTTCCTATGCTCATGGACTTTTTGCGGGCGGACTTGGGTCCTGAAAACGATATGCTCAGGGCGAAATGCGTAGAGTGCGCAACATTAATTGCATTAGCTGTGGGTAGAGACAACTTGGGCCCACACTGCCAGGAGCTCATCAACATTATGGGCCGTCTTCAGGAAAGCGCTGAAGAGGATGGACCTATCAAGCCACATTTGGAACAGGGGTGGAGCAGAATCTGTAGAATAATCGGCGAGGATTTTGTGCCATACTTGCCCATCGTGCTTCCGCCCTTGTTAACTGCTGCTAAGGCGGCTCAGGATATCTCTTTACTTGAGGAAGATGAGGCCGAGGCGTTTGCCAACAACGAAGAATGGGATATTATCAACCTTTCAGGAAAGCTTATTGCCGTGCACACCGCGTCGCTCGATGAAAAATCGTCTGCTCTCGACCTTCTCCGTGTGTACGCCAGCCAGCTTGGTGGTGCTTTCCAGCCTTACGTGAAGGAGATCCTCCAGGATATTGCGCTCCCGGCGCTTGACTTCTACTTGCACGACGGCGTACGTGGATCTGCAGCATTATCTTTAGGTGCTCTCTTGAAGTGCACCATCGCTGTGAGCTCTCGTGATTCGCCAGATACGTTGGCCGTGTGGGATATGATTTGTGTGCGGTTGACGGAGGCCGTCACACAGGACCCAGTTCCCGAGCTCATTGTTGCGTATTATACTACAATTGTCGAGTGCGTGTCACTTGTAGCCCCTGGTTCGCTTACACAGAGACAGATGCAAGGGTTGGCAAAAGCCATCAACGAGAACTTGAGCGGAATATTCTCGCGCATCAAAAAGCGTGAACATGACGATGACGAGTATCGGGAGGAAATTGATGAGTCTGAAGACGAGTACACGGATGAGGAGCTCCTTGATGAAATCAACAAGGCTATTACGGCTATCTTCTCTAGTGCTCGTTCGGCATTTGTGCCCGAGTACAGTGCCACATTAGCCGAACTCACATCAACGTTTATCTCGGATGACGTAGTTGATATAAAACTCTGCGGGCTCTCAATCGTATGCGACGTTTTCGAGCACTGCGGTGCTGCACTTGACCAAAATAACTTCCTCAGCTACATCATTACCAATTGCTTGACTGCGCCACAAGCTAGCGTCCGCCAGGCCTCTGCATACTCTATCGGATTGGCCGCGCAGAATGGTGAGCAATTGTATATGAAACTCTGCGTAGAAGCTCTTATGCCGCTTTTTAAAGTAGCCACATTCCCAGACGCACGCGCAGAGGAAAATATCAACTCGACTGAAAACTGCGTTCTGGCCATTGCACGCATATGCCAAGCGTTTGGCCCCTCAATCCCAAACTTGGGTACCGTGATAGAGCAGTGGATCTCGCTTCTTCCTGTGACCCAAGACACAGACGCCGCAGCAACCACATACGCATTCTTATCGTCGCTTATTGACAACAAACACGAACTGGTGGAGAACCAGAAGCAGAAGGTAATCGAGAGTATTTTACAGGCGCTCAGCGATCATGCGATTGTAGGCGCACAAGCTGAAACTGTAGCTGCCTCGGCGCGGTCGCTCTTGCTGCAAATTCAACATGACAAGGCAATGGCCATGATTCAGCTGTATGCGAACCTGGCAGCTGTTTCCAGATACTTTTCGCAATAGGCTATGTAGATTAATTCAAGGCATACGAAGCTATAAAAATCAGGAAGACGAAAAGTGTAAGCAGATTGAAGACAAAACGAAAAATGACCGTAAGAATAAAAAATTAATATTCATCAAATTATTTTGTCTCTACTTTGTAAGTCAATTGTCGTGCAGGTGCATCTGTTTTTATTTCATACTTTATGATCTCACAGTCAAACTCCCCATCAGTCTAATTGACATACTTCAACGAGCCATTGTTACATAATTCGCCCCCCTCGGTATATACCCATCTCTTTCGAATAAAAACTTTAATCCTTCAACTTTTTACCTCGCTGTTTATCCTTCTTCTTCCCTTAGTCCCCTTAGTCCCCTTAGTCTCCTTGTCCCTTAATTGGCGATGTCTCAACGTTACTCCAACACATCCTACACGAAACAACCGAGGAAACGAACGTCCATGAACACCATTGAGAGCAGTGTAACGCGGCTCCTCGTATCCACCAAGCATCTCCTCGAGTCCTTGACCCAATGGGCCCGACAGGAAGCCGATGATAAGTTTGTTTCCGATGCCTACGTCAAATTGGGCAATGACTTCCGCGCAGCCACTCGAGCGTTTTCTTCTGCGGGAGTCGATATCTCGGATTTGGGTGATGTGCCTCGTGCGTTGCGAATCGTGCTTGAGTCGGCATTGAGTGAAGCCCCTACGCAAGAGAATCTTGACCGTTTCCTCCCAAATATCCGCAACATCATCGTGAACTTGTTGCTGAGCTTGAAACTGAAACAGGGGAGGGCCAATGCCCTCGCTGAGGAACGGAGCGCACATGCTGATGACAACGCAAGCCTGAGAGAAGGTATCAGAAATATGAGAGACGATACGTCAAGACAAGGCATAAATTCTTCACAAAATTTGTCACGAAATGAGCTGCGTGAACAGATCACAGATTCACATAGCCAGTTGGGATTCACTGGTAGTATTGAGAACCAGATTACAGATTATAAGCGCAGCAGCAATGGATGTCGCACGCAAGAAAAAAGCCATCTGGATTTGAGCCCTCATGTAGATAGAAGCCCTGTAGCCGAGCCTCCCTATGTAAGCAGTTACCATGACCAGGCTCCCATTGAAAATAACGAGAGCTCCATGGAGCCCAGCGCTGATCGCGCATTGGCGCAATTGCAAAAGAATAATGTCATTCTGAGAAGGGCTTCCAAACGATTCAGCGCGTATCAGTTCGCTAAACTCGCAAACTTCTCAGGCGGTCAGCTCTCCAAGCTCCCGGCGGACGCCAAGTCGTTGCGGGAGTCTCTGATTCTCCAGCGGGATCCTCCTGTAATACCACAGGAAGATAAAGTAGAAAAGCATACGGCCGACGAATCAGCACTCTCCTACATCTTCCTTCGAATTAAGGATACCACGAAAAAGCTCCATGTGCAACTCCCGATCACCATGACCTCGCTTCGGCTTTTATTTGTAGAAAAGTTTGCCTACTCTCCTGGCGTCGCGCTGTTCCCAGATATTTACATTGTAGACCCTCGCACCAGCGTTTCCTACGAGCTAGAAGATGCGCAAATCCATACTGAACTTCGAGGCGGGATGCTTGTAGAGTTGAAGGACCATCTGCAAACTGACGTTACGTTGGAGTCATTGGAATCGAAGCTCTTGAAGCTAGAGACGCAAATGAATTCGATAACCGACAAAATAATCACGGAAGTGAGCGAACGAATTTCTTCGATTGAGTTTAAACCTAGTTCTCCCCTGCCTATACTGGCGCAAGATACTGGCACCAAGGTATCCGAACCCACCAATTTGAAGGCATTCGGTGAGCTCCAACACGAGGTTAAGGCGCTCAAACAGATCCACCGCGCTAAAAATGATGCCCTTAAAGCCAGCTTACTCGATCTTGACGAACAAATCGCTGTCCTTAAGCAAACTGCGTTGGAAAGCGGGTCTCAGGACTCCCACCGCACGTTCATGCAGCACAGTTATTCTAAGCTCTCCGAGGAGTCGGATACGCTTCTCACTAAAGTCGACGATTTACAGGACATAATGGAGGCCTTACGCAAGGACGTGGCGCAGAGAGGCGTGCGCCTCGGTCCAAAACAACTCAAGGCAACCGCTAAGGAAATACTGGACGCAGAGGCTTCGCTCAGGAACTTGGTGGAATATATTAACGACGGTAAGCCTTCGTGGAAGAAGATCTGGGAGTCTGAGCTCGACCAAGTCTGTGAGGAACAACAGTTCTTCAATCTTCAGGATGACCTTACGAGGGATCTCAATGAAGACATAAACAAGATAAAGGAGACTTTTGAGTTAATCGAAAAGTGTTGCTCCGAGCAAAGTAAGCAGCCACCAAAGCGCACGATGTTTGCTGGCCGTATTCCGCTTCTTGAACCCGGTGACAGCTTGCACGAGTTAAAGGGTGCTGTTCTAAACGAGGTTTGCCACTTGGTTCCCGACCACGAAAGTCGACTCGATGCGATAGCACGTGCGGAAAGACTCCGCAAGAAAGAACGTGAAATTCAGACACTCGACCAATTTGAAGAGGAGCTTGGCGACTTTGTCGCAGACCAGAAGCTCAAGAAGTCGGGTGGTATTGAGGAAATCGAGCGGAAACGCCAAGAGAAGGACCTAGAGAACTTCAAGAGCACGTTTGGTATTGTCTGATTTTGGGGTGTCTTCAATGAAAGATGATAGAAAGAGCAGTCACATACATAAGTAGAGCTTACAAATATACTTAAGGGGATTTGCTGATATTTCAATGCTAAATAGGAAATCTAATTTGTAGCGGCCATGATGTGGCACTGTACACTCTCTATAAATTCGTACAAACGTTTACATTCTGTCCTTCCATTCAAGCTTTCCCACTTCTGAAGGGTGTAGAGATAGATTCGATGCATACAAAAGTCGAGCATTTCCTGTTTACTATCGCACTCGAATTTCTTGAAAATCTTTACGGCGCAAGCAGTGATTGGCTCGAAGATGCTTTCCAAGTTGTCAATTGCACCGTCTATAGGCACAAAATCGAGGTCAATGAGAAACTCCAGCAAGCGCTGAGCCATTGATTGCACTAGATACTCTAAAGATGATTTCATAGAGATTTGGCTTCTTTGTGGTATCTTTATTGGCGGTGCAGGGCCTCTTTTAACACACAAAGCCCTGACATCGATCTCGAGACCGACGAACGAGGTGGATGACAGGTCGGGCTCATGGCAATCAATGAACTTGACTTTGTCCTTGTTTATATACGCACCGTAGTCCTGGGCCCGCTCAGAGTTGGCATTGTCAAAAACTTTCACACAGTCTTTCTTATGGAGTGAAAGAAACAAGAAGTCATCTGCAAGCCGCACGAATAACGATTCACGGTGTGCAACACCCAGAAGGATAACCTTTTCTACGAGAGAGTTGTATACTATATCACAGAGAGTGGCCAGAAGTGGGAAACCTTGGAATACCCCACGGGTTCGTTTATAGAATTGGCCATCGAGCTCAAGGACTTGCACGACAGGGTCTATCACCTGGCTGCGCACTAAATCTAACACGTCGCTCTTGTTATACTTTGTGAGTCTACTACCGTCGGTCATCACGTCTTTCCGAGACATCAAGCGTTCGTTTCGAGACACATCCAACATGTGGATATCCGCGCGGGTGCTGATTACATTAATGCTGGTGCGATACTTGCCACAGTTGGAGGAGTGTGACGTTACGTTTCTCACAAAATACTCTTCCTGTGGAGAGTCGAAGGAGAACAATTCATCGATACAAGCGATAATCTTCAGTTGGTTTAAGTTGTCGTAACAGTGCCTCATATCGAACTGTACACCGTAAACTTCGGGCGAAACAGAATCAGACTTCTTGAACGCATGGTTCATAAACTCTAAAATCTTTTTTCCAACGTTTGCTACGGAAAAAAAGCCTACAGGAGACTTTGGGTATTGCTTAAGGAACCGAGCCTGTTGGAACCGGAGAATATCCCGAATCGGACGAACTCTCTCTTGACTAAACCTAATTTTCTTCGTTCTCTCGTCCTTACCATCACCGCCAAGAGGAACACGCGTACATGGTACGCAAAGGGGTCTTAAATCTGTCTTCTTTGGGATGAGCCTAAGTATGCCCAAGTTTTCCAACTGTTCCGGCTTCAAGTCGGAAACAGATTGTACGGACTCGATGCGCTCCAAGAATCTGTCCCTGTACGTATTCAACCAATTCTTAGTGAGTGCTTTCCATACTCGCGACGGGAAAAAGCTGTTGGCGTCTCCATAGACAGCCTGGTTTTCAGTGACATACCATAGCGCCCGAACGAGGGTGCAAATCATAGTGCCGAATACATACGCTAGAAACTTTTTAAAAAGTTCCGTGCGCAGTGAATGGTCTTGTACGGATGTTATCGCTTCAGTCTTCCCTAGCCACGGCACCCCGGTGATTTTCATTGAACCAACGAGCGTGGCAACGTCAAATCGTTCATATCGATGCAGTTTTATAAAATCAACAACCGCTCTGGATATCAATGCCGCGTTGTGCGTACCAAAAGTACATTTCGGTGGGAAGAGGTGGTTCAATACAATCAATACGTAACGAATCACTTGCTTGACAGGAGTACAATTATCAAATACCGTTGATGACAATGGCCGCATGGACTCAATTTGCATCCGCATCTTTGAATAATCCAAGAGCATTTCCCTGCGCTTTGCAGTTTCTAATAGCCTATAAAGTATCCTTAGTTTCTTGGGCACTTTTCCCGGCACTATCGGCCGGCCAACCACAGCTGTTAATATGACATCTACACTACAATGTAGAAGCTTAAAGTTCCGCTTAATATCTTTGCTGTGATAAAACATGCGGCTTCTGCTTAGAAGAAATGGGTTCTCCACTGATTGGCGTTTTCCAAATGGTTGCCATTTGAGACTCACCTGCGGAGCACCCGCGTCGAAAATGCCTGAAACGCCTAAAATAACCATAGCAAATGCTCTTCGTCCAATACGGTTACATAATTTCGCCCACATGGCGCCTTTAAGCTTATCGCTTTGGAAACTGAACAGCACCTGCTTACCCAAAGCGTCAAGATCGGCACTGCCCAATCCATTCGATAGGGCACCAGACGGACGAACTGCATTCGAAAGCAAGTCGACAAACTCCAGAAATGAGACAGACTCTATGAGGGCGTCAGAGTATTGGAGAGGTACATGTTCGGTACTCTCAATCACCAACGTGTCGCGTAGAAACGTAGCAAATTGATAGCTATTTGCCTCCAACTCATCATTTAGAAACAATTCCTGGCTGCTGATATGGAAATGGGTCTGTATATATTCTAGAAGACTAGTTCTCTCTTGGACCATGGACCATTGGTGCTACGCACAAAAATGTGGGGGTTAGAAAAGTATCTTCAGAACTAAGGAATGGGGAAGATCAAGGTACCCAGCAACGTCGACCTAGAACGGGCTACTATTGGAGGTGTCCTCAAGCAAATCAGAAAAAGCAACGGCTTTACTGGACTAGATTATGTTCCAGAGATGGCGTCTGTATGGATCTGCAGCATATCCCCCAATCAAACCAAAAACATGGTAAGCTTTATAGAGAAGCATATACGGCCAATTGACGAGAATGATTTCACGCATGTAAAACGATTCATGAAGGTCTCAAACGACCAGGGCGTTGTTCTCCGAGTGCTTCTTTGTTCTGCAGATGTACCATACACTAAAGAAGAGCTCCTACAACTTCTACAAACGCATTTTGACGAGCAACTTGAGAATTTATACCTATCTGAGATCCCCAACGAGCGACCTATGACCAAAGAGCAGGCGTTGAAGTGGAGCACACAGTACTGGCCGTTGTCGTGGAAGGGTAACCCTAACCACCAGGATCTTATCACTGCGCGGTTCGATTTAACTCGCGAGCAGTCTATCATGGAGCAGCTCATCAAAATCGCCAATGAAAGTAACGGTTTGCCAGTAGCCACAATTCTTGCCGAGCGGGATGAGGTGACAGGGGATATTCGTCCACTACATACTGCTACAGACGATCGCAGTCATCACCCCTTGCATCATAGCGTAATGAATGCAATTGGCTTATGTGCTGAGGCAGAGAAATTAAAGAGAAAGGAAGCTGGCGCCCTGTTGGGTTACCTTTGTCACGGCCTATTAGTCTACACTACTCACGAACCATGTGCCATGTGCGCTATGGCCCTAGTGCATTCACGGGTCGGGCGGCTTACATATATATGGCCCCATGCATCTGGGGGCATCGAGCTGTCCCATTATATTGGAGACCGCACGGATCTAAACTGGACGTTTGACATTTGGCGCTGGATAGGGCCAGGCGTAGAGACCGAGCTTTCATGTCCCGCAGCAGAGAAAGCATAGAGTGTAATAGAACTATAAATAAAAGGAGGTAGTTTTGAAGCAGTTCAGTTGAAAACGAGTTACTTGCGGAGAAGAACATCTGAGGACTTTTCGAGGGCATGTTCAAATTCTTGACAGTCACCCACGGGAGACCAGGCATCCAGGTGCAAATTTCCCATCAATACATGTGAAGACTCGAGTTTTGCACTGATGGATTCTTTTATCAGAGCCAATAACGCGTCGTTTAATTCTACGGTCTGCTTCAACGCATCTATGACAGCGACTCGCAGAGCCTCTAAGCTACTAGTGTTAGAAACTCCTTCAGCTTCCAGCATCCTAATTTCCAGTTTCAGAAACGCAGGCACATTCTTTTTTATCTCGCTTAGCGTCTGTTCTCGTTGTCCTTCCAACGCCTTGTAGATTGCTCGACGAGCGTTCGCAGGAAGATCTTCTGCTGCCAAATGTGAAAAAGATGCTTCTGGAACGATATTTTTGAATCTTGACGCAGAAAAAAAATCGTCAAAGACCTTTTCCTTATTCATCCTGAGAGCAGTGAGAGTTTGATGTCTCCACACTTCATAGCTCGTTCTCTACACACACTACACTACTACCACAACATACTACAAAAAAAAAGGTTCTCACCTAACTAATACAGAACATTTCTTATATCAAAAGATATGTCGCTATCGTACCACTCTCAACTCGTTGATCCACAGGCACTCAGTACCGGCCTTACGCTGCGGTTGGCAAAGGATCCCGAGACGGCCATCATCGTGAACAACGTCCCACAAGAGCGGTCAGCCAAAAGAAACGCGCAGCAAATCAACTATGCTGAATTCGAACAACCCGCAGAAGACTATGATGTTGAGGAAGACCCTGTAGCCTCTGCGGCAATGCCGATGGCCAACACTCACAATGCCATCTCTGTTCAAAAGCACTTGTTGAAGCCAGCAAGACTCACCAGCGCTACGGATGAGACCACAGAGGACAATGACGCGCCCAAGGGTGACTCAAACATGCTCATACCGATTAAGCTAAGTGTCGAGTATAACGGCGGTACGTCAAGGCTCGTCGACTTCTTTATGTGGAACACCCTGGACCCATACTTGACACCCAACAAATTTGCACAACTTCTTGTGACCGAGCTCGAGCTTCCAACCCTGATCCAGTCCGAGATTGCCAGCAGTATCTCCAAGCAAATCGACGAGAATTACGTTGTCAGTGGGCTTCAGTTGCCTGAGAACGAGTATCATGTCATTGTCGAGCTTTCGGTCAACTTGAATCGGAAACTTTATGTGGATAAATTCGAGTGGGACCTTAAGCAAACAGACGTCACACCAGAAGACTTTGCCGAGATTGTAGCTGCAGATATGGGTCTTTCATTGGAGTTCCGGGCCGCGATAGCGTACAGCCTTCATGAAATGGTTCTCAGGTTGAAGAAGGATCTCTTGGAGGGCTCGTACAACTTGGAGCTCCACAAGCACCAGCAGATCTCGGGACTTATTTTCGAGCGCAACGTGCGTATCCGAACTGATAGCAGCGTGAATAATGGCAATGCGATGTGGGAGCCTTTCATTGAAGTGTTGAGTCCATGGGAGATCGAGAAACGTGAGTTGGAGCGTGAACGTAACTTCCGTCGTCTCAAGCGTGAAAACATGAGACGTGAGGTTGATGACCTTCATCTTTTCAAGAAACGCACGGTCATAAGACGCCGTGCTGACGACTTGTTGTAGGACGTTTTGCTTCAGTTTTGTTTAGATGTGTGTACTGCATGTTGTGATTACCCCCCGATTTGTCACATTGAGAGTCCCATAATACTCTTCAAACATAACTCGATATTGCGGCTTTGATAAGTATTATAATTGTAATAAATCTAGCAAAGGCTAACCAAGAGTACACATTGTATGTCTGCCGTGCCTGAGGAAAATGAGCCGCCTGCCGAATCGGTCCCTTCCGGCGAATCACTGATTGAAAGCGATACGGAAAACGCAGACACAGGGGCTGATGCTGACGAAGATGCTGACTTTGTAGAGCCCTCTGGGCCAGAGGCTTCGAATAAACGCATCATTCTCCAGCGGTTCACGGTCTACAACTCTAATGGTACCATGTACATTGTGGGAAGCAATGCCAAACAGAGTCTCTTCCGAATTATTGAGATCACTACGGATCCAGTGAAAACCGATTCGCTCACTATTATTGAGGACAAGAACTACTTCTATACGCGGAAAGACTTGGTCGAGCTTATTCAGGGTTTGAACGAATCTACAGAAGGTGGAATCCACAAGATCGCGCAGGCATACGGCCTCATTGGTTTTATCCGATTTACGGGCGGTTACTACCTCTCTGTGATAACCAAATGTAGCCAGGTGGCGGTGCTAGGTGGCCATTTTATATACCACATCGATGACACAAAGCTTATTCCGTTACAGTTTGATTACAAGCGCGCAGACAAGTACAGCGACGAGGAGAAGCTTTTATCCATCTTCAAGTACTTGGATCTCGGTAGAACATTCTATTTCAGCTATACGTACGATATTACGAACACGTTGCAGACGAACTTCTTGCGTAACAAGAGAGCTGCTCAAGCCTATAGTAAACAGAGCATCAACCCTGAAGTTTTTGTATCTGCATCCAATGACAGCAATGAGAGGTTTGTGTGGAACAATCTCTTGCTCAAGCCCGTATTAACGCAAACAGAGATCGCCACGTACGACTGGTTCCGCCCAATTATCCATGGGTTTATCGATCAGGCCAACATCTCGATATACGGGCGCAAAATATATATCACCATCATCGCGCGACGGTCACACCACTTTGCGGGTGCTCGGTTTCTTAAACGAGGCGTCAATAACAGTGGAAATGTGGCGAATGAGGTCGAGACCGAACAGATTGTTAGCGACATGCTCACATCGTCGTTCCACGATGCAAAGTACGGGTTCTACGCAAACCCGCGCTATACGAGCTTCATCCAGCATCGCGGCTCAATCCCGTTGTACTGGTCGCAGGACTTAAACCGGCTTCCAAAACCACCGATTGAGGTTACCTTGGCCGACCCGTACTACCAAAGCTCAGCGCTCCACTTTAACAACCTCCTCAACAGATACGGCCTGCCTATTGTCGTGATCAACCTCATTAAAACCAAAGAACGCACCCCGCGCGAGCTGAAGTTGAACCAACACTTTGAGAACTGTATCAAGTACCTCAATCAGTTCCTCCCTGCAAAGAACCGGCTTCAGTACCACTCGTTTGACATGTCCAAGCATTCCAAAAAGAACCTAGACGTGATTTCGCCATTGCAAGCAATCGCTCGCGATGCCATAGCGCAATCGGGAGTTTTTCACAACGGGATCGATTTGGCATCTACGAAGATACAACAGGGCATTGTTCGAACTAACTGCATAGATTGTTTGGACCGCACAAATGCTGCGCAGTTCATTATTGGCAAGGAGGCACTTTCACACCAACTCAAGAGCCTCGGATTCTTATCGCTGTCTGCCGATTTGGATTACGACTCGGATATCATTAATATCTTGACCGAGATGTTTCACGACCACGGTGATACAATTGCGGTGCAGTATGGGGGTTCCAACCTCGTCAACACAATGGACTCATACCGGCGAATCAATCAGTGGTCGTCGCATACACGAGATCTTCTTAATAGTATCAAAAGAATTTATTCGAATTCTTTCATGGACCTGATTAGACAGGACGCGATTAACTTGTTTTTGGGTAATTACGTCTACGATCCTGCAAAGCTTAAGCTATGGGAAATGCAGAACGATTTCTACTTGCATAATGTTAATCTTGGTGCCGACTTGAACACCAAGCGAAGCTACAAGAAATGGTACAATACCAATTATTTAGAAGACAAACTGGACGTGCTCTTTGAGGCACGCGCCGACTACAAGACAATGGAGCCGTTAACGGAGTACAACGACAATTGGTTCAATGAGTGCTATGGCCAGCGGAAGTTCCAGTCTTTTCCAGAGATGTTCCAGTTTAATATGAATTCGAACGTGCGATACTTTCCTTCAAACTCGAATATGACATTTAAAAACTTCGACTACAGCCCGTTCCACACACGGAAACCGTTCTTTAAAACAAAATTCCAAAAGGGTTTAAAAGGGCTTAGTAATACATCAGATAATATACTGAAAGTGAACGATGAAGACACTGACACACGCAGGCTACCTGAGGTCCACGGAACGGAGCAGCTGGAGAGACAACCTGAGCGCGAGTATGTGTATGAGGTGTCAGAACAGGACAAGGCCGTCTACGAGCGTGAGTTTGAACCTCCTAAAATGCCATTACTGGAAAACAAACACACGCGCTCGGAGATCTCGGTAAGACCCGAGGACGACCAGGCATACCAGAAGGCAACTTCTTTCACGCATCTTACCGCGCAGGCGCAGTGTGAGCTCTCGTTGTTAAATGTACAAGACATGCAGTTGTACTCACAGTATGTGGAAGATTGTGGGAATGAAGTCATGTTAGTTGCAAAGGACAACTACTTTTTGTAAGGAGCACTATGGATAATCACAACGAGTTAAAAAATTTGAAAAATTAAAGTTTTATAACAAAGAGTTGAATATTAAGAATGAGAAATGAGGGTTATGGTGAGTATTAAAGATCATTTTATGCGTGTTTCTAATAAATCTACTCTTGAGAGGAAGGGTCATCAGAGAGCTCCTAAGATAGGAACCCTCCATTTAAGTCCGTCGGGGTCATAACTGCAAGTCTTGTTGCCCAGATCCAATTCCGAGTCGTAATTGCCAAACCGGTTTATGAACTGGCGGCGCTGGTAGATCGTGTTGAACTTGAAGTACCGTTTGTTATTGTTCCAGAAGAAGAAATCAGCGTATGCCATGAGCTCGTCTTCCTTACTTCGGTCTGGACTCTCCCCGTCGAAATTTAATGTGGGCTCCAAACGTGGCTCAATGCGTACAGGGTCTCCCTGACCATATGCGACGTCGGCGTCGAAATCGTCCACGCCCAGGCTCTGTACGTATTCGAGGACCTTATAGAAATTTTTAAGCGGGATATTTATGTATTTCCGATAGTCCGTCTCTCTGCACGAGTAGTAAAGTAAGTCGTAGTCGTTTAGAAGCATCGACGGTTGAGAAATGTCAATAAAGTAAATCAGAAAACCAGATTTCAAGTAAAGCCCGATTTCCTCCATGACCAACGACACTTTACTAAGCTGCTGATGGTGGTACTTGGACTTTTTCAGCTGCGGGCCAACCTGGAAAGAAGGAATCTCGAACTCCGCCACCCGAAGGAAACAGAACTGGTTCTTCGGTAGGATTTCATTAATGTTAGAAGGTGGATAGAATGTTTTCACGATCTGCTCATCTTCAGGGGTCTTAAACCTCACCTCAAACTTCGTCGTACCTAGTCCGCTCCCATGTTTCACTACCAAGCCAATATTGAGATTGTACTTGCCAGGCGCTAGCCAGATTGTTTTACAGTAAGAAAGAAGGTATGTTCGGTTTATCTCCACGTAATGATTAAATACATAATTAGTGGGCTCATCTATGCTGTAGTCTGAATACTCGGCAAAAAGCCGTTTGTTCTTAAATAGCGCGTATACATACTTCCAAGAGTCCTTAATGTATCGGGCAGCTAAGACCTCCGTTTGCAGCAACCACTGATCTGAGTCCTGTAGATCTAGGCGGCGGGCAATAATTTCTCGGGTGACCCTACGGAAAGCGTCTAGTGATCGAATATACGTCCTCAACCATGGGTACACTTTCTGGAGCGTATGCACCACATCCTCGCCAAACTCACGAGTCAACTTGTTGAAGTAAAGGTCGTTGTAAAGCAAGTAGAAATGCGAATTGGTGGCCCTGAGTGCAGGCCCTGCATTAGACGCTAGAATTCGAACCTGGATTTCGATCGGTAGTGAGCTAAGCATTCCCGATCAAGCGCTCTTAGAGGACTCAAGGAGGTTTTTGTGGAAGTTCTTGCTATCTAAAGTCAAGTGAGACAGGGTGAAGGATTGAGTCTGGGGCAGTCGTCTGTCTGCAGGCTATCTGGTACTCGATTTCGGTTAGAATGATTCTTGGCCCACCACGCGTGGTACTTTTGGATAAAAACGAATGAGGTGAAGCGATAATAAATCTTAACTCAGGTAGCGCAATACATAATTTATCTGCTTTTTTAGAAGCAACAAATGGTCGATTCTCATATTTTGAGTCACGTGATCGAATATTCTCGAAGTACGGCACGTAGCGACTATATAATCCTCACCGAAGTCTACCACGCATAAAGAAACCTCCTTTTCAACGTACAATCATGAGTAAACACCCGGTAGTTTTATGGGCACAGCGGTCAGACGAGTCTGACGCCGCCAAGAACATCATTTATTTGACTATTGAGGTGCAGGACCCAGTCGATGTGAAGCTTGACTTAACGGCTACCCACTTAATTTTCAGTGCCCAATCCTCTGACAAAGCCACGCAATACGACTTGAACTTGGAGTTTTTCGACGAAATTGATCCAGAACAGTCCCGTAAACACGTCTCTGGTAATAAGATCTCGTTGGTATTGAGAAAGAAGACCTTAAAGGCCGAGTTCTGGCCTCGTCTCTTGAAGGACAAGATCAAGTTACACTATGTTAAGACAGACTTCGACAAGTGGGTCGATGAAGATGAGCAAGAGGACGTCGTTGAGGAGAACGAAGACATGGCCAACATGATGAACATGGGTGGAGCTGGTGGCTTTGGTGGCGCTGGTGGTTTCGGCGGCGCTGGTGGCCCAGACTTCTCCCAATTGTTAGGACAAGCAGGTGGCGCTGGTGGTGACTTTGACTTCAGTCAGCTTGCCAGTCAATTGGGCAAGGGGGGCCCAGCCGGGCTCGATGAAGAGGATGACGATGAAGATGATGAAGCTGATGACGAAAACGAGGTTGCTAAGGAGTAAGCTGTAGTTTATATCTCTTGAAAACATAACCCTATAGACTTTCCACAGAGATGGATATGTAATTTGCAGCAAAAGGCAAAAGAAAACGATTGATTAATGAAAGGTCCGCGCTAGTTAGTTTGTAGCCATTTCTCCATCCAGAAAGTAGGTCGCCTTAGCTTTTTATTTGATTCGAAAGCTGAGTCTTCTGGCCGAATCTCCGCGTTTGTTTCGCCAAGGTCGGGGGGCTGGACGTTGACATATACACTGCATCGTCGTAGCTCTGTGAGCCTATGCAAGAGATAAAAGAGGACATTGCTCTTGCTAGTGTGCTCGCCCTGCAACGTGTCGTAGACGGCTAGAACTGTGTCGCTACCCGAACTCTCCAATGCAAAGTGCTCTACAAAGTCCAAGACCTCATCAAACGACTCATAGAGGCACATATGCACCAGATTGAGTTGGTTGATGAAGTCAATGGTTGCTCCCTGTTTACACATAACAAATCCCACCGTATCATCTACAGACGTGAGAACGTAAGTAAGCTTGAGCCCCCTCGTTTGGTGCAAAACTGCGGTGATGAACGCGCCTAAGTCTTGTTCGTGCAACGCCTTTAAACTCATGCCTTGCAGGTATTCTAGATCACAAGCCTGTCTCTTCCGATCTTCTCATGGATAATTTATTTTACTATCAATGGAGCATAAGTTCCTGTTCATTGGTCTGGGTGTTGAGGTTAATCTGGGGTGTGAAACCCGTGCACCCGAAAAATTTGAAGATTACCTGTTGCACCAAATTCGGCTCTAGTGGTAACAACACAAAAATACAGTTATGATCCATACCCAAAAAGGAGCATTTCGGTCTTTGCGGGTCCCGCGGATCTGTTTGCGTTTCAACGCCACCTCAGCTTCTGCCACTGAGTCCGCTAGCAGTCTGCGCAAGGCTCAAAGAGAAAAGGCTCTTGCAGAAGCGTTAGCCCGTGAAGAGGAAAGTTTTCTCAAGGAGGCCCGGATTAGAACGTTGCGTGACAAGACTAAGGCTCACGTTTCCAATTTGAATTCCACCCCCGCAGATATCATGGCCAAGCGCTTGGAAAACTTGCAGAAGCAGTTGGACGCCTTGGAAAACCAGGAGAAAATCAGTCGTTTGGACGAAGAAATCGAGAGCTACCTATACCAGAACCTTCGCTTACCTGAATCCGAACTCAGGAACACTCCATGGGCTAACAATGTCGCTACTTCGAACCCTCAGGATGCTCGCTCTCAAGTAGACCAGAACATTTCCCAGAAGATCCAGTCCACTACAAACAGTCAGTACACTAGCAAATTCCCCGAATTGAAAACGACACCAGATTACAAGCCTTACTCCAAACAGGAGTTGTTCTTGAGACAGTTAAACCACCAGAAGCGTTGTGGTTCGTTCGGATCCGACTTGAAGGATATCTACAACCCCAGCCATGACGTTTTTAAACCACAGACCGTCTCTGAATTGTCGTTGGCCTCCCTTATGGCTGCAGGATGTCACTTAGGTCACTCTAAGCAGTTGTGGAGATCGTCCACTCAACCCTTCATTTATGGAGAATATAACGGTGTGCACTTAATAGACTTGAATGAGACTTTAGCTGCGCTTAAAAGAACTGCTAAGATAGTCAAGGGTGTGGCCAAGAAGGGTGGTGTCATTCTTTATGTTGGAACTTCCAGACTTCAGGAACAACGTGAAGCACTCGAGGCGGCCGCTAAGAGAAGTAATGGCTACTGCGTGTCACACCGTTGGATTCCAGGAACTATCACCAATTTTACTGTTGTGACCAAGCAGTGCGGAGGAAGCCAGCGCGTTGAGGTAGACATGGCCGATAAGGACACCAAGAGAGTGTTCTACCTGAACGAAAATTCAATCATCAAGCCCGATTTGGTGGTTTTGATGAACCCTACTGACAACAGATACTGTATCAAGGAGTGCACGAAGCTGAGAATCCCCACCATTGGATTATGCGACACCGACATGGAGCCCTCTGTTTTAACGTATGCCATTCCATGTAACGACGACTCGATGAGAGCCAATGCGCTTGTTTTAGGTGTTTTATCGAGGGCTGCTGAAGAGGGTGTTGAGGAGAGACGTAGAGAATTCTTGTTGTATGAGCAGGAGAAGAAGGCCGGCGCTGCCGCCCATTCAGCATAGACAAAAGAGTAATGTACATAGTAGCTCAACAAAGCTTGAAGAACACAGAAGGTTTAGAGAAAAATGTTTCGCTTGTATTATTAAACATGATTTGAAGTACAACTACGGTACTACTTATGCCAAGAAGCACCTAATTTAAGGATCAACGCTTTCTAACATCTGAGCCAACAAGAGAGCTGCTTTCCGTTCATATATCACTTGTTCTTTTTCGTCTCCCCAGTCTCCTCCTCGTCCTCATCATCACTTCTGTCGTCTTCTGCAACGCCTCCAAGAGCATACCGGTAGAGGATTCTAATGATCAAAAAGAGCCAGTATGCGTTGAGGATTTGCAATGCGAATAACAAAGTGAACACAATGGGTTGCGAAATCCAACACTTGTATTGCTGTGTATCCCAGTTTAACTCCCACTCACCAACAGTCCTAAACTCGGTGAGAATAGACCACAAAATGCGCAAGTTAATGTAATGTCTCAAGTAAATCCAAATAAACACAAAGCCCACAAAAAAGGGGCCAGAGATTGGGGAGTCCAAGTAATTTAGCGTCTTGGATAGGGCCAAGAAGAAGTCAGACACATCCATGGTAATATAGACCTCCAAACCCATCCAGGTAAAGTGAAATCGGTAAGAACACCAAATCAATGCAATCGTAACAATGTGGTGAAGAATCAACTCGTAGAAATCCTTTCTGGGCTTCTCGAGCTGCAATACAAGTACGACGGACTGCTGAACCCAAAAGGCAGCCTGACCCAAGTAGTAGACTTTGAAATACCAGTCGTGAGTTTTGTGGGGGTACTCTAAGTAAAAAGGGGTTGTTTCGAAGAACCACAAGGGCGTACGAGACATCACCCACAAGCCAAAGGGTCCTGAAATTCCATAGTAAAACATTGAGTAAGTTTGTTCCATAAATCTCTTTACTTTGGCTGGCTTCTTGACTCCCAAGTACCGCGCCGAGGGACGAAGGACACACACCATCAAGAACTCCCTGAAAAAGGTAAAGAAGATGGCGTAAAACCCTACAAAGTAAAAATCATTGACACCTTTACCATATTGGTCAGTGCCCTTGATGGGATACGAGATAGTCATGAGCTTCTCGAGGAATTCGTGTAGCCATGTGTTTTGATCACCAAAGAAGTATAAGCCACATAGGATAGACAAGAAGATAAAAGGATTGAGCCATGTGTGGCGGTAGCTCAATTCCATGTAAGCAATCAAGATCTTACGCAAAATTGCGCCATCGCTCTTCAGCTCTGCGCTAAGCTCCCTCATTCTGGCCGCCAGCTTGTCCCGTTGGGATGCAGTCACTTTCATGGTGGAAAA
This sequence comes from Australozyma touchengensis, assembly GCA_030566735.1. Classification (NCBI taxonomy): domain Eukaryota; kingdom Fungi; phylum Ascomycota; class Pichiomycetes; order Serinales; family Metschnikowiaceae; genus Australozyma; species Australozyma touchengensis. The sequence continues at coordinate 356,183 of JAKUAS010000013.1, read as the reverse complement.
CCCGGGAACAGAGGTGTCTCCTAGATTTATTTGGCCCACAGACGATCCACGTCTTCTGTGGCCGGGAGAACTCGAGTCTCGTACTTTCTGTAAAGAACTCATGTTGTACTTGCTAGTACTTTCGGGCCATCCTGTATGACACTCTATTCCCCTAAGTCGGCCTTCCCCGATAAATCATAAGTAAATGTACAAGACCGAATAAAAAAATTACAAAACTGCGACAAAATTAAACAGGATGGGTGTATGAAAAAAGCTCCTTCGAAAACATTAATACTGCTATACTTTCTACTTTCTAGTATATATTTATATGCAGGTTCTATGATCTTAAGACCCCCCCCACATAGGTATCACAGCACGTAGATTAACAAAGGAGGACATCTAACAATGACTGATTTGGAAACCCTAATAAAGAAAGCCACGGACGGTACATTGACCAGCGATAACTGGCGTTACATCATGGAGGTGTGTGATGAGGTGTCGGCGTCCCCTGAACGTAACACTAAGGTGGCGATCCAAACCCTCAAGACACAGTTGAGTTGTAAAGATGCCAACGTTATGCTTAGAACTTTGTCTTTATTGGTGGCACTCGCTGAGAACTGTGGTTCGAGAATGCAACAGGAGATTGCCACCACGGCGTTTTTGCAAGAGTACTTGATGAAGAAACTCGCAGATAAGAAGCTTCACATCGAGCTCAAGACGCGCATCGCGGACACTATAGCTCAACTTCATAACTCATTTAAGGGCGATCCCTCGCTAAAGCCTATGAGCGATGCCTACCAGCAATTGATGTTACGGTATAGTCAATTTGTCACGTCGCGCCCTGATAAGCCCGCCAAAACTGAGTTGACGTCTCAAGATCGACAAAATCAGGATTTAGAACTCGAGCGGGCTCTAAAACTATCTGTTCAGGAGTATGAAAGAGAGCAGTCGTTGCGAAGGGCCTACTTGAGCGAAAAGCCGCTTCCTCTCACAAACGACCAGCCCGCAGAAGCCACTCGCTCCCAGCAACCACAACAAAACACCCCTGTAGACGCTGATTCGAATGCATCCATTGCGAGCGTGAAAAAGGTTCGTGCTCTTTATGACCTTATATCTTATGAAGCAGACGAGTTGTCTTTTCGCAAGGGCGATGTTATAACCGTTATTGAGTCAGTTTATCGTGATTGGTGGCGTGGATCGTTACCGAATGGAAAGGTGGGTATTTTCCCTCTCAATTATGTCACACCAGTAGTGTCCAAAACCGCTCAGGAACTCGCGCGTGAGCTGCAAATTGAGACAGACCTTACAAACTCTGAGTCCCGAAAGATTGATAAGCTTCTCTCTCTTTTATCTTCGAACCCTGACCACCGGTCAGAAGAAGAGATCACACAACTTTACAACAGCATCATTCCTCATAGAGCCACGTTAGCCAAGCTTATAGAATCTTACAGTTCTCGAAAGGACGAATTGCGCTTATTGAACGACCAATTGATTCTGGAGACAAAGTGTTATAATGAACTCCTCGATAGCTTAGTGGTCATGCATCCCCAAAACATGGCTGCGATTAACACCACACTTCCTTACCCATCATCGGCTCAACCCCAGCCTTTGTATAAGCTGCCGTCTGCCGTAGTGAGTGGTTCGATGTCAGCAGTGAGCACGGGTAGTCCTCGTCATTCATTGTATTCGAGGGCGGAACCTTTGGCAAATCAGTCCATCTATTACCAACAGCAGGGAGAAGCGCCTTATCCGCACCGCAATAGATATTAAGCTAAGTGCACTCTTTAGTACAATGAACTAAATTTTTTTGTTTCGAGAGGGCAAGTCGGCAACTGGAGGATGTGTGGTGGTGACGATCACTTGAATGATCATATTCAAATTGGTAACTGGCACGTTATTTGATGAACACTAGTATGTGTATGGTCTGAGCTTGCGAATTTTTCGCCTTGTGGTTTTGTGGATTGTTAGTTTTGCAACCTTCTTCCGCCAATCTAACTACAAGTCGCTTCTTCAATAAGCTGCCTCGCATACAGACGTGAAGCTAATGAGAACTTGTAATATGTTTCAACCTGACGTGTCCACAAGATTCCGAGTCCTCGTTTAGTTTCTATATCACCCCTTGTTTACTCTACACAACTAATATTTAACTAACGGGGCAACTTCAATACAATAAAATATATGTTGGCGAAACTTTTCAAGTAACTCATTTCAATTCAGTCTTTTGTAGTTATTTTTGCCTGATTGAAGTGCTTTTCGACGGGTCATGTTGCAAAAGTAGCTTATTGTAATACGGTCCAATCTTTATGCTATTAAAGTACCTTAAAGTTCCCATAGTAAAATCATAACCAGTACTCAATGCAAACTCAATATACATATTTTAGCAACCTCCGCAATTACACATGGAGTTGGCCTTCGTATTTTGAATAGTTTAAAATAGTCCATATACACAACAGTCTGGACCTTACCCCAGAAATTCAGGAACAATCTACACAACTACATTTTCCAACCTTCATACTTGTTATTTACTTCTTAACAAATGAAGAGTCTTTTCAAAAGCCGCGTATGTATTTATATCATTCTTTTGGGTATACGGATCAAATCTCCCTTGATGTGTCTTTGTGTTTTCTCCTTTTAAGTGTTGCTAACTCCAGAAAAAGAATGACTATCAAGGCTTCAGTAAGCAGCAAGGCTCCAGTAGAACTGACTTCGCCATTGATCAAGATGATATTGTGCGGCGTGCATCTCTAACTGTAAGTGCTAGTCAGGCTGCATCAGCTGCATTACAGAAACATTCTGGACCCAAACGTGCCCCAGTCCAGAGTAGGCTCAATTCAATGGGGAACTTTCAGCGACCGAGATCAGACATCACATACAGAAGAGCGAACTCAATGGGCACATATGTCTACACTCCTAAGCCATCATACACCGTAGGGCTGGATTTTCGGCGGATGTCAAGTATGACCTCCAACCTCAAAGCATCCTCGGGAATTGACAGTCGATCGAATTCTTTATTACAGCCAGTCAACGACCCTCGGGATGAGGAGCCCTATGGTATTGTAAGCACCAAAACAATTACTCATCTAGATCAGTTTGGTAACACACAATCTGTCACCACAGAAATTGTTCGGGAACTTCCTGATGGTTCTAATATAATTGAAAAAACCACAAGCTATTCCAAACCAACTTCACGATGTAACTCTCGGATTGCGGCTCTGAGTAATAGCCTAGATCAAGAAAAGTACAATATGTCTCGGATTGATGAGGAACTAAACGACTTCGCTTACTCATACTTGGATTCAACTCATACATCTTCCCCTGCCTTCGAATATGGCAGGCGAAATACTTCTGGAAGAAGTCAGTCTCTTGGTTCCACATCTGACCACTGTTATCGTCCCGACGCATCTCGAACGAATTCTGTTGACACTTCCGGGAGAAATCTCAAATCCATTTTAAAAAAGACTCCCTCTGTTGAAGGATTGTGCGTCCATGATACCAAATATGGATCCCCTGGGAGCTCGCCAGCTAGCTTAGATTCTGAACGCTTTACCGAAGATAGAGGTAACCTTTTGCAAAGTCCTGTAGCCTTAGCACACTCAGCACCTGAGCAAAATTCACAGTCAGTGACTCCAAAAAGCTTTAGTACAAAAATTAAATTTGCCTCGGACCAGCTACCGCAGAAAGATTCCCGGACATGCTCCACGTTATCGAGAGCAAATGAGGATCTCAGCTCTCAACCCCGTCCAGTTTTACCCACTAAGCAAAGGCCCGAGGATGGATTGAGTAGCAGCTACAGCTATCACAACCATCACCGGAATTTTAGAGCCTACAGCCTCCGATCTCCAAGTCTACGTGAAAGTTCACAAGGAAAAAAAAATGCAAGCAACTCCTCTTCAGTTGGTCAACAAAAGCCAAAAGTCCAAGCCAAAGATGGCTCCTCAGATTTGTCTAACTCAAATTTCATTAAAAGTTCTCCCAAGCTGTTGACGGACGAAAAGTCTGAGGACTTGGACCGATCAATTCAAACAAAACGACTTCCAGTATCCACTCTGGTGACTAATGCTGTTGAGAAAATGTCTTCCTCCAATGGAGCTAGTAATCAAAATAAGCTGACTTCAAATTCCTCACAAATCAACGCTCACGGTTCAAAACCCCTATACAAGCACGAAAATACGTCCAAACATCTGGATGGAAAGCTTGATTTATTGACTGAAGCCAGTGTTCTGCCACTGGAGGAAAAATTCCTTTCAGTTGAATCGTCAACCACACCCGACGACGAGCAAGAGCAGCCAAATATTTTGAACCAGTCACGCGCATTGCGGGATGCCACAGCAGTTGAAGGGGCTGTTAAAGTTGGTAAGTTCAAGCTGTTTATCAAGAAGTATATGCTTTCACAGCAATAATCATGGAAATATTCCGAAGTGCATTCCAACTCATAGACCCAGACTAACGACAAAGAGGTCAAATGAAACCCTTTCATTCGTTGTGCCAACAATCAATATTGATTACAGATTTCAAGCAGATTTAATCATCTGCCCTCCAAAAGTATTTATCAGGACACATTGAGTTAGGTTTACCAAATGCTGGCATAGGGAACTTTACAAATGACCTCGACGAACAGAAGAGATACAAGTACCGCGGAGTGGGTCTATTCAGTCTGTTATACGCTTGTTACCACTAAGGTAAACACAATAGCCTCAACGGCCAATTAGGAAATGGGCATGTCGGGGAAGCTTCATCTGAGAAGCTCTCAGATCCTACCTGGGCCATTATAAAATTGCGTACAAATGTGTAGTGACCGTCTGCGACGCGACCCTATTTAATAATAGTGCCCAACAGGTGTCTGAAAAGCTTGAGAGCCAATAAGAGAGTTACCAGCACCATATGACATGCCTCAGATAGAATATTAACAGGATTTGTAAACCGATGCGCCCTTTGGCTTATATGACAGTTAGCAGAGCTTTAATTTATCGTTGAACTATATAGGTAGCAAATTCAAGCTGATTTAGTCACATTCATTAAGGCAAGAACCCAAATTCATTCTGTGCGGTATTGGTGATTAGTTCAATAAGAACTTCTCGCCAAACTTCAGTAATTTCTGTTCAGTCATAAAATTCTTATCATCATTTGTATTTTTATTCTAATTTTGCGAAGAACTTAAAAACTTTTTATCATAGCTATGGATTTTCAATTTTATGGACAATGAGACGAAATTCCTACAATACTGAAAATCTGAAATTCAATTAAAAGATATCCAATCATAACATATGGCATAATAGGTAAATCTGAAACAAATTCGTAATAACTCATACTACTATTAAAGATCTAAGAATATATAAATTTACTCCAAAGACAACCGTACAACGGATATAATCGCCCTGGCCAAAACCACTATAAACCAAGAACTAACGAAGCCAACAATAGCAAACCCAATACAATTTTATAAGACAACACTCATCCAGGAAAAGCCCTGAAATCTCGCCATTACCTATGACAACAATTTCAATGAAAAACCGCTAGCATCCAGGAGGAAATATTAAACAGAACACATTGACATTCCTAACTTGAAATTTAATAAAATGCAAATTTAGATACCAATTAATTATTTTATATAATCAAGTTTAATTTACATGACTAATTGAACTATTTTCTAAAATAACTTTAAGACCAGTTTGCTTAATGTTATAATATAATGTAATAAAAAGAATGAATGTATGTTTGAAGGTTTAAAACATAGCACTTGAGATATTATAACTGAATAAGCTGACTATTATAATATTTAGTTTTGTTAATTTGATTTCAATAAATTAACTAATGAAGATATATATAAGATATTTCTAAAGAATAAGTATATTTATAAATTCTAGTATTGTTGATATAAATAAAATATATAATAATAAAAAAAAAGAAGAAAGTCGCTAATTCTTTATTCATTTATTGTTGAAAAATCCTCATCAAAAAGATATAATGGTCTACATAATTGTCTCCAACATAAATTTTCTGAGAGAAAAAGATAAATTACCTGATTAGGAAAAGGCCAACCATAAACTCATACAAAACTCGCACAGACTCAGACACTTCTCAATTCCGAGAAAATTCCAAGCTGATAATTTACTCAAAGACTTATTGTGCATGTGTAGAATTAATCTGCTTCCAAATTGCCAACTTATGTCTTCATCTGTTCAAAGACACGGTCCCACTACAACACTTCTACAATTTCAGCATTAGCACGAAGTAACACTAGAGGTTGAAATAATTTCAATTTCTGTTCTTCATTAAAGATCCTGACGGAAAAAAAAAAAATTCGCAGACGGAAAACTCAAAGGACGAAGGTTCATAGCTACATGATATTTCAATTCATATATATTACTTCTTTCCCCTCTAAATTATACAAAACCTACTTCAGAAATATAAACAGAAACAACAATGATTAAAGAAAAATTCAAACCTATATTACCATATTCGGCAGTTCCTAACAATTAAACCGACTGAACAAACCATAAAAAATTTACTACCTACCACAATATTACTTAAAATCAACACAGAAAGTTCCATTAATATCTATAGAGTGTCTAAGAAAACCTCTGTCCTCCCAAAAATATGTCTTTTAAAATCCAGCCAGATATTGTAAAAACATATTAACAATACTATTGTTTATACAATCCAAAATTCCGATGCACTTAACTAACACTAACCAAAATCTCCAATACATGAAAAAATTCTAAAGATTTGTTTCATTCACTGATTTTAGTGAATTAACTGCAATCTTAATACCAACAATTTTTCTTGCAATCAATTGGTCATAAACACCCATTACGTGGAGTTTCAAAAAATTCTATTCTTTTCTATGAGTATTACCAGGGATACTCAAATTCAGGAACAATAATATTATTAGCCTAGATACCTTTCCCTGAAAAGTTTCTCAATATTATTCCTAGCTCTAAAGTTAAGTATATCTGAGGTCATAAAAAGTTTTACTCCAAAACTCCATTCAATAAAACATAGTGTCTATAAAAGAAATCATACTTCTCTTACCGAACATCTAAAGTCTATAAATATCACGATAAAGAAAGAAAATATATCCCAATTGACCACGACAGATAACTGGACTAAACATCAACCCTGTCTTCCGATGGATAAATATATCGTAAACCCAAGGAGCCGTATTTGTTTTCGGTTTACTCATAATTTGATAAACATTATATTAACAGCCCAAGCAACAAGTATTCATATACTTTATAGTTTATAAAAAGACTTTTTTTTCTTTTTTAATTATTTTGTATGGTTTACTCTAGAATTATTTAGACAAGAATAATATATTAGAATATACTAAGAGGTTTTATAGATTTTCAAAAATAAGGACTAAATTAATTAGGTTTTTGAATTTATTCTTATTATAAATAAAATATGAATATATACTTACAGTTTAAAAATCATCAAACAATCATGCACAAATATCATTGGATTACAAGAGGGATTAGGATTTGTAAATGAATCAAAAAAAATACAACAATACCATTCATGATTCTATACTAAGAAATGGAATTGTAGTTGTAGCTCGTTCTACATCTTAAATTATGTTTCCGTCAAATATTTATTCATAAAATTTTGATTATATTCAATTTCTGTAATGGTGGTGATTTTTCATCTAATTTGTATTGTTGAAATATTCAGATTTGTTGGCTGCTGAATAAATAATTAAAATAAATTCAAAAATATTCAATTTCAGTTCTAAACAAGATCAGGCAAATTTAGACCAGATATTAGCAAAGTCAAATCTGGTAAATCGCGATATTCAACCAAAAACATCTTACATCATCCAAACTTTTAAGTATAGTATACACAGAGAATCTTAATTTATTAAATTAATACTTAACAAAATTCGTGTATTAATACAAGAAGAAAATGTTAATTGGATTCTATTGATTTAAATAATTGCTAAGAAGTGTGAGCGTTATTTGATTAAACCAACCGGAAGTTGGCAGACTTTTAAGTATAGGGAACAGCTTATTCTATTTGAACTGAAAGAACGACTTGAAGTTCGAATCATGTCTATGTAATCTTCTACAAGATAATTCATCATAAATCCTTGTGAACTATGAAAACTTACTTAATAAGCCGGCTAAATTCCACTAAAGACTTAAAAAAGTTCATATAAAAGGGTAAAAATCAAAGAACAGTGAAACAATAATCTTTAGGGAAAAGCAAAAGAAAATATTGCATGAGTGAGAAAAGTGTCAGAGGGTTATTGCCGTATAGCGGGATAATGCATTTTTAATTGTCGTATATATTGTTGGTACTGACCGATAACAAAATGAAGATTAATTGAAGATCAATCAATATATATACTATATTGTGTTTGAAGTATTGTGGCTGTGGAATCTCACAAATCGTAACCTGAATTGTATTTAAAATTTTGGTACCTTTTATAAATTAATGAGTATTGAACAAGAAAATCATCCTCGATTTATAGATTATGTATGAGAGTTCGTGCACGTAAGGTTTAGCTAATACATCGATTTATTTCACTCCTTTAAAATTCTTTTATTGGTAAGAAAATATTTCTTATCCATGATCAGTTTGATATTCAATTTCAGCAAGTATTTCGCACCATTGACACGTATAGAGCCTCACGTTATAACTCAACATATAATCAAATGACTCTCTGAATAGGAGCAAAGCTAAACATAGGAGATGATTGTATGTAAATAAATAAATTTAGATGCTTCACAAAGCTAAATTTTGATCTTAATTAACATCACAATTACGATCACAACCTAAAACTGACCGTAGAATTCCTTCTAAATGTAGCAAAAAAAATATCTTTTTTTCAAACTATTTTGAATTATGTAAGAATAGAAATAATTGCGCTTGTCAACATTCAGTCATAGACGATTACGAGAAATAATTATAATAATGGTCAACGAGAAATTTGAATACACATACAATCCCTAACAAAGACTTTTCCATTGTTAAGGACTCATATTTAATTAGAGTAATTAGTATATTCTTTCATTTAAAAGATCTCCCAAAATCGTTTTTAATGTCACGATTCATTTTGAATAAATGATTTCTTAAAAGAATTTCTTCACCTGAGTAAAAATGTGTTTTGAGTTCTAGTAGCATTTTATCATTAAATTATCATGTGTTCTAATAGTTTTCTGCAGTTGTTGATTGTCTGTGAATAAACAGAGAGAGACCCAAAATAGGAAATATACCCAATATGTCTTACACATCCATGAATTTGATATAACATTGAAATTTAAATTTATTTCATTTAAATGACCAATTAAATTAATGTCCTTTCGCGTCCATTATGTGTTATTTTAATATTTTATAATTTAATTAGTCTGATTCTGTAACTATAATTAATGCCGCAAACAATTTTTTCGAGTCAAGATTTAGTTTATGGTGACCCACTATTTAAATAAGTAATCTATCTAGGGTCGAATCTTTTCCCATTGTACTGTTGTTTGCGTTGAATCGTAAAATACAAATCTGTCTATGATTCATTGCTAAAATCAAAATACTGTGATTTCCTAGTCAGGACATAATAGGGTAGTCAATATTTAGTTTACTTTCATTAAAGATTCTAAAAGAAATTTCAGATTAAGTTTGTTTATTGAATATGCTGCAGGACTTGTTTTACATTTGATACGCTGTCACAGGATGAGTGTTTAGGTCAATGAAATAATTCGAAATCACTTAGGTGTTTTGAAAATGGCTTATTTCACAAACTTTGTTAACGGCAATGACGAGGCATTAAAAATTAGTATATTTCTAGATTCTTATATTGAAAAAGGGTTTAACTTACAATTAATATATGACTTCAATGCTTATAAAGCATATATGATAAAATAAGAAGACTACAGATAATTAATACTTGTAGATAAACATCCTATAATTGCAAGTCCTATTGACTATAATATATATTCAATTATAGGAGATTCAATAGTATATTACTTTATATCCATTAATCAGGGGTAAATTGGACTGTTAGTTTGAAGCTAAATTGTTAACCTAAAGTCAGTATAACTTCGACAGTTTGATTTATGTTTGAGCAAAGATATTTTTAGTTCAAGGGTGGAACATGTATTTACGGTAGATATAATCTCAGTTAAATATTAAGTGATTATACCATTTCAAAAATTTAATTGTAAGATTATCCTTCTTCATAGGCAATCACTATAGGTCTAAATTCTATCCTTGTTAAATCGTACAAGATAGCAAATTAAGACATCCGTTTAATAGTTAGAACATTCGGAATTCGATTCTGCAATTTGAAATTCTGCCTGTTTGATTTAACGGTTATGATTACAGTTGTGAATTGAGTAATTTCTCAACTATTATATCTATTCGTATCACAGTAATCATATGTATCGTCTTCCCCCTTTCTTCTTATCTTGTGATTATTAAAATGATTAATATTAATGATTAAGTACACATAAGTCCTAGGAATGAAATCTTAGGAAATACACAGTTACTATACGTTTAGTTTGTTAAGAGTTCAAGATCTAGGGTTTAATTCTCGAAATGTTTTACATTACTTCAAATTAGATTATTCCTTTGAAGACATCATAAAATATAGTTAAATGTTTTATAATGTTGATAGGATAAATACTGGTTTCGCTATTGTTAATATACTCATATTGGGTAAACGATAAACGATCCTATGAGTAATGTTCACTTCAACTTGATTTTAATTATTCATTCCTCTTGTACTTGTTAATTATTACAATGTGCTATAATTGTTAACTTGAATTTTAGTGACTTGTATCTAGGTGAAGTACTATTCATAATATGTGTATTATTTATATTTAAATTCTTTTTCCAAAAGTATTTTTGCAGATATTGATCGCTCGAAATATTATTTCATACTTATAATACTTCAAATGACTCTTTGAAATTCTAGCACCTTAGGTGATTCCATCTTTATCTAGGTAGCGTAATTTCAATTTATATTCCAATTAGAATGGTAATGTGTTGATCGTATCGTTTTACGGAATTTATGCTTACATCAATAAGTTTACATCATCATTAGATTATTCTGAAATTGAACCATTATTTGGATTTGATAGTACATCAGTAATATCAAATTATAATAATAATTCTTAATAATACCATTAATAAGCTGAGAATTAAAATTCTAATGGTAACTTAATGACAAACAGATACTTTAGTTTTATATCTGTATGTCATCTGTATGGTCAAAAGGAAGCACAATCAAGAAGAATTCTTTTTTGTCGTTGATATTCATTGTATTTAATTATATCCTTATAGTCATTAATATCAATGAAGCCTTTTGCATTTTGAAATTGAGCTCAATTGGTAGCTACTTGATTTTTAAGGATGAAGTTGCAATGAGGTGCATTTTACTGAATGAGCTAAACCTGATTCTGGTTTCTTTAATGTTTGTCGTTCCTAAAGGTACTCTTTATCGCTTTTCTTGATTTATTTATTTTAGATTCATATAGTTGTTATGGTTTAGTAGCTTATTAAGTATTTCCTAGTTAGGTAATTGCCTTGTTTGGTGTATTTAATCTTGAATGATTCGGTTAAAGACTTAGCTTTTAATGGTATGTATTTTCTCAAATTTAATTTGATATTTTTTATGGAAGGTTAGTATGCGTTTGAAAAGTTATTGGAAATAGCAATACGCTTCTTGTTTGGTACTGGGATAGATATGTTATTGGAAGCGCTCTTGATATTCGAATAACTTGGTTAATGATAATTCCTAAATGCAACAAATACTTACATCGTTTTAAAAAATCGCGTATACTACAAATTAATTTGAGAAAAATTTTCAAATGGATCCATTTTTTAATATATAATTAATTGTTTAATACTAAGTGATCTCACGAGATATAAGGATATACTGGCAAAGCTGATGTCTTAAGAGATTGACCTGAACTTGACCTAGGTACAACTGGCAAGAATGATGGTTTTGACGTTTTGATTAAGTTTTTAGGTGGAAGGATTTGGTTAATTGGATTGGTGGTTTGGTGGTTTGGTGGTTTGGTGGTTTGGCGGTTTCATTATATATGTATGTGTTGAAACTTTCGAATTTTGTACCAAAATACTTAGATAATCGCATTGATAGCTACTTCAATATTCCTAGTTGTGAGGGTATTTGATAATATATTTATGCGTAATTTATTTTTTTTGTGTATGTTTAAGTCTTTTTGTATACTAAGCTAATGTAAAATTTCCTAAATAGGAAAATTTGTTGCTTTAGGATTCAATAATTGAAGTTCAATTTTTGTTTAAATGTCGTATCGGATAGATATATATAATATGCGTTCGGTTCGTTGTAACTGAAATGTATTGTTAGAAACCCAAGAGTTTCATGTAATTCTCGTAAATTGGTTCTATTATTATAATGCTCGTTAATGCTGGAAGTAGCTGATTATGAATTTATTTTGAGATATCTTAGAGCTGTGTTGTAATGGTTGACAAATTAAAATACCTAAAAACGTTTTGAAATTATTATTTGTTAATATGGTTGTAATTCATCATTGGTATTAGGCTACATAAGACGGCATGCTTTAAACAATTTACCCATGGAAGAAAGTATTGTAGGATGGTAAGATACAAAATTTTCATCTGACGTTGTGATTAAAGCTATTTCAAAAGTTGTTTTCACTGAAGCTATTGTGCTTTAGTTTAGAATTCTTTGAGTATTATTTAATTCATAACCTAGATTATCTTTTTACTATTGTATAAAATTAGTATTTACTGTTCGTAGGTGTATAGTGTCTTGTCAAGTAATGGGGAAATGGTCATGTTTGACAGTTTTAAGCCAGAACGGGTCAAACGGCCAATTTTAAAATATAAGTAGCAAATATATTACGCTGCACTAGCTTAGAATTGCCATAAAACAACCTCTGATAATTGTAATACAAAGGCACTCAAATTTCTACGAATTTGATCTTAAAAAGTTGATTTTTTGGAGTAAAGTCTGGTCAATTTTCTTCTACTCTTTCTAGTCCCTGTTCTCTGTGTTTCTTCCCTGAAGCTCCTCGAACACTTAATCAAGGAAGCAAAAGATGCCCATTTTCTCTTTATTTACTTCGAGATTCGGCTTTTGTATCTTTTTTATTTTTTATGACATTTGCTTGTTTTGCAACTCCAGGTCTGTTGTTGACATGATGGAACTAGCATAAAGACTGTTTCAACTGGGAAGAAGAACTAACATAAGTGGAGTTATGTGAAGCCATCCTCGAGAATCCATTTTGGACAAATTTAATCCGATTTATCGAAAAAACTTAAAAAAGTATCAATTATACTAAGACAAGTCATTCTTGCTAGTAATCCGCAGGTACGAAATTGGGTTGCATCAATTTCAATGTGGCGCCGTAATACTTTACAGCAAGGAAATTTGCGAGAGGCATAGCTCATTGCTTGCTTTAACTTATTATCAAAGCCAATGAAAGTCTTCTATTTATAAAAGTCTATACTATTACTTTGCATAGCGACCTGCAATGACGAAGCTTGCATTTGGTGTGTTACTCTTTGCTTTAGTATATTCGGCAATCGCTGAGGGCAGCGAAATCGAAAAAATGCTCTTGGAAATATACAAATTCTGGACAGTTTCTTGATCTAGCGAGTTTTTACAGTCTTGGCGTATTTTAACTCAGATGTATAGTAAAAAGATAGTTGCAAGGCTTTTGTGCATTTGGCAAGAACAGACGCAGAAGTAGAAATCAGCTCTGCAGAATTCAAATGAACCCCTGAATTTAATCAAATTATTTAAAGAAGTGGTTGTATTAACTGTGTTTCATGGCACTTTGAAGAAATTTGTTAATTTGTCTTACATCGTCTAAAATTTCCAATTCATTAGTACTCCATTTTTAAATTGCACCGATCCAGATTAATTGATAATGATATTTACCTCGAATCTTATCGAGGGATCGAGAAAAAGTGCCTTTTACAATTGCGATTTTCTCTGCTGATTTTTCAATCTTGACCAATGTGTCTTTCGGGCCAAATGATGTTGGCGGCATTATATGGAGAAGTACGACAATCCTTCCAGAACAATATCGATACACACGATAATAACATCAGGATTAAGCAACGACTCTTTCTTGTTGGTACTTACGATTTCACTTTGCGACAGGCTACTTTTATTTAAGCAGCATTGATGAGGACGATGCCCGTCAGTGCTTCAGCCTTTGATCCTTGATATAACAAAATAAATAAAATTTGATCAATTCTTAAGTAACCGAATGGACGGAAGGGAATCATAGAAAAGGAGAAGTCTTCGTAAACGTCGAAGAGATCTCCATCCGTTCGTGTATATAGCCAACAATGGCATCGAACTCTTCGTCAGTACAATAAAGTACAACAACGATGGCACCTACTACTATAATATGTATTGGCATGGCAGGAGCCGGCAAAACCACATTTGTCCAGAGGCTCAATTCGCACTTGAAGTCCGATGATCAAAAGCCCTATGTCATCAATTTAGATCCAGCGGTTTTAAAAACACCGTACGAACCCAATATTGATATTAGAGATTCCATAAACTACAAGAGAGTCATGGAAAAATACAATTTAGGTCCCAACGGAGCCATTGTAACATCTCTAAATTTGTTTTCGACTAAAATTGATCAAGTCATAAACTTGGTTGAAAAAAGAACAGATAACATAGGGAGCATTGTTATCGATACTCCAGGACAAATAGAATGCTTTGTATGGTCCGCATCTGGGTCGATACTTACAGAAGCATTTGCATCAGCGTTTCCAGCTGTCATAGCATACGTAGTGGATACGCCTAGGACCGCTTCACCGTCAACGTTTATGTCAAATATGTTGTACGCCTGCTCGATTCTTTACAAGACAAAATTACCTATGATTGTTGTCTTCAATAAAACTGACGTTAAAGATGCTGGCTTCGCAGAAAGATGGATGAGGGATTTCGAAAGCTTTCAAGAGGATTTGCTAGGTGAACGAATGACGAAAAATGAAGGCTCAAGCACAGGGTACATGAGCAGCCTCGTTAACTCGTTGTCGTTAACTTTAGAAGAGTTCTATTCGCAACTAGATGTTGTGAGCTGTAGTGCTTATACGGGAGACGGCTTTGATGATTTCGTAAAGCTTGTAGAAAAGAAGACCGAGGAGTACAAAAAGTATTACTTGGCGGAGCGTAAGGAACTTCTTGAGCGCAATACTGAAAACGAAAATAAGCGGAAAAGCGAATCTTTGAACAAGCTTGTAAAAGATTTGAACATTACAGGTGATCTGATTGAACGCGGCAGGGATTCCAGCGTTTTGTCAGATTTTGAAGATTCTGATGGAGAGTCACAAATTGAGTAAGGAATAATATTTATTTGTGGTGCTTTAAAAATTGTAGTCAACCTCATGATTCTATTCAACCGACAAGTCATCAAAGATCGACATATCCAGCAAAAACTTCATCGATGTTGTATGAGGTATGAGAGTGCTCTGCTTTGAAAATCAAGTGCGGCTTCTTTGCTGCTAGATAAAGAATTGTCTTTCCAAATTCTGAGTTGCACCAAGCAAACCATGGTCTAGTATAGTCATCGCCACCTTTTGAATTAACATTCACACTTTCATGAACCATTCCCAAACCAGCCGTTGTATCTAAAATGGTTTCCAAATTCTTGGCAATTTCTTCGTCATCTGTGGAAGTCCGAATTCTCATAATTAACGACATTGGCCAAGCATTTTGTATACCAATGTGTGGACCCCCAACACCTTCAAAATGGGGGCCCTTGAGGTAATATGGATTTCCTTCCTTAGATAAAATCATTTTTCTCGTATTTTGATAGACTTCATCTTCCACTGACACGAAGCCCGTTTCGGGGAGTGACAAAAGAGAGGGCAAGTTTGCGTCATCCATTAATATTTGACCACCGTATCCATCAACTTCGTAGGCAAATACTTTTCCCCATTTAGGGTGCTCAACAATGGCATACTCCTTCAACCCTCTTTCGATATTGCGAACTAATTTCTTCGTTTTGTCCAAACTTCCCTTTAAATCCACAGGAAGACTATCACTTTCAGATAGAACATTTACAAGAGTTCTCTTTAACTCGGACAACATATGAACATTTCCAGGTACGAAAAATTGCAATATAGTCGCGTCGTCAGATGGTCTAAACGCCGATCTCACTAAGCCAGTGTTGAAGTTTACTGGATTTCCCGTGCCATCGAGGGGAAGCGTTTCCGTGCCCACATTAGTATTCCTTTTGAAAGAATAAAACGCAGGGAGGACGCTGCCAGTCTCTGGGTCAAACAGCGGCAGTGATTGTTCTATTAACACCGAAAGTAGTCTATCGTATGCTTTTACCCAGTTTTTGTCAATGACAGAAATATCGGAATCCGAATTCTCTAGATAGTCATTGGTCAAAGTAAGGAAAGAGGCGAGAGAATCAATTTCGTACTTGCATTCGAATACGTGAACCCAATCTGGCTTAGGCTTCACATCGTCAACAGCGGATGGTGCCTTCTTGACACCAGACCCAACTGGAGGGTGAAAGGCATTACAGTATGGAGCAATCATAATGTAATTTGCTTGAGTATTAATGGCTCCCTTCATAAGATCTTTGAGTTTGTGATCATACTTGACTAGCGGCTGGAATACTGAAAGTTGTCTAGCAGAATCTCTCAACCACTCAGCATGAATGTCACCAGTCACAACAAATGTCTGAGGAGATGGACGCAAAGAATCGGAGCTAGGTTTATGCCATAAAATTGTCGTGTCTAAAGTGTTTGGCAACGTGTTTTCCATCAATCTTGCGAGATCAGGGTCACTTATTTTCGACTTTAAGTCTTTAATCAAGAACTCCAAAGCTTTGGAATGAAAAGTTCTGCAATCCACACGCGGTCTCATCATAGGCAATTTTCTCTTTCCTGTCGACAAGGGGTTATGTCTTTTAGTCGAATATTGTGTGTAATCTGGGCAATGCTTCAAGTTGATGTGTAGGTGTTTGGCATCGGTCAAAACCTCTTTTTCAAAAGCTAAAAACGCATTACTTCGGAGCACTAAGAAGATACATGCAGAGATTGCGAGAAGAAAAATTGCCCGCAGGTTTGCAATTCGGGGCAATGACGCAATCATTCTGTGTACGTAGTTGTTTTGACAGTTTTGAAGTGCAAATATGTTCTCCACTCCAGTCCAGTACACACACTCCTAATGAAAAGTACATGGTGTTAAAGGATGATAAACAATTGATCCAGGCTCAGATATTAATCCAATTATATTAAGGAAACTCTCGTGATTCTATTCTCCCAAAAACTCAATTTCTTTTTCAAGCTGTTATAACTTATTGCAGAGCCACATAAAACTGGATTTTCAATTTTGCGAGGACCGCCCCTATAACGGTAGTAATGAAACACTTGAAGAAAAATAAAAATAGCACAATTTCCCAAGCTCAAAAACATTCATCTGAAAGCTTCAATTTAAAATTACACAAAACGAAATAGGAAAAGGTTTTGTGAATCCTCTATGAAATCCCAATAAAGATCAGTCGCTGGCTTGATTGAATCGGCAATGAGACAATTTTTAGTAAACAAGTAATACTACACAAAGAACGTACAAATTGGGAAGTATAGGCGTATTTTCGTTTATAAAATTGCCAGATCTTTGAAGGTTGAACGGAAGGAAAGTGCGTATCATTCTTGTTTCTATTAAGAGTCGAGAAAAAATAAAAATAAAAAGCAGAAACCCCCTTCCCGATACAAAGTTCCGGAGGCAAACGGAGCATTTGAACAGTTTCATCAAGTTATCTAGTTACCCCACAAAGCTTATCTGTTAAGCCACCATGATTGAATCAACAGTCCACGAGTTCGAAATCCTCTACTCGAAGCGAGTACGACAGAGGGAAAAGAAATGGGAGGATGGAAAATTGAAATTCTATGAGTTCAATAATAAACTTGAAGTTTATTCGGATGCTGGTTTACTTGTAACCTCTGATTTTTATCCCACAGAGGTTAAGCTGGTCATGAGTAGTGGAGTATTTGAGAAGGGGAAATCATACATATTTCCCAATGGAGATCTAATAATCGAGACTATTAATTATGAAAGATCATATACTAGAAATCTCACGGATGTCCTCATGAAATCAGGTACTTCCAGAGCTAGAGTCACTCGTCGAAATACACCATTGGGCAACACGCGCAAAGTTGCAAAAAAAGATGCTCAGATTCCACGAATCAGGAAAGAATCAGCTCTAAATCCCCTCTCAATGGTGATCACGGCGGATCAAGCCAAAAGCTGCCTAAATGCATGGGATCAGGCAGTGAACAGAAGTATGATAAGGATCTCGCCAGAATCAAACCGATTTTCGCAATTAATGCGGCCAAAAGGGAAGCAAAATCTAAGAATTGTTAACTCGTATAGCAAAAATTCGCTTAAAAGCAAAATAAACATGTAATAAAATTGCATCCAAGAATCTATTCTGGAATACTAAAGACTTGCGTTGAGAATTTAACCTGTGCTGTACCAGAAATGTATCAATTTGACGTTTTCACTCATCATGATTGTGTATTCATTGAGTCATCGTAACAAAACACCTAAGCGCGGTGAAGTATCAACGCTCACGTGACAAAGATATGTCAAGCCTCTGATAAAAACTCGGGATAACTAGTTACATCTACAATGAGATTCTCAACCATCCGATTATCACAACTTTCCAAGGCTGAAAGATTTGTGCCCAAATCAGGTTCTTATCCTAAAGGCTTTGTAGCCGGCGGTATTCACTGCGGAGTGAAGAAAAAGCAGTCAATCTTGGATTTGGCGATACTACACAATATTTCGGAGAATGAGTCAGTTGCAACTGCTTGTTTCACGAAAAATAAATTCAAGGCCGCCCCAGTTCAAGTGTCCTCTGAAATACTTCTGAAAAAGTCTCAAATCAGCTCTATTGTCATCAACTCCGGAAATGCTAATGCCGTGACTGGATCGCAGGGATTGAAGGATGCAAAAGATATGGTTAGGGTTACCGATGCCGTTTTAGAAAACGAAGAAAACTCTACTCTCGTCATGTCAACGGGAGTTATCGGAAACACTTTACCAATTGATAAGATCTTACAGGGTATCCCCAAATTGGCATTAAACAATCTAGGTTCGACCCATGAGCATTGGTTAGCCTGCGCCAACGCGATTTGCACTACGGATACATTCCCAAAGCTCGTTAGCAAAGATTTTAATATCAATGGACACAAGTACAGCCTTGCTGGTTTAGCTAAGGGCGCCGGTATGATCTGCCCAAACATGGCTACTCTTTTGGGATGCTTTGCTACCGATGCGCCAGTCACTTCAAGAGCCTTATCGCAAATCTTAAAGTATGCTGTTGATAGACTGTTTAATTCTATATCTGTTGATGGAGATTCCTCAACGAACGACACAATCATCGCTATCGCGAACGGTGCCGCCGGTGGTCCTGAAATTGACAGCACCGCAGAATCCGCAGAAGCATTTGAAGCCCTTCGTACGGAAATAACTCAGTTTGCCCAAGAGTTGGCACAGCTTGTTGTGAGAGATGGAGAGGGAGCTACTAAGTTTATCAAGTTGACAGTGAAAGACGCTTTGCTGTACAAAGACGCCAAAGTGATTTCGAGTACCGTCGCTAATTCTTCGTTATTTAAAACAGCGATGTTTGGCAGCGATGCAAACTGGGGACGAATTCTTTGTGCGGTGGGATACGCCAACGTTGAGAAAGACTCGGTCAACGTGTCCAAGACCAGTGTCTCTTTTGTTCCAGCAGATGGATCCGAACCTCTTCTTCTTCTCACAGAGGGCGAGCCTGAAGTCGTTGACGAAGCGAGAGCCTCCGAAATTCTTGCATCAGAAGACTTAGCAATTGAGATAGATTTAGGAACAGGTGGAGGACAGCAAGCCCTGTTTTGGACCTGTGACTTGTCCTACGACTATGTCAAGATAAATGCAGACTACAGATCTTAGAATAAATAAAGCCCGTGAAAATATTGAAATTTAAATTGTAGAACCACAATGGCCTCAATATATTTTTTTTCCCATAAAGTGACTCAACGATTTCCAGTTTTATAATAGATCAGGAGCACGCAATGGTGAAGTCGCCATTGGCTTCAAGCGTTAAATGCTTATATCTGATCCAGGCAATTTCGTGACATACAAGTCGGGTAAGCTTCATGTGCATGTTCTTGCCCTCAGGCCAAATTCAGAGGTGGCTTGGGATATACTAGTGACCGATTACACAAGAAATGACAAGCTAAAAGAGAAGTGCACCGAAGATGAGAACAAACTTGGCCTTAGCGAAGATCAGAAGGCTACCTTTAAGATAAACTCAGATTTGTGCCACGCAATGATAGTTGATTATAAGACGATGACAGGAAGTGATCTATTTATGCCCACCAGTGTTGACATGGGGAAATCACGATGGATTGAGATATCTGAGAAGTTTTGCTTTGCAAACCTAGAGGTTCGTTTAAAAAAAAATCTCGTGGGCTTTGTCAATGCCATCAAACTTGTTCGTACCGGCAACGAAGATTTTGAACTCTTCTTGGACAGATTCTGTAAGTGTGTAGGGGAAAGCATAGCCATAAGATCTCCTCACTTGCTAAACGCGTTGAAAGGCGTAAATATGAATTTAACGCGCTCATTGACAATGAAAAAAGAGTCGATGATGGTGACTCTGGAAGATTCAGTACAAAAACCAGATTCAGCGCATTGTATAAAACAAGAGGAGATTGATGACAAGGATTCTCAACCTGAAGCTAGCAGTTTCAGTTCCGGCAAACAGGAAGAATTATTCAAAGTTGCCTTGGAGTCTCTTTCGGAAGAGACCGACTTTTCAATTGGAGATAGTCTCTCTTCAACAGGGCCACCACTCTCTCAGATGCGACAGGCTCCACACATACAGACAGACGAACTTCTCACACAATTGGAGTACAGTCAAAACCGATCACAATTAACAAACAATCAACCCCGGGTGGAAAAAGAAAGTACAGCTTCTAAAATATGGGTGTCGGGTCTTAATTCACGGCGAGAAGCACTAAACGAGTCACGACAATCATCAATAACTTCTATCACAAACCTTACTCAAATTCCGAATGTTGTAGATGGTAGAGTATACCGAGTGGCCGGTCGCATAATCGGATTCTTTCCTAGAGACCTCAAGCAACTATGCGTTAAGCTGTATCTCAGCGAGGACAATGATGTCAGCTGTTCGGGTCCAAGATATCGTAACTTGAAAATCTTCCTTTCAAATTCCGCACCAAAAGTGCTCACGGATTCGAACTCACTTGTGGCACTTATTCCTAAAGAGTCGGTGCTAGAGTTTTTCTCCTGCAAACATGTCGAACAACTTTATACTCAACTTAAAGAAACAGAAAAACAATTCAGTACCATTTTAGGGAAGAATGTTACAGCAGAAGTTTACCTTGATAATCAAGGTGATCTGGTTTCTTGGATATGGAGAAATGTAACCTTGAAGAGTTTATTAGATTAGACCATAGATGGAGCCGATTTTCTTTCGAAGCTATTTACTTGAAAAATAGCTCTATACTGTTTGACCCTCAAAATCGGGTGACTCATCGAATGAGTTAGAGGTTTCATTCGTGCCCCTAACGTTTACAGAAGGATTTGACTCGTTCGCCCGCCGAGCGTAGTAGTCAATCCCTGAGACGACTCTGGTGAATTCATTGATACCCCAAGGAGCGGCACGTGCGAACGGAATTAACCTAGTGTAGAAAGGGAGTCTCATCTCGCCCCTCTTGCCAACCTCAAGGGAATGAATGATCTTTTGTGCCACCTTGTCTACATTAAGCTTAGGGGCAAATATGTTCAGGGGAGTTTCGACATTCAGAAACATGCTCGTCTGCATCTGGCCTGGACACACAAGCAAAGTCTTTACACCATTTGGAGTTAACAGCGGCGGACCGACCTCGTAGGTCAAGGACTCATGAAATGCAAACTGACCTGATTTGGAGGCTCCATAAGCACTTAAGTTAGCAGGAGACATAAGGCCGAGTACAGAACTAATTGTCACAATGTAGCCCCTACTCTGCACCATCATATCAGGAAGGAATATCTTTGTAGTGTAAAAGTTCAGTAGGAGATTGACCTTGATGACTCGATCGATATCTTCAAACAGCATATCTAGGATCGAATTGTTTACAGCAATGCCCGCATTGTTAATAAGTACGGTAGGAGCTCCAAGATCGTTCTTTATCCTGGCTTGGCATGCTATAAGTTGAGACACATTACTGACGTCGCAAAAGTAGTACTTAACGTTGCTTAAACCAGTGAACTCCGGTGCATTGCAAATATCAAGAACGGCTACCCGAGCCTTCATTTCATTCAACTGAAGAACAATTGCTTTACCTAAACCATTAGCCCCACCTGTTATCACCACAACATCTTTGGCTGGTAGGAAGGTGTGCCCCAGAACAAACAGAGTCCATTGCATAACGACCTTGCTTGCTTCTTGAACTAGCCAGATGTCTCTAATCATAGCAAATTAACTTAGCAAAATTTGAATGTATCGGATGTAACTCAAGGTTTTTCAATATACTAAAGCTGAAACTTTTGCATACACAAATTTAACCCGATAAGACCTGCACAATGGTCTGTGAGTAGATCATGTCACGCGCTTCTATTTACACATCAAGACCATCGAGCCTGATTGATATGTCCACCATTCCACAAATCGTGCGAATTAAGCGCAAGCGAGGTCAGGATCCTCTACAAGCTTTGATTCTAGAGGGTGCCCAAACTGCTAAGCGATCCAAAACTTCCTCACCTGCTCCAACAAACAGTTCCTCCGTCGATTCAGATGCAAAGAGTTGGTACTTTGAACTATCTTCAACGGATGACAGAAGTCTTTCGAAAGAGGGTAATGAGGCTGGACTCGTGCTATCTGAAACATCGACGCTGCTGAAGTTGCGGCATTTTGTTCTTTCACAGCCCCAGACCGAAGAAGAGACCAAAATTCCTCAAGAGCTTCATCACATGTTGGACGAGTTCCTCACTTTAAACGATCACCTCCCAGAAAAGCTTAAAAAGCGGCGTGGTTCATTGTTGAAAGTGAGCGACGGGACACCATCGGAGGACCCATCACACAACGACAAAGCAGATGACTTTGTGTTTGATGTGTATAAACTTTCGAATAACGCGCCCTTGACGTCTATGAATTATCCACAGACTCAGATTGGATACATCCGCTTCTTCGAAGATGACAAAAGTGGGCTTCTTAACGTAGATGAAAGTAAAGATCTGCGAATCAATTACCTCTCTGATGACGAGGACTCTAATGCAGAATCCTATTATCAAAATGACTATCCTGAGGATGAAGACGCTGGCGAGCTCAGCGAAACGTACGAGGATTTCAATGCTGATAGTGATGACGATTACGATAGCTATGATGAAATTCCCATCATCACCCAATCTGCGGAACAGAAAGAGGGCCAGGCATACTTGCGCAGCCAAGCAATTATAATGAATAACGATTTCGACAATCTCTACGACGAATTTTTTGATGAGGACGGCAATAGAAGAGCGAATTTGCTACAAGAGTCCGAAAATTATAACGCAGAGGCAGAATTTGATTCTGAGGCAAGCTACTGATCACATTAAGTCTAAATTATGTAAAAAATATGTACAGAGAGGTTATGAGAAGAAGTGAATGCTGTCTCTGACAGATTTTATGTCTAAAGCACCCATTTTCGGTAAGTCAAGAATCTTGACTGGAACAAGAACGGGAATGTGAGTTTTCTTTGAAACTTTTGTGGACTTTCTTCTGACGTACGAGAAGGATTCGTAGATAATCGGGTCACCGCTCGCGCTAGAGGTAAGCAATAATTCGGGTTGATAGGATTTAATGAGGTTGAGAATCATATCGGGGGTTTTAATCTCGTGATTCAAGGCTTCGTTCCATCGGCGAGTGATGCTACCCGCCAACTTAGTGTATTCTTTTCTTAGAGAAATGAGCTCGTTACAGAATTCCTTATCGATATCTGTACTCACCCAAACTAATTGGAAGTTGCTTTCGTTGGCGTGAAGCAAGTCATTTCGTAAATTCTCCATTACATCCGAATAATGGAGTCTAATAAACTCGTCTCGAATGATGGAGGAGAGCTTCGTAACTTCTGATGCATGTGTCCAGAAGCAATCGTGTATGGCAGCAAATGTAATTCCCTCTTCATGAGCGGCAAGACATGTCATTAACAAATGCATGGCATCGATGGAGTGTATGAAATTGGGCGCAACACCGTTCTTCTGCTTCCTTTCGTCTATAGGTGCGATTTTTGTATAATCATTCAATGCAATACTTTGAAGACTTGATAGAATGGTTTTTTTGAAACTTTTTCGGTAGTATTGAACCACGGGAAAGCCTGAAAGGGAGGTCCACATGAACGGCTGGTAGTGATGCTTTGAAAAGAAATCAATCGTCTCGTCAGTGGATCGTATCAGGAAAGTTTGTATACAACGGGTGCAATTCTCAACAAGCCAGCTCTGAATTAGCTTAGCTCCGCTAAAGAGTTCGTTAATACACAGCAAGACATGGATGGCTATATACGAGGAAACCTTTGACGATTCCTTTTTGAGGGTTTCAGACTTCAAATGATGCTGGGCTGCAAGGAGAACATCTTCGATTTGATTCTTGATTTGCTTTGTTGCACCATATAGGGTCACTCCGTAAACAGTTGTCATTACAGTTTGCTTTATAAGCTTTCGTTCGAGAATAGGATAAGCCAAGTCCGCCAAGTCGGTATTTCTGCCCAATTGCTGATCTTTTAAAACACGTTCTTTGACGAGTGAAAGTATTGTCGAATATATGTCTTGTCTTTTTTCTGTTGGAAGTACGTTTACAGACTCTGCTGCTTTTTTGTCAGCACTCAACGCCGCGTAATGTTGAAGCCCGTTGCATGTCCCATCTTGGTGAATGGGAATACGTGATTTGTATTTTGACACATCACCTCGGAAGTTCCAAACGCTCAGAATCTCTTTACATAATGCGAGGGATTGCCAGGGACTGTCACCCGAAGCCCACCACATATCACCATCAAAGGGATTTTGAGCAGAGTCGACTATGTTTTCCTTGTTAGCCAAGACAAAGTCTTTCAGCTCTTGCATACTGAGCTTGCCTTTATTATACATGCTGGATAGTTGATACATCAACCAGTCAAAACCGGTGGGACCGAGCTCTTTCGCCTCCCAAAACATTAGCAAGGAGCGGACCAAGTCTTCACTGTGATGTGATAGGAATGAAATGCTAGGATATACTCGGCCACGAAAGTCTAGATTGTGCGGCAAATAGAGCACCTCGCCGTTCTTCGAGAAGCTTTCAGCAAGAGCAAGAATCAACTTGTAGTATATGTTAAGGTTAGCCTGGTCTTTCTTTATTTGATTAATAGAGGCTCTCTTTTTTTGAAGTCTGAAATTCGGCGTCGAGCTATCCGATAGCATTACTTCATACTCTTTGCTGAGATTGTCTATTGTATTTTGAGCTTTTGCAGTTGAGGGTACTACAAGCTTTTTCAAATGATCTTTGGCCAAAGCTTCTTTAAATGCCTCAAGAGTAAAAGGGTTCACTGCCCACTTAGTGGATCCCAATGCATTTAGGGACCGGTATACTGATTCCAACTGACCAGTCCTATGGGCCATTTTCATAATTAAATCAAAAGACTCTGGTTCGGCTGATTTCACTAACTTGATAGGAAAAGATAGAAATCCACCTTCCGTTGGTGAGGTCCATGGTCGTGGCGGATAGATCATAGGAATTAAGTACGAACCTGCTCGAAGGAGATCCTGATAACTTTTAAAGGACTCAGAAATGAATGGGTGCACTGAAATAACACCATAATATTTAAATTTGGATTCACTTGCCACATCCTTGGCATAATCGTGTTTAAAGAGTTGCCTGCCAAAAGACTCCTCGCTAAGATTAAATTCAGGGAATTGTGCGTCTTCAGGCAACTGACACTTCTGCACTGCAATTTTTATGACTTCACAGAAAAATAGTATAAAGTCTTCATCGTGATGGTAGGTAATCGTAGATGAAGAATACGCTTTGGCTTTCATTAATTCACTCTTCACCCCGTAGGCTAAGCGTTTACATAGCTCCAAAACTTTCACATGAGCTACAGGAATGGTAGAACTCATCATGTATGCCAAGCACATAGACGCTAGAACTTCACTTTTCATGTACTTTACTATGAAGCTAAACCTCTGCATGGACCGGTTGCACAGCAACAGGCTCTCTATAGCGTCTGAAAAGACTGAAATCCAATTGACCATCCATTTGTTATGCACCGCTGTAAAGCCATTCATCTGTTTTTGCATGGAGGTGGATTTATACAAATTAAGACACTGCGATTCTATCATCAATTGCTTTTGCTTGTTAAATTCCATGTATTCCGTCATGAATTTGTTTTTTTCTTCTCCATCAAGATCTTCATAGATGTTGTAAAGCTTGCAATTGGTCACGTTGGTCCATTTTTCAACGTTATAAGACTCTTCTCTAATAAAGTGACATAGCCCATCGAAACTCATACTGCCATTTCCATTCTTGTACTTATCAATGGATGTGTGAGGATGAATTTTATCAATCCCCAGAGAAACCGCTTTGTCGTTTGAGAAAACCTCATTGAACTGCCCTACGACGTCAATTTGCAACTTAACGATCAAGTCAAGTAGAGCCTTAGGGCCGTAGTCGAATTTCTGGGCTAGGAGTCTTGCCTGAGTCACCAATCCAATATAATTCATTTTCTGAGCTGACCTGGTTTCTTTGAGAGACTTTAAAACCACGACGAGGGTAAGTCCCTTGATTTCTGTCACTTGATCTGTATAACATGACGCAATGCTTTTAGGCGTTTTAACTATAGTCGATGTGATTTCATTTAGGTCTTTTGGGCGGATTTCCTTGCTGTAATCCTGAGCGAGATACGTAACTAGGGATAGTAGGCATGTCATGTAGATTTGTTTGTATTCTGAATCGTTTGCATGTCTCAAGGCCTGGGATCGTATACTTTGGACAAATTTGATAGCATTCGCGAAGTCATTAGTGAAGAGAGCTTGTAAGAAGCTGTTTACACGGATCCTCTTGGAAAGCCCCGAAATTCTGTTGTGTCGTAACTCGGATAAGAGCTCACCCGAAATTCGCTCTTGAGAGAGATTTAGAACATTTCGATAGATATTTCTGTCTATTGAGCTTCTAAGCGGATCATAAACTGATTCCAAAGAATAGCTTCTTCGAAGAAAGCGAGTTAACATGAGGCATGATGAGATGAGGAAGTTGTGGAGATGTTCAGTCAGTAGACACGCTAAGAAACCAGGATGCAGCCAAGATCTTGATGATTTTAATAATTTTAATAATTTTAATAATTTTACATTGAGGCCGAGTAGTTCGATATTTATGTTCACATATTAAACTATTTTGCTACGATCTTACAGTGCTTCAATTATCCCATACTAGAGAATCAACCAATTCATTATATAAATCATTTTTTATGTATTCATTTCACGACTGAACTTCTTCCGTAGTCTGTATACTAAATTCTACGGCTGGAAACAGCTTTATTTCGGCAGAAACATGAGCCTCGATACCTAAACTATTGATGGCTCCTCGTATTATGCCACAAGGGAGCTCTAGGTATGCTTTAGCCGTGGAGATCATCTCGGAAGTGCTATTTGCGCTACTTAAGTTTGCAATAGATCGCGAGTTGTTGTCAATGAGGACGTAGGTACCTCTGTGATTTGTTCGAAGGGAGTCAATCTGTTTTCCATACAAGGCCTTCCACAACTCTTTGCACAAGAATTTCATGACATCTAGAACCAGTAGCATTTTTACGTCGTTGGTTTGTGAGTACATTAGAGTGGCCACTAGTCTCAGTCCCAAATGTGACCCATATTGCTTCATTCTATAAGCGGTGTCATCACTAATAAGAAGATCAGACTTGTATACAGCATTTGATCCGGGCAAATCATCGGGAAAGGAAAGTTGAGAATCAATTCGTGTTTGGATATCTGCTTTATCTGTGGACTTGGGCTCTAGTAAGGCTCGATTCACTCGTATAGCGGTAGGAACTAATTCCAGAATAAGAAGCGATAGGCACACCCTATTTATACTTTTGTCGTTTAAAATAGTTTCTTGTGGTAGGCTCGGCTGCGGCTTGTTCATTGGGGTTTGGCAAGGATTGACGAGGGTTGTCGCTAGTGTGAGCTACGGTCGAGTGTATGTGTGGAGACATTGGTCTTACATATAGAATCAACCCGGAACCTAAGACAGAGTATAATTTTAAAGTTACTTTGGAATCCAATTGCTCTTGACTTGGAAATTGACTTGAAAATATGTCTAGTTTATAAGAAACTCCTTCGATAATTCCCTTTGCTGATCCTATCAAGGTGCAATGCACAGCTCTTTTGACTTCAATCACCAATCAATCGATAGTCCGGATTCATTCACTCTGTTACTGTGTTGGACGAGCAAATATTTAATTTGGGCGAATAGATACGAATCTTGCAGACAATGATTGTAGCTGAGATGTCAACTCCATAGACATGTCACAATCCGCCTCTACAAAGAACAGCCAAAGTGTTACTGCTAACTTTCAAAGGAATAAAGTCGAGGGATCGATACGCGACCTCCTCTGAGAGTATCTCTCTCTTCTGGAGGGTTTCCCTGCTTTTCTCTAGACTTACAAGAGAAACAGCGCACAACCCAACTAAACTACGCCTTGCATGAGCTATACCTTGCGCAGATCTGTTCCGCAAAAGTTAGCTTTTTATGGAAAGATTATTCATAGAAGCTAAGGATCTCAGATTGAGAACTGAACGGTAGTTCTCTTGGACTTGAATTTGTCCCATAAGAACCGGATTATACGCGCGTGAAGGAAAGGCTAGGAGATTTTTATTATCGTTGATAGTGCCACTAACAAAAATACGGAAGAAGGTTGACTTCACTCTTGTCAACACCGCAACAAATGCACATAAGCACGGCGTCTTCCTTATTTTATACATTGGCTTTCATGGAAGGGAAATGCGTTTTGATGAGTTTCGGCATACGAGGAATTATTTTAAGGACATTCAAGGCTTGTCAAGGTACCTTAAATGAGCACACTTTCTTGTGTAAACCTCATCGAAACAGTTAATCATTTCATACCGGAATTGCAAGAATGAAGTCAAGAGACGAGAAGCGCCTTACAAATACTCTCGTGAAAGTACTCGCTGCCTTATGGTGAAGTACCGTTTTCTTGCAACAAATGTTTCGACTTAGAGAGTCCACGCACGGTTGCCCTTTATCACCAGAGTTGCTAAAGAGATGGAATACAAGGTTCCAGACGCTGATCTCAGAAGCAGCGACGGGTTCTTCAGCGCTCCTTAACTACTGCTAAGGATTGAAGGGCCAAATCTAAAGAAGCAAATGGTATCAAAAAAAGAAATCGGAGACATCTCAGCGTGTTCAGAGTGAGAATAGAACGTTGTTGAAGTTTTGGATATCTTAGTTTATATACTGTCATGTAACGTGGCTTGCTTTAGTCCAATAAAGGGCGTCAGGTAAGCTAGTTACTTGTCGGATAAGGGCCCTGATCTTATTCCAATAATTTATCGCTCAAGCCTCGCAGTTTCCAACCGCTAAATTATACCAATACGGTACGAATCATAATCAATCCACCTGTGCATCGAACAACAAAACCACGAACCTTGTACAATCCCGAAACAAGCGCAGCTACCAAGCCGAATTGATGAAAATTTCGGATTAGCAATACAGTTGTAGCTTGTTTGAGCTCGTCATGATCTCCAAAAAGACCCTCAGGATAAGATTGCCTAGATCTTTATTACCTCAGCCATATGCATCTAAAAGGCAATAAGAGAACGAAACGAAAAGTTAAATGAAATCAAGCAAAAAAATAAAGAGAAAATTTATGTGCTTACTTAGCCCAACCACTCCTGAAGAAAAGATTTGACATCACATGACGCTATGTTTTGACAGGACGTTGGAATCATCTTTAGAAGAATTGCATGAGACAAAAATGTCAGGCACAGAACTGGGGAACAAAGCAGAAAGCGCCAGACCACCTGCCAACCATTCTGACCCATTGGCAGAATCAAAACTAAAGCTTCAAGCACTTTCACAGGCCAAGCAGCTCTTTTTCCAGGATATTATGGCAGCTTAGGCACCAAGGACTGGCTGGCTGAGGTGGCTGGCGTGTTTATGTACAGGACACATACTGGGGTTTACGCGAGAGGTACGTAAAACTCAACACACCGGTGGCAAATCCGCGCCTCTGATTGATCCGGAACACCACATACGAGGGCGTGAGCATGGTGCGCCCACGCCCACCGTTCCAGGTTTCCAGACCAAAAACTCAATTTCTCCGCCGAGTAATCTTTATACAGCATTGCATTATCTTTAATCCTCCTTCACACTCACATACCACATCTTCAATTTTCGGTCTTTGTTTCTCATCTTGTATATCATAGTTCGGTGACTCCATTGGCCCGTCTGCACCTCCCCACAAAATCTTCGAGTTTTCCCCCTGAATTGCGTTGTCAACTCGGCGTCTCCAACGTTATTTTTTTGTTGTCTCTGTTGCAGCAACTCCAACGAGATTTGCTGGACGATCTCCGACGCTATTTTTGCCTCCAATTACCTCTGGGGCTACTGTATCTTCCGATCCTATCGACTGACCGTGAGCCTGTTGTTCTTGGTTGTTGTCCACCTCCATAACCACATTCAACGCCTTCCCCTTTTCAGGGACGAAGATTCAAGCAAGAGCGGACTATAAGAGTAATTCGCTCGTCCATTCAACCAGTTAATAGCATTTTCTTCGTCGCTCACCTAATTCTTTCATAGCATCACTACTTTCACCAACATCTTTTTTCTGCAAGCCCAATGACGACAGAAGGAAACACAGCTCAGTTTGCGACGGCCCCACTGTCGCTACTCAATACAGGAGGCGGTATTGGGGGACTATCTCTGGGTCAAAGCCAGGCTCAGGTGCTAGCAGCTTCTGCGAGCGCCCCCCACATGCTCAGTGGCGCTCCATACTCCATTTCCAATACATCGCCTCCAACGAACGCTCAGAAGCCCGCTGCAACTTCCAACATTCTCAAATTGTCTAATCTTCCGCCAGATATCACTCTCAGAGAAGCGCATCTCATATTTTCATTGGTCACGGACGACATTATCAGCATTGACTTAAACGACTACATCATTACTGTTTACTTTAAAACACTCGCCACATGCATCACTACGGGGAAACTTCTCGACGGGAGATTTATTTTTGGAGTTAAGTGTCCGCCAGTAAAAGTTGAGTTCGATAGTAACACCAGCTTGGCGTATACCAATTCTGCGTTTGATAACCTACGTCTAACTAGTTCCACCATGCCCCAGCCATCCTCGCATCAGCTCTCTGCTCAGCAGCCACCAGCTCTTCTGCATCTGCAGCCTAGTTCTTCTTCCGGCGCCGCCGGATATGACAACTTCCAGAAGCGCGCTTCTGTAGGCTCTCAGAGACTGCGATTCTTGTTTAGTGACCCATTTTCTCCCAGTAATAACCAAACGACTGGCGCTCCATCTAACTCGGTTTCGGCTGCACAAGGCTCGATTGTGTTGGGAGATCTCACTAGTAAATCTCTTATGATGATGTCTCAAACAGAACCAAGAGATTTCGAAAGCTTGCAACGTGATCCCTGGGCAACTCTGAATCTGGCTTTCACCTCAAACCCACAAACACCTGGTCTTACGAACGTTCCGAACGCTTTCGATTGGGGTAACCCTTCTGCATCTGTTCCAGCAAATGTATCCAATACCCAGCCTCAACAAGCCTCTTTAGGCCCTTCAAGTATGAACTCGTCTCCTCCAAATATTTCTCAGGTTCCCCTCAGTGAAAGAAGAAGAACTTCGGCGTTTTTTAATGGTGGCCAAAGCACAGTGCCATTAGCCTCAACTTCAAGCCAAACACATCTTGCCTCTCATTCAGTAGGCGCGCCTGGCCTTGCACAAATGGGTAGCTCTCAAAAAGTTGTAGGAAATGTAGGAACTGGAGGAAACGTCGTTACCACAGGTTCTTCCAGTGCTAT
This sequence comes from Australozyma touchengensis, assembly GCA_030566735.1. Lineage (NCBI taxonomy): Eukaryota > Fungi > Ascomycota > Pichiomycetes > Serinales > Metschnikowiaceae > Australozyma > Australozyma touchengensis. Next base: position 324,178 of record JAKUAS010000013.1, on the reverse strand, counting down.
CTCAGGAGCCGAACATCAGGGACACCCCACTTCCAGAAACGGTGCAGTTCCTGCTCCTCCCTCGAAATCAGGTGCCGTTGGTACCGCTCAGTCTCTGGATGCCACCCAGTCGGTAACTGCAACACCTTCCGCACAACCTCAGAGACAACTTCTGAAAGACGTTCCTGACTTATCCTTACTAGCTAAAGTCCCTCCTCCAGCCAACCCCGCAGACCAGAACCCTCCATGTAATACTCTCTATGTCGGAAATCTCCCACCAGATGCAACTGAAGCAGAGCTTCGTGCCTTGTTTTCGCCCCAAAAGGGGTTCCGTAGGTTATCTTTCCGCACGAAGAATCAGTCCGCAAACTCTAATGGAAGCTCTTCCGGACATAACCACGGTCCCATGTGCTTTGTGGAATTCGATGATGTCTTGTTGGCAACGGAAGCATTGGCGGACCTCTACGGAAGCGCCTTACCGCGATCGAATGGCAGCTCAAGTAAAGGAGGCATCAGATTGTCGTTCTCAAAAAACCCTTTGGGAGTTCGTGGCCCAGGCAATCCTAGACGCTCATCGACAAACCAACTCAATACTTCAAACGGAGCCCCAAATAACGGCGTCGGGAATTACGGTTATCTGAACTACCGATAGTTTCAAGAGCAAGTAGCGATCCTGCAAAACGGCGTGGCTCTCAGCTTTCAAAATTGTGCCATGACTCTGTATGTCTTTCTCACCAGGGCGGGGCTCTTACCAAATATTCACTTTTTTTATCGACATGTATTATTTATATCCTCTCCATCTCCATCATCTTGGGGCTTAATAATCATGACCACCAGATCATAATTTTAACCCGATTGTGCGCTCCTCATTCTTCAATTCTAGCAACTACCCTGCTTTATTATTGATTTAATATATATTCAAGCTTTCTTTATTGGCTGTAGGTAAATAAGGACAAATCAAAATAGAATAGCCAAAAGCTTTTTGAAGGAATTGCTCAGTTTTATTATTGAACGATTCTATAATCGTTTCTTTTTATCTGCATTGATTCTGTTTCAATGTCGCCTCTATTATTTTTAATAAACCGTCAGCTTTACGTTCGAGACAACATTACAATCGAAATTGGCCATACAACCGAATGATACTCTATACTTTAAGAAATAATTAGGTCTCATTGAATATTTGTCCCTCAATATAATTTTTCATTTTCATTTCCCACCTCACATCCCTGACCACCTCTTCTGAGTCTTACTATTGAGAAATAAGAGCTAATATCTCTTTGGGATTAGCATACGCTTGCATGAGCCAGCTCGATTGCAATAAGGAATCGGTGCTAATTCTCTTGTCAGGATTTGGATTGAGCATGTTGAACAACTGGATCCGAGCGTCGTAGTGGATTTTCTTAAACAAAGACAACGCTGGGTTTTGTTTCAGCGAAGCCCTGCGATCATTGAGCTTATCCACCAAAGTTTTCAATTGCAATTGATTTGATGGAAAGTCTTTGATGTACAATTCCATCAGCTTGCTAGCATCCGCACCCTTTGTTCGAGAGGTTGACCATGGGACCGACATGAGGTAGACTTGGAAGCACACAATACCTAAGGCCCACACGTCTACCTTTTTGAAATCAAGCTTAAGGCTAGACTGAAGCAATTCGTCTTCTCCTAATTTCATTCGTAATTCCTCGAAATCGTAAAGTTCGGGTGACTTGAACGATGGTGTCCCGCAACAAACATCATTAAGCGGGAGGTGCTCGATGATCTTACTACAATCCACAGAGCACCCAAAGTCGTTGAGGCGGACAATTCCGTTCTCATCGACTAAAAAGTTTTCGGGTTTAATATCTCGATGGGCAATGTTTTGGCGGTGAACGTAGTCCACAGCCTTGACGATTTGTTTAAAGATAGCATCTTTGAGGTTGGACGGGATCGCCACCTTATTAGTTCTGAGATGGCATAAAAAGTCAAGTAGATCTCCGTGTGAGCAATATTGGGTGATTAAGGACAAGTCTGTGCTCTCGGGATCGGCGGCTAGTGCCAAAACATCAACAACTTGCTTTGACGAGGAGCACTTTTTCATATTCTCATATTCTCGGATTACACAAGCACGGTAATATTCGAGTGGCCATTCAGACTGTCTTTTGACGGTCTTGATGACTACAAACCGAGTGTTGGCCGCGTCAGAAGCCTTGAAGATTGTCCCGTTTGCACCATCGAAGATTGGCTTGCTGGATATTTTTACCCAGTCTTTGCCTACTATATCCATGCCACCAACCAGCGGTTCCAGCTGCGTGGTTGTCAGAGGCTGCAGAGCTGATGTGCACAGCTCCGAGATCGGGCAATGAAGAGAAGTTGCGAGGGCCATCGATCTATTCTATAAAAACAGAGATCGATCCTTATAACTCAAAAAAATCGTGGACAATCAATTGCCAAAGGTTGTCACTTTCCTGACTCAGCGCAACCTGGTCGCCTAAAGTAAGCTCGTAGATACGCTGCCGTGTCTAATACTGGGGGTCATTCATCCGAGAAGCAATAAATGATTGCGATACACAGGTTGTTTCTGGAACAGATTGGGTTGGACCTGTTAGTGAAATGGTGTCTAATGCAAAAATTAGGGTTATCTTCTCCATCAAAGGGTGGGGGAGCAGGCTGCAGGGCCAGATTCGCTGGTGTTATATGCATGTCCACAGATTTAAAATTATTAGGCGCATAACAAGATAGATTGAAGAATGGTGAACGATAGGACCATAATGGGACCATAACGGGACCATAACGGGATTGCAATACTTTTCTTTTGGTTGGCTTCGTTAAAATGCTTGAATTTGCCTGAAAATTGGAGATAGGTGCTGGGACTGGATCTAGGCAACAGGGAAGGTCCTTAGGTACGAAAAGATGATAACGTCAGAGAAAACATTTGGCGTTTGTTCTTTTAAGCTTGACGTTTTGTTATCGATTGGCGTAGTCCCATGTAGGGGCCTACAGGGACACAAAGAAGAAGACAGCATTCCATACTAACGTGAGAGACCGTAATGAGCTCGGGCTCTATGTTTGATTCCAGCTTGGATGAAATTTAGCTGCGTATTAAAAAAATAATAAATTGTACAGATTCAACCCGGTGACAGGTAATTTAACTAGACCTAAGATATCTACTCTTAAAATAGTGAACAAAAGAAGCAGAGAGAAAAGTTGCATTGAATTTTTTCACTTCTGCTAGATTCATCTTTTTGTTCTCCATTTTGGCATACTTTCGAAAGGAGCTAAAAACTCCCTATACAATTCAGAGAGTGGCCCAAAGGAAACGAAAATGAAACGAGCCCATGCTCAGTGGTGTTTCGAAGCTTCAATGCTTGTAAGCCAGTGGAACTCTTTAACCTAAAATAACAATTCTCCACCACAAGAATGGCACTAGCTCCCTTTGACACCTAGTAAGGGGTTGAAACATTAAACCCGGTTCTCGACGATCATTGATTCATCAAATTTTGGCAAGAGTCGATTTCCGGGATTTGCTCTACTTTAATAAAGGATTGAATGATATTTGAGAGAATTTTGTAACTTTTGAAATACTTCGACGTCGCTCTCCTTTATAGTTCTTGTCAGCAAGTCCAGATAAACAAAAAAATTAGAATACCAAATTAAAACAACAATAATAATTTTAAAAAATGCCCTTCGATAAAGATCACCAGCTCAATGAGTGAAGAAACAAGAATAAAGAGAAGTTGACCCTCTGTGATATGCTATTGTTGTAGTTTATGACTACTTGTATTATGACAACTTTGTCGAGTAACAAGAAGTCTTTAACTTACTTTTGCTCCGGGTACTGCAGTTGCAACTTGTATTGAAGTGTAATGTATAACTTTGTATTGATTATTCAGGGATGTATCTAAGACGGAATGTTTTTGACCTTTGAAAGACCCCAAAGCACGCTAATTATCGCTCCTATCTTGATATCACTTAAATTTCTGCCCACTATTCTCCCCAGAAAAGTGAATAGGATAAAACAGATCTTTCTATCGAAAAAAAGATTGCAGCACCACAATTTCACACATGGTCTCCCACTGCATTACTCAGTGTGGCTCTAAGTGGCTTGACTAAAGTTGATCGGACGGGAAACAGTATTTTCCACTTGATATGGCCGCAACCGAACGGTTAACTTTTTAGAAAGCTATATTCAGCACGAAGAGCCCTCACATCTATTTTAGTTTTTTCTTATATTGGTTTTATTTCCCAATGGTAGTTGATATCATAGTTAAGTCGTTTTGTGCGATTATCCGTGTCACCACTGAGAAGCTCTAAATGCAAAACGAAACCACAGAGCGGTCGTTACACGAAATAGATCTTTTTCTGTACATAGATTAATTTTATTATTTAAAATAAAAAAAAAAGGCAAACAATAATTCCCAGGGTATTTCATTCTTGAAGAGCATTATTTTTGCAGCATTTTTGCCGGTGCTGTTTCTCTATCTGTCTGGAACTTATTATAGATTAGATAACTCCGGAGGTTACACCAAACCAAGCAAACAGTAAGGGAACATGGTCAATTTGCGAGAAACGGCATCAGCTGCATCGCGCACCATTGGTCTGTCATTTTCGAGAACTTCCAAAGCATACAGTATCGATGACGAGCTCCTACTGAAGTTTAGTAAGAATGTCAAGGCGGCGATCCCTGCTTTCCAGTTCTTGGCCTCACAATCAAACCGAATTGCAGAGAAAAGCTGGCCCCGGTTCTTCAAATCGCTGAAAAAAGTTATCCTGTTATTGTTGGAGTTATTGGGCGAGCAAGCGCTTCAGTTCGAAGGCATTGACCTGATGTTCAATGAATTTGACACTTTTCAGGCCACATCCATCTTCATGACAGTTCACCCCAAGGATCGCCAATTTTCAATTCCAAGCATACAATTGGAGCTCGAAAACTATAGAACTGTTCTTGACCACTTGGAGACGCAGATTGTGACACTGGCAAAGTATCACGCCGAACAGTTGAAACAGAGAACCGACGTCATCATTAGCCGACTCAAAGAGTGTCGCAAAAGCATATCAAATAGAGATAGTCTAGGCAAGCAAGCTGCTAAGCTTGAGAAGAAGGCTCGTGCTCTATCAGAGAAGGGCTTGTCACTAGACGTACAAAAGCGAGCCGAGTTGGCCGGTTTGGAGGCTTCGCTTCAAATTACACAGGCAGCATACGATACCGAAAGTTCTAACTTGAAGCTAGTGCTACCGGAATTCCTCTCGTTGGTTGAGGAGTTTACCGAGACTGTCACGAAATGGTCACTTTCTTTCCATCACCTGCAGATCCAAGAAGTGCAAAAGGCATTGGAGTATATAGCTTTATTCCATGGCTTCTCTAATTCGATGTCGAATGATGGTACAGAGGATTATAGTGCAATCGTTGAGAAGTGGGAGAATGACGTCACGACAACTCGTGTAAAACTTGAATCGTTCCTTCAGATTATATACGATAAAAATCTTGACCGTCTAGACGAGGAAATTGACGACAAAGACGGCGCTCTGAAGGCGTCCAAACTCTGGTCGCTGGTCACTCAAAAGGTGAAGAACAGGCTGCATAAGGTCAAGGTAGAGGATTATCAACATGGCATTTTTGATGAAGACATGATTGCCGATCCTTTGATTTCGTTTGAAAAGTATCAAGATATCCATTCGAACCTACTGGAAAGCTACCATCCTTCAGAGCTTATCGACTATGACGAAATTCATGTTCCTGCAAGGACCACACAGGCGCCACCAGCCTTGCCTCCTCGAGACAACGCGCGAGAGATCCTCCTATCACCTCGTGAAGGATTTCAATCTCCGAAGTTTAGAACAGACTTTGAACTTTCCGGTTTGGGTGTCCGCAACCAATCACTGGATTCCTTGAGCTCCACAAGCAGTGCTTCTGGATTCATGCCAACTTATCCTGACAGCGATGACTCTACGTCCCACTCAGATATTCCAGGCCACCTTCCTGACGGAAATAAAGCTGAGAGGTCCACTCAGCAACTACTCAAGCAGTATAACCTCGCGAAGAATGACATTACCGAATGTCCAACCCTTCCTTCGAAGTATGAAGCTCAAGATCTTGCCGGCAAAAGTTTAGCAGGCTTACAAGCACACAATTCGGTGACTTTTGAGATGTACAAACTCTACACTTTTTTCTCCAAAGCGTTGGCTCAAAGTGAAGGGGTAAAGATTGTTACTGCGAACAAGGATTTCAAAGGATTTCAACCCGGAGACCTTTCTTTTGCAAGTGGTGATAAAATTAGGGTCGTGCAAAGCTTACAGGACGATGTGATCACGTACAACGAAGGAGGCGAGAATTGGTTTGTTGGCGCAACTTTGGGCAACAAGGAGAGCCAAAGGGTCGGGTTTGCACCATCGACTTATTTCGACGACTGAGAAAATTAGATGGGTCGACGAACTGTAACATATTCTGTATGTATTCACAGCTTGTAGTATAATGAAACAAGAACAAATAGTTGTGGGCTGGAGCCGATAACGTGATACTTTCACCATGATTACAATCAAGTCTTTTTAGCTTGTTAGTTGGAGTTATTGTACATTTTATCCATCTACGGACTTGGGCCATGATCTATTTAAGCCCATTCAGGCTTGCTCTCAGGTTTTCCTCTTCCCTTTTGCCCACCTCTTCCTCTCCAATTACCTCTTCCACGGCCTCTTCCTCTCCAGTTGCCCCTTCCTCTCCTAACAGAACTCTCACCAAACGTGTCCATATTTAGGTTCTTTTCTTCACTCCAGCGCATGTTGCCGTGCTCGTTCAGAGAGATGCTGTCGAAAAACGACGTACTCTTGTTGTAGACAGGGGCCGCAGGAAGTTCGTCCTTACCTTCTTTCTGGAATCGTGCGTTGGCACTTTCGAAGTCAAAGTCACCATCGTTGCTATTCTGAGCAGCCTTGGTTATAGGTTGTGGAACGGACCCGGGGGCAGCGTTAGGCACAGCCTGTGTTTTCGTGGGCTGATCTCCAATCGTTTTGGTAGCGGTTTGAGTAGCGGGTGAGCCTTGTGTAGGTGCGTCAGCCGCAGTGAAGGTGCTTGTTGGTTCGGGTTGAGTCGGAACCGCAGCGGCGGCTGGAGCTGCTGTCAGCGTGTTCGCAGACTCACTATTGGCATCGGTGGTTGTAGCAGGTACATGCTGAGGCTGCGATGATTGTCGCTGTGTTGGCACTTGGGATGTTGCCGTTGGTGCTGGAGCCAGACCCAGTGTTGGCGGTTGGTAGGACACTGGCTGGACCTGGTCAAGAGGGATATCTAACACCGACAAGTCCTTGACATCTGATCCCCGGAAAGTGACATAGTCGTACACGTCGGATCCAGGCAACACCTCCAAGTTGGGCTGGCCCTGTTCAGCCATGCGTCCTTCGGTTCCAAACGATCTGACAGATTGCAACGCGACCGTGGCATCTTCTGCGGAAATGTTGTACAAAAGGCCCACGTAACGCACGCCCTTGTTGGAAATCAACGAGATGGTTTTTCCTATGTACTGAGACATTGCAAGGAAGTAGAGTCTATTATTTGATTTGGGGAAGTACTGATGGCAAAGTACAGGACACGCCAGTGGGGTTAGCGAAACATTGAAAGGATACAGGTATAGAAGATTCAATTGAATTTACAGAAGTAAATTGCGAAAAAAAAGGAAAATTTTGTGTATCTCTGTGAAGAAAATAGGAGGCCCCAGAGGAAACGAGGGGGAGAAGATGTTGGTAATACGTGGCCATCTTCACTGGCTTAGCTTGGAGAAAATAATTGTTCATACTAGGAAAGAGAAAAATAAACAAGGGTGGGAAGAGAAAGAAACAAGGTTTAGGTTTCAATCGTGGTCGTGTCATGTTGATACAGTATGAATCCAGTTCTATTTTGAAGCAGTCTCCGATATTCGAACATAATTCCAAGAAATAATCCAAGAAAATAGGTTGAAAATTTGCATGAAATGTGCTTCAAAATAGATATGACGACATTTAACAGCTTTTGTGGTGTTTATTTGTTTGCATCATTTCATAAAGACACAACCATAATCTGGTTTGAGCCACTATCTAGAACGGAAAACCAACAATCTTTGAAATGAAGGATTCAAAAACACAAAAAATAGGCAAAATTTTTTATCTTGAAATATCTCATCTGTTCGTTGGCGCTCCTTTGTCCATTCTGCACACACCTGCCCAACTGCTCACCCTAGTCAACACTTGGAACCTCGTTATTACTTAACCCATCTGGAAATGGACCCATCAGAGACGGCTTCCGTAGCCGATATACAAAAAGAAAAGGAGCAACTTCAGCAACAGGAAGAGGATCAGGAACTTCCCGCAACGGTCAACGAAGGAAACATCTCTGATGATCAAGGAGAACTCCAACAAGAGGAGGAACTCGGTGTTGAGGACCCAAAAGACACTGAAGATTTAGTCACAGAAGCCCCAAATGGTCTAAAAGAAGCCAATGATGACGACACAGAACCTGTAGTCGACAACGTAGAGACGTCTACGCAAGCCCAACCTTTATACGAAGAAACCGACATTTACAGCATGAAGAGTCACAAAGATTCTACTGGCGACGTCACACGTAAGAAGAAAATCCGGAAAAGTGCAAAGGAGGGACACGCACCCTCCACCGTAGCAGAGATGCCGATTAACAGCGGCTCATACGATAACGAAGATGACGACGGAGGCATCGACTACTCAAACGAGGATCCTGCTGCCAGAAAGAGACGTCTCTTAGAAGAGAAAATGGATTTGGCTGTTAAGAGTAAAACCATAAAACGTAGAAAAGCGGACGAGGACGACTTGGAAAGAATGCAAGATGACAAGATCGATTTCCTAAAAAACAAGATGATTGAAGCCGCTAACTTAGACGTCGAGAAAAACTCCCAGGGTCAAGTGGCTGCTGAAAAGTTCAAGTTGTTGCGCGAAGTCATGGACACGTTGTCGAAGGCAGACTTGGCCATTTCAATTCTAGACAACAACTTATTGGAGGCCGTGAGATTGTGGTTAGAGCCCTTGCCCGATGCATCGATGCCTTCTTATCAAATCCAGAAAGAGCTATTGAACTCGTTGACAACTTTGCCTATCAAGACGGATCATCTTGTCGCGAGCGGCATCGGTAAGGTGCTAGTATTCTACCAAAGAAGTAAAAGAACAGAGCCGTCGCTCAAGAAGATTGTAGACAAGCTAATAGGCGAATGGACAAGGCCCATTTTGAACAAGTCGGACTCTTACAAGGACCGCACGATCAAGTTCAACGATTACAACAAGTCCAAGTACACAAACCAATTGAGCTCGTCTAAGAAGAAGAGTGTCGAGCCCAAGACCTTGTACGAACAGCAGGCCGAGCGTAGAAACAGAGCTGCTATACCTAGCGCTAGAACGACGGCGTACAAGATCGCGCCAAAAGTGGATCCTAGCTTGTTGATGAGACAGCAGAGAGGTGGAGAGATGTTCAGCCGGATCAACAGAAAGATGACGAACTCGCGTAAGAAGGTGGTAAAAAAGTCAGGACCCTCTGTGGAAGGAAAGCACTTGTCTATGTAGAGTACGAAAATGTATTTGTAAAGACCGACGAAAGGAAACTAAGCATGAAGGGCCATATGGTGGACATGTGTAGATAAGTAGAGATTATTGTTGAGAGATAATGTGAGCACTTCTTCGGAAAGCTATTTGTTCGTACATTCATTCAGCATCAACGATACTCTCCATCTTATCAAAACCATACTTAAAAACAATTTACTTCAAGTCATGGGCTCAGTTTATTCCATAAGCAAAGGCAACCGATACAATCTTCATACCTTTATCTTTCAATAAGTCCTTTCATTCTGAAAGTCTATGCCCCGCAAGCTTATGGCGCTTCAGAGGCTACAAACCTACGGTCTACACACCGATTCAATCACTGTAGCGTACTATTAAACATGTGTATACACCAGAACCATATGCAAAAGAACTCGCAGATAGACAGCAGAGCACTTACGATCTTGGCTTCTCCTTCTTCTCCTTCCACAAAGCCAACAAGGAAACACCGGAGACCTTGACGACCTTGAATCTGACACCGGGAATATCACCCTTAGCCTTACCTCTTCTACCGAAACCGGCCAACAAGACTTCATCGTTCTCGTCGACGAAGTTCAAACAACCGTCATTTGGCACGAAAGCAGTGACCTTCTTACCGTTCTTGATCAATTGAACACGGACACACTTTCTGATAGCAGAGTTTGGCTGCTTGGACTCAATACCGATCTTTTCCAAGACAATACCCTTGGCGTGAGAAGAACCACCGAATGGAGAGGACTTGAAGGCGGTACCCAACAATCTAGCCTTGTAAGATTGGTCGGCCCATCTGTTGTTACGTCTGTGAACTCTCAATTTTCTGGCCGAGTTAAGACCTCTTGGCTTTCCGTTACCCATGATGTGTTACTGATGAGAAGAGATGGAAGTGGTAAAAAATGGAGGTTTTTTCTCACACTGGGAGAACAACGGGACGGGGTCACGTGGTGCGCGAAGTCTTAGTGAAGGGTGGTGTGGTATATAGTTTGGTGAAGGTATGAGACGGGAGTGCAGGCATTTCAGAGCCCAATCACGTGTATAGGGCTGTTGCCCTATACATATTCAATTGAGCGTTTCGGGCGTTGAAATGGTATCAGAAGACAAGGGAATGGTGCAAAATAATAAAATATTTTTATTTTAAATTGTGCCTTTCTTCAGATTGGGTGGTGCCGTTTGGCACGGCTGCAAACGTTAGATGCAGAGACTTCCGGCCAACGTAAACACAAACCAAAAAGAAAAACAAATGAACAACAGTGCATTGATGAGGTCAATAGGGTCAAGCAATTAATTTGAGTCTAGATTGAACAGTTAGACCGTCGTGCAGCGTGAGGACCAGAGTGTTAACTTACCGTCTGACCTCCCAGAGATAAGTACAATCAATACTGACTCTTTTCGACTGAGCTAAAACAACACCCTTTATACCCCCACGATATCGAATTAAGACAAATTTTGACACAATATCCAAACTGAACATGAATCATCGCAGGCGTGTTCTTCTATGAATCATACCAGCCTGCATACCCTTATCTATATATGTTTACATTAGGTATGAAACAATTGGTTACAATCCATAGATTTTATGTTCCAAACAGACCTACAACCGCCATACTATGCGGTGATATTTACTTCGATACGATCAAAAGTTGAAGAAGGATACGGCGATATGGCACACAAAATGGTTGAGATGGCATCATCCCAGCCAGGCTTCTTGGGGGTCGATTCGGCCAGAGAGGATGTAGGAATCACAGTTTCGTACTGGGAGACACCCGAGGCCATCAAGAATTGGAAGCGCAACTCGGAGCATCTCTATGCTCAGAGACTTGGCCGCGAAAAGTGGTACGCTTCATTCACTACGCGAATATGTAAAGTTGAGAGGGAGTATTCGTTCAGTAAATAAGACAGACGGGCATCACTACTGGAATTATTATTTCATATAAATAAATAGATAGGGCATCAGTTGGTATGGAAGTATAGGGCTGTACTCATGAACTTGATGAACTATTCGATTTACAAAGTCATCAATTAGCTGTTCAATCAATGAATCCTAAAATAACAAACCGGTTAAGAAACAAGGTACATCTTTTGAGATAGTCAATAATCAATTCTATTCTGCGTTTGCAAACTCTATTAACTCCACTCTTTATCTCTTAAGTAGCAACTGCTTCCGCTTCTTTAAGAGCTTCAAGATGACCAAGAACAACATATCGAGTTGGTCCTTAAACATAAATAACAACCCTTGAACCAATACACCCTTGACGAGCTGCGGGACTATTCCCTTGTAGAGCCCCCTGAACCGCTCAGTGTGCCACAAATGCTCCAATGCCTCAACAAATCCGTTGAATTTAATATCGTGCTCATTGCTTTCTTCTTCAATCTTGGCACTTGCGCCGTCGGGCTTCTTACTCTCCTTCTTCTGAAGCATGGCCTTGGAGACAATCAAAGGTTGCGTCGATACTGTGGCCAACGACTTGGCGCACATACCAAGAGTGAAACTCTCCAAGGGACCCAAATACTCCTTGCCATTGAAAAAAATCTGTCTCAATCTCTCAAATGAGCCATATGTGATGGAAGGGTTGACACATAGCACGAGAGACACTCCCAAACCTCTCCAGAAGCCCTTGATTCCCTCAGTGGCATACATCTCCTTCGATAAAGTGAGCAAAGAACGGTGATGTTTGTCCGTTTGCTGCTGAGTGGTGATGACACCGATGGGCATCGTAAAAAGCTGGGAAATGGCGGCTGCCAAAGCTCCTAACAACAATTCTATGGCAGTCAGGTTCTTGTGCGTGCCAGATTTCTTGGTCAATTGGGAATACACCTGGCGCACGATCGAGTACCAGTAGAAGTAACTAAAACTCTGTGCTGCTGAGCCCAATATTGACGATGCCAACCCGTGGTACCATCCGGCTATGCCCTTTTTCTTATATATCTTTCTAAGAACATCTATAGAGCTTTTATACTTGAGCTCGTTATTATCTCTTCGCTGCACATACAACTCATCTGTGGAGTTTGTCAGTTCGCTCTCTTCCATTCCAGTCGCCTTCGGTTTGCGTTTCTTGACCTGTGTCTGAATTATGGTTTTGCTTAAATCCAAGGGGTACACCAATGTGTTCGCAATGGCTGATGCCAACGCTCCACTGGCAGCTTTTTCAAAAGGTGTAAGCGACATTATGAGGTTCAGAAGTGAATTGAAATGTGGTTATCAAGTCAGTTTAAACAAGAGAAATCAATCAGAGAATGGAGAAGCAACCCCTGGTATTTGTGCCCTCTTCGATTGACTTAGTGGTTGCACGATCAACTGTGGAGATCGTACTTTTCTAAGTGGTGCGATCTTTCAATGAGGGAAACGTGATGCCGACACTGCTCAGTGGGTGCTCTTATTTAAATGCGGTCTACCAAGAACAATTCGAAGATCGAAAAAAAAAACTTGGATCATCAAGTCATGCCGACAGGTCGGTACTTATATGTTTCAACTCCGAGGATATGGGTCTCCGCATGTGGGATTGCGCGCAGTCCCCACCATTTGCAGCCACAAAGTGCGCTAACCAGAAAGGGAAGGTAGCGTCAAATGGAAGCGAAGGATAAAAGGAATGTTCAACTGAGGTTTTGGATTCGTTAAAGAATTGACTTCGATAATTTTTTCTATTTTTGTCTTGGTGGATCCGAGCATCTCAGCGGTGCTTTACCTCCTCACTTAGTCGCGGTCCAATAGAAGATGTGCTCAGTGCATCAGTTTAGATTGAGAATCATTTGTTAATTGCTTGGTTAGTTTTGGGGTTGGTTTTAGGCGGAGATAAGTTACCTACAGGGCTTCGACATGCTGTCAGATCATCGGTGCCAAAAGGGGTAATTTGGCAGTGAAGCCTCCGCGCATGAATTGTTGATTGAAGATGAATGAGAAAGGGCGATGGTTTAAGGAATCCATTAATTCATTACGTCATTAAAGAATTGAGGTCAAGTTCAACTAGCAGGTTTAGGAGTCCAAGGATCTCTGACAGAGCGGATGAGTATCATTGTATTGCTCTGTTATGGCAGCGGGATGCATGAAAAGACGAAGATGTTGCAACAAGCATCTTTCAACAAGCATCTTTCAGCAAGCATCCCACAACAACCTGCATTCCATGGTTCAGCTCATAGAGTCTTCGAACTTGTCGCCAGCATTAAGATCGATATTGTAAGTATCATTCACTTGATTAAATTTCATGAAAGACTTGGCTCAGGGATCCCTATCCTCTCACAAAGTTCCTGTGTCTGCTTATTTGGCCAATATTTGAGCTCGCCTGGCAGATTATCCATGGTTGGAGCCACGATCTCAAAGTTTTGAGGAATCTCAACAGCTTCAAAACCTCTTTCTAATAGATCCACTTCTTCCGTAAGTTCTTGTAGTAGGTCAGTCATTTTCTCTAAGTTCAATAATTGGTTCATTTGTAAAGTGGAAAACAGCAGAGAAGAAGCGAATTTTTCAACTACTCTGTGAACGGCAAATGTCCTTGCATCATAGAATAAGGAACTTTTGTCAACAGAAGGGTGCTTAGAAGTGCTTTGCACGGTCAAGTGTTCAATGAAACGCTTTCCAGGCAAACACTTGTCGAGCGCAAGGAAATACGTTCCCCGATCATCACACCCCACCTCCTCGTCTTCAAGTACTCGTTTTTGATTTGGTGTCATATTTTCTTCGGCTACAATGCCATTACTTGTAGTGGCTGCAACAGCCGATGCAACATCGGCTAAGGGCTCAACAGGGTCTTCTCCAATAATCTTCTTTCCGTCGTCTGAATCATCAAAACCATCCATATCGAGTTCAATTTCGTCTGGGTTTAGATGTACTTTGGCCGCTTCACTTTTGAGTTCAGTCTTGACCCGTTTAGCCTTATACTTATGCTTGACCCTTGCGTCGAAGCGCGTGTGAAGATGCAGAGAGAACCAAAATCTCGGGCGCAAGTACGCAAGGGCATTTCTTGCGAGCGGTGATCCTAACTTCCCCAGCTGCATATCTTCTCTAAAGAATGGCTTGTGGCGAAGAAGCTGTGCTCGGTCACCGAAATCCCAAACCTTCTGCGGCCAGTCATGCGACAATACTATATCAGACTCACCACTAAGCAAAAGCTTCAAGTACGCTTTGGGTTTGATATGATATATACTGGCTATACTCAGACGATCGTACGGTAGCTTGTACGTGGGGCCCTTCCCTTCCAAAGCCTTAGCAAAGGAGAAAGAATTGTAAATTCCACTCAATCCGGTAATTCGTATTCCCTTATACCACACGCTGCCGAACTCTCCCAAGTAGTAGATGTTGGGAGCGACCCATCCTCCAAATTGTAACTCATGCATGTACAGCAGGCTCTCGTGGTTTCCGCCAATAAAAACAGTGAGCACAGGCGCCGTTTTCCGGCCCATGTAGTACTCAGGAAAATCTCCTGCTTGTAGATATTTTGGGGGCACCTTAATCGTTCGCAAGTCCAGTTTGTTCCGTATGGCCTGGAAGTCCCCACAGATGATAAGGAGCTCTGTGTCCTTCTTCACCAGCTTATAAATATTATTGAGGCAACCATGACAACATCCCTCCACTGCGATTTTCACCGGTGCCATTGTAGATGGGATGTGAGGGTTTGAAGTGAAGATTAGTGGGTGACAAATGAGTTTCACCTGAAAAATTGAGATAAGGCAGCTGGAAGATAAGAAAATACCAGAGCGACAGACTTGAAAGAAAAAAGATAATGGAATAAAAATCGTTCTATTTAAATATCAACACAAATCGATGGCTTAATGGTTAGTTGTTTTAGAATATTTACGGTTAGAAACACAAGTCAAGGCTAGCATCTAAGCAAAAGGAGATATCTCCAGAACGATGAACCAATTGTATGAAGCTCTTTTTTCATTTTCGAGGATGTTTGAGACTGACCAATTCCCTCTATCGGTAACTCTAAAACTTAAACACGTGTTCTTTGTTGTAACCCAACTCAGCCAAGGCACCGGTAACCTCACCTTGGTCAGTTGGAGAGTTCTTCATACCGGAGATAGCCTTATACAAAGGTGGAGGACCGCAAACGAAGATCTTGGCGTCGGCTGATGGGGCAGGCAAATTCTCCTTCAAGAAGTCCTTGGTGATGTGGCCAGTGTGGCCCTTCCAGTCATCCGAGGCCTTGTCAACGAAGTAGTGGATGTTGACCTGGTCCGGGTGCTCGGAGGCAATCTTGTCGAGCTCCTTCTTCAACAAGATGTCATCCTTGGTCAAGGAACCGTAGAACAAGTCGACCTTAGTGTTGTCCTTAGGGTTCTTGGTGATCTCATGGAGCAATTGGAACAAGGGGGTGATACCTGAACCACCTCCAATCAAAGAGATGTGCTTGAACTGGTTTGGCTCCCACTTCCACTTGACAATTGGACCCTTGAACGAGACAGTATCGTTGGGCTTCAAGTCGTAGACGTGCTTGGAGAACTTACCCTCGGGATAAGTCTTGATGACAAACTCGATGGTTCCCTTCTGATTGACGTCAGAAACTGGGGTGTAAGGACGGATCACGTTGTTTCCCTTAGGGGTTACGTACTTGGCCAACACACACGAGGCAGTGACCAAGCCCGAGACATCGTCAGGGCTGTTCAATTCGAAAACATAGTGCTTGGTGTTGGCGGAGATGTTCCACGAGTCCTTCAACTTCAAGTCGATCCACTCACCATTGTCCTTGAAGGTCTTGCTAGTGTCATTGAAAATCTTGGATCCGGTAAAGTGCATGGCCAAGCCAACGGCACCAACGGCACCAATGGCAGGAAGAATGTATCTGGAGGAAGCTCTAGCAAGGGACATTGTAGAAATAGGCACGAGAAGCGTCAATGTGGCGAATACTTAAGAGGTGACTTTTGTCGCTTGGGTGTCGTTTCGGGTTTGAGTGTGCCGTGGAATATACACTACTCTTATTCTGGAATGGCAAGATGTCGCAATTGAGCTGAAAAATCGATCTTCTAACTTGGGAAGAGGCGATTCGAATGCTTTATGATCAAGACCACACGGCAAGCGAGCAACGGTTTTAAATTGTGAGCGCTAGTACTGGCCAGGCTCTGTGCAGGAATGAAATTTGTCGAGAGCCACTGAATTACGTCGAAAGCAAAGCCACATTGATTTAAATCGGAGTAAGAACGGGAGGACGGTGAAAATATGGATTTTTGACCAATCTGTTTCTAAGAAGTTGGATGAAGTAGGGTTATGTTGGCACATAAGAGTGCAAGTCACGTGAATTCCTAATGAATTAGTGTGGCTTCAGGATCTAGGAAATAATCTTGGTTCGCAAACGATTTCAGCTGTTTTTTACTATTAACGAAAAATCGATTTGTTGTGTTTCGTTCGTAGCTGGATGTTCGAGCGGAACAAGTCTGATTCAAGAGCAACCTAACGTGCGCTACCAAAGAAGAAGATATTATTATCACTTCCGAAGTATTAGCGAGTCTAAGCTTTGATTCTTCTCTTTACTTTTGTTTTTGTTTGGTTCATGCATTGCTTCGAGCCCCATTCAGTGTGCTATCTAAACTCCGGTAAGTCATAACAGAACAAAACGTTCGAAAGAGCATCCTTGCAAACAATTTCTGTACTAATTAATACAATTCAGCCAATTGAGACGTTTGAAGATAATTTTGCTGCCTACCCTCGATCTTCACTCTCTTGTTGCCTCACTTTGTGTCACCTCTCAATTGTGGAGCAATATCTACAACTCACTCTTCTTAGAATAACACAACATGCTACACAGAAAGTCACACGAAGAGCTCTTTAAGCTTGCACGCAACATAGTACAGCCCCTCCGCTCATCATTCTATAAAGGCCAAGCCGGCAAGGTTGCCGTGTTCGGCGGATGCCAGGACTACACTGGTGCTCCTTTCTTTGCGGCACACTCTGCCGCTTTAGTCGGTGCCGACTTGAGCCACATATTTTGTGAGAAACAGGCGGCGACAGTTATCAAGAGCTATTCGCCGGATCTCATGGTCCACCCGTACTTGTACGAGCTGCTGAACCCTCAGGTTCTCGAATTTGCACCCAAGCAAATGTGGGAAGATCTCAAGAAAAAATCCTTGGAGGAAGCTGTTTTGGGCTCTGACTTGGATGAAGTAATCGACAAACATATTTTGCCCACGATCCTCAAGGTGTTTGACCGGATCGATGTGTTTGTTGTGGGCCCTGGATTCGGACGAGACCCGCTCATGCTTCGAACGCTCATACGCATCATCCAAGAGATCAGGGTTGCAAACAAGCCATTGATCCTTGATGCTGATTCGTTGTTCTTACTCGGGATTCAACACGAGCTTATCAAAGGCTACGAGAATGCAGTGATCACGCCAAATGTCGTGGAGTTCAACCGGCTTTGCAAGGCGTTAGGGATCGACAACAGGGACTCTGTAGATACTGCAAAAGAACTCTCGGCGCTGCTCGGTGACGTGTGTGTCGTGAAAAAGGGAAAAGAGGAAGTGATCGTCAAGGGCCAACATATGCTAGCCAACGATATGGCTGGGTCGTTGCGGAGAGTTGGCGGGCAAGGCGATACGTTGACTGGTGCCATTGCAACGATGCTCGTATGGGCCAAACACTATAACGAAGGGTTTTGGCTGCTGGAAGCAACCGGTAGTAGCAACGAATTGAACGACGAGGAGAGCATCGTTCTAGCATGCTATGCGGCTTGCGGCCTTGTGAGAAGGGCCAGTAACAAAGCTTTTGCAAAGCATAATCGTGCGATGCAGACTTCTAACGTCCACGAGTTTTTGGGAGAAGCGTATACTGAGCTCTTCGAGCACGAACCATTGAAATGACAATTATAGATGACTTGTTTCGTACGATAATGAAATTTATGGAAGCTACGTTCTTTTGAAATCATGGCAAGGTACGTTATTACGAATTTACTAGGTACTCTTGAGGTTGCATCTATATCGATTTCCGGATTGAAACTCCCCAAATCGAAAATAGACCAGACCTTCAATCACTTCGCAAAGTATCTTCTCTCTCCTTTTTTCAGTTGACTACCTAGATTCTTCCGCTTATCAATTTGCAGCCACTTCGGAAATCACAGCCTATTTGAGAAAGGCACGTGACGTCCCGAGCTTACCCCATACTCAAGTTCTCGAACAAAACCCCACAGAATACTACATCAAAGCAGGCAAGTTCTTGTATTTAAATCTTATTTATCTTCCCTGAAATCTCCTCTTTCACCGACAGTTCCGATTGCGTTCTGGACTAGCAGCTTTCTTGCCACTTATACCTGAGATCTTCAAACACACTCCGACAAAGTCAAAAGCATTAAGGAGAGGATAGAGAACCAAACAGAGGAAAACAATAGAACGAACCACAGGGTCAAGGAGTAATTATAACATTGATCTTAGATATTGTGTTAAATATATATCGACTATGGATGCGAGCTGTGGACCCACCAGCGCAGTGTCACAATTGTCCAAGCACACACAGAGAGACAATTCTCTTCAACATGGGGCTATTCGACAGGGTCAAGGAACTAGTCAGTCAGCCTTTCGGAACCAACCTGGAATGGACACAAACCTAAACAGGGAGTTCCAAGAGTTTCAGGGCCGAGGAATGGAGCACGGATTTCAAGGACGGCCTTTCGCAGAACAGCATCTCAGTGGACAATACGCTGGACAATTTCACGGACAGAGTCAGCCTGGACAACATCACAGCCAAGTCAATCAACATGGCCGACACTTAGCCAACCAACATGTAGGTAATCAACAGTGGGTCAAGGACTTCAATGGTCTTTCGCTCAACCAAAACTCACAGATACACAAACATGCTTCGCAACCACAATCCAACTGGTCTCTGCAGTTCTTGCAACACAACAGACAAAATATACCTGGTCAAAGCGCACGCCAGGACTTCACCATGCAGCCCATGCTAAACCAAGCAAACCTGCAAATGGCCTATCAAGACCGGAGTAGCTTTCAACAGAGCCTACACCAGCCTAGCCATATGGACACAAAGGCATTCGAAGACCAGTTCGAGAAAGTTTCGAAGGAAATCGATGAGTTGGAGCGAATGAATCAAGACGAGACTACAGCTCCTCAAGACGACGCCGAGAAGATTCAATTCGCAGAAGCAGCGCGCCGTGTCCAAACGCACATGACCACGTCGTCACCTCTTGTATCTAGTGAGACTGCTTCGAAATTCCAACAGTCAAATTTCCTCAAGTTGATGTCCCAGATCTCGAACAGAGAGGTGGAAGTCAATAAAGAGGGAGACAAGTTAGTAACAAAAGAGTCCGGCGAGGATATTCGCGAGTTTCTCAGTGACCCCTTGAAGAATGAACGGCTGAACTTTGATAATCACCCTCAGACAAGCCAGCCTGGTTTCACCGGCAGTATTCCTGCTCAACTGGAGGGGGTGGTGACTAACGAGTCTGAAAGTGTCAGGAGCCACCTCCCGGACCCTTTGGCGCACATAAGAGATGGCGACCTTCAGGGAGACTTGACGCCTTTACAAGCAGCCAGGGTCATAAGCGGAGGACAAGTTCGGAGAGATGACTGGTTTGAGGATGAAAGTTGGGGTTATGGGCGTCCTCAGCGCGGATCTGGTCTTCTCGATAAGCATGAGCAGGAGGTGTATGATGACTACCGAAATGACGATGATTTCCATTAGAGATAGGTCCAATACTGATCAAAATTCTTATGCTTGTTACGACGTAAGACGCAGATTTGTAATTAATTCTTTGTTTAAGTAAAGTATAATACATGGCGTTACGGTTATTCACTTCGGCAATGATTGTCTCAACAACCCTGTGTATTCTTATGCTGGCATACCCGACCTCTGTCGGTAGTTTCAATTTTCAGATCTTCATTATCTCAAATTTGACGAAATGTCTTTCGACATCTTTATAATCGGGTTTCGCATGGATTGTGCAAACGCCTAAAAATAAAATTGCTCTATTGAAATCATAATTTCAAAAAAGACATTTTATTAATCATGCTGTTGTGAGATCGTCCAACTAAATCTCACACTTTCAAAACCTATGCGACACGAGAGCAGGACCACTTAACGGCATATCGTTCATTACAAACTCTAGAGGTATTTAGCGCTATAATTAAGGAAATCCATTTATGTATAGATGATATTTCAGGTTCTGTGTTTCGCCTTTGTTCCTTCTTCGCCTAGCAGTTTGTCGAACGGTCTGGGCTTCAGTCCATGTTTTACGATGACGTTTCGCAAACGAAAAAGAAACGAATGACAGCGCACGCAACGTTATTGTAGACCTGTTTGCAGTTTGAGAGTTTATCCGAAATTAACGTCATGTCGCTTTGGACCTGCATGAAATGACATCAAGTTGAGCCAGATCATCTGCAAGATGACACATAAGATGAGTGCATGCCGAACTCAGAGGAACTGGAAGACGGTCGGAAAAACTTCTCTATGGCAGCTTTGAAGGGTATTCGAAATTTAGAAAGTGTAAAGAGAAGATGATACGGTAAGAAGGCGCTCAGTGTCGAGAAATCGAAGTACATAGCAATACACTCTATTTAGAGATCGAGACATAAAGTGGTCCGTTCTCGTTGTACATGCTTTTGACGCGATGTACCAGATAGAGGTACCGCATTTGGGCTAATTGTGGACTTTTGTGGATGCATCATGGACGCATACTAGAATGTGAGACTACGTCAGCGTTAATTGTATTGGGAAAGTTATGAAGGAACGAGGCAGGAACGATCTACAAGTAGTGGAATATCGAAAGGAATACAGGAGGATGAAGAAATCGTTCTCCCGGTTAGAGCACAACGCAACGAAACGAATTATTTATGAAAGCGGGCACTTCAATTGAAACTGTAAACTACCTATCATTTCGTTTAACGTATTCTCTTTTCTCTTATCGTGAGTTCGATAACACGATTTGCAACTATGTAAACAAGACTTGACACACGTACACAACGAATACTCTGCAAAGAAAAAGCAAAGGCGCGCAAACTATACTTTCCTGCGCAAGATACCGATTCGAATTTATTTTGTACCAAAGTTTCCTTCTTTGTCCCCTCCTGGACATCGCGTAACGCCTAACTCCGAACTCATCCCTTCCTCTTCGGCTACTGAGGCTAGTATCGTCTCCCGATAAACTCCGATCTGAAGTCTTTTCTTTTCTCGGATGTTGTTCCAGGCTACCTCGCAAACGTCGTAATGACGAAAAAATGATGTAATGAAACAGTGCTAACGTCGTCCATCCTGCACACAACCACTCATCCCATTTGCGCCTAACCTGGCTATCTCCTGTGCACGCACTCCGATAGTCTTCGGACCTGCACACTGGCTGACCTGTCCCAACTTCCACCATATATAAAGCCAAAGGATTCCCCGCCACCACTTCTTGCTCACTACCAAGCGAAACCATAAGAATAGTCTACCAGTTCTATCTTAAACCGTTTACTATAACACATACCGTTACATTTCATAGAAGTTATAATCCCTAGCTTCATTCAATCGAATACATCTTTATCTACACATCAATATGACTTCCACTCCTTACGCCATCAACAAACCGTTTAGAATCGCCATCATTGGTTCAGGTAACTGGGGCACGGCCGTGGCTAAGATTGTCGCCGAGAACTGTGCTGAGAAGCCTGAGATCTTCGAGAAGCAGGTCAACATGTGGGTGTTTGAAGAATCAATCGGTGACCGCAAGTTGACCGACATCATCAACACTGAGCACGAGAATGTCAAGTACTTACCTGACGTTAAGTTACCCGAAAACTTGGTGGCCAACCCCGACATTGTGGCTACCGCGCAGGACGCAGACCTCCTCATCTTCAACATTCCTCACCAGTTCCTTCCCCGTATCTGCAAGCAGCTCGAGGGTAAGGTTGCTCCAACCGTCAGAGCCATCTCCTGTTTGAAGGGTATTGAGGTCAACGAGCACAACTGCAAGTTGTTGTCGCAGTCAATCACAGACACCTTGGGCATCTACTGTGGTGTCTTGTCCGGTGCCAACATCGCCAACGAAGTTGCCAGGGGCCGCTGGTCGGAGACCTCTGTGGCTTACAACGTCCCTAACGATTTCAGAGGTCAGGGCCAAGACATTGACGAGTTTGTACTCAAAGAGTTGTTCCACAGATCTTACTTCCACGTGCGTGTGATCAAGGATGTCGTCGGTGCCTCTATTGCCGGTGCTTTGAAGAACGTCGTTGCTTGCGCTGCTGGTTTCGTTGAGGGTGCCGGCTGGGGTGACAATGCTAAGGCTGCCATCATGAGAATAGGTTTGAAGGAAACCATTCACTTTGCTTCGTACTACGAGAAGTTCGGCATTCAGGGTGCCGCCCCGGACTACAAGACCTTTACTGAGGAGTCTGCTGGTGTGGCTGACCTTATCACTACCTGCTCCGGTGGTAGAAACGTCAAGGTTGCCCGCTACATGATTGAGAACAACTGTGACGCCTGGACTGCCGAAGCCAAGCTTTTGAATGGCCAATCATCGCAGGGTATTATCACTGTTAAGGAGGTTCACAAGTTGTTGGAGAACTTCGGCCTTCAAAGCGAATTCCCCTTGTTTGAGGCCACATACTCTGTGATTTATGAGAAAGCCAATGTTGAAGATTGGCCCATCGTATTGCAGTAAACGCACACTCATCACTTTCATTCACTTTATTTATAGATCAATAGCATTTCAAGATTCATTTTATTCTAGTTGTAGGAACGGGTAATATTAGAGAATTGGTGTTTACGTCTGCACAGAATTGACTGTATCAAGTCGAACTTCTGTTTGCCGAACTGTTTGAAGATTACGCAAGATACGTGGTAAGGCTACAGGGTCCCTCCATTCATAAATGAGGGGTGGTAGCTAAATGCTTCCATATGCTGTTTTTAGTGTAGAACCCTATACTTCTTATATTTCTCGGTCGGGTTACTCTCCAAAGAATACCTGCATGAACTAATGAAGCAAAGGCCATACACAATCATAAGCCGCTGCTAAAATCACTTTGAGATAATCAACCTGACTCTCTTCCAGCCGGGCTTGTATTACTGGGTCAATCTGAAACACGTCTTGCGAAATTTGCAGCCATCCCTGATCGGGACGTTCACGTGACAGCTCAACCCCACGAAACGTGAGAATTGTACGTCAATCGTATACGACTAGCAACTACAGCCCACTAATTACTCGACTGCGTTCACAAGATCATCATCTTTATCATCTAAACCCACCACGTACACCATATTCATCAAATGGATAAGCCATTGCTCGATAGCCTTCGACAGTTCGTGCCCAGGAACTATCAGAACCAAGCGACCAGTATCTGGCATAAGGTGCCAGTGTCAAGGCGGAGCTCTGTGTTTGTTCTCCTTTTCTTAGGCAAATTAGGCGAGCTCCGCGTCGTTCTTACTAAAAGATCGTCGAAGCTCCGAAACTTCCCGGGCCACATATCGCTTCCTGGAGGCAAGGCAGATACCGGCTTGGAACTGCCGTGGATGGTTTCACGACGCGAGATGAGCGAGGAAACCGGCTTGGACGAGGACAATGCGTACCTCAAGGAAAAATTCGGAGTCACAGTGGAAAACTTGACCGAGCTCCCGTGCTACCTATCCAGGACCTTTTCCGCCGTGAGACCATGTGTCGGTTTTATGGACTATCCGCACGACGAGAGCTCCGAGCGAAAGCTCTTACATAGTTTGGAGTTAAAAATCAATCCAGGCGAAAGCTCGGGTATTTTCCTGTGCCCCCTTCGAGACTTTTTGCTCCCGGAAGAAACACATGCGGCAAAGGAGTCACTAGAATCTTCCCATCACTTGATCAAATGGGGCGGAATCCCTTGGAACTTGCGTTCCTATACGTTCCCGCAACACAACCCACATGAGGCCGAGTGGTTGAAGGGTCTCGAGGATTTGAGCGCCTCAGAGGAGGACTTTAGTTCCGAGGACGAGAAACATAAGCTAGTAGTTGCCGCCGAACGTGAGCAGAAGAAGAGAAAGCTCGAGGAGTGGGGCAAGTTGGGGAGCCGCCGTGATTCGGTCACAAATCAAAAGATCTACGACGTGTGGGGGCTCACTGCCAACATCCTACATGATCTTGCGGATATTGTCTATAGCGGCGGTGGGAATGGTCTGCGCGAGTTGGGAGAGGAGGAATTGATCTGGAGCATATGGAATTATGGGGGTCAGATGCGGGCCAAGGGCCGCTCTGAGGCTGAATCGCTATTGATCCTGTCTGTTCCCGGCGACGGCGTATCCTTTGGCGACTTGCTTCCCCGTGCAGAATTTATTCGATTGAAGCGGTTATACAAGATGTAGGTGAAGAGCGAATGAAAAGAACATTCGAAAAACCCCGCGGCACAAAACTACGCAACGTGAATAATGATATATGACATTTAGATATGAGAAAGAAAGGACCCAAGGGAACAATTACGAACCTAGCATTTCTAAGCCAACAAAAAATTTACCTGTAAATCCAATCGTTTACGTTTTTCAATGTTTAAGTATTATGTAACTTCGGCTCTCTGTCTCTTCTTATCTATCTTACCTCCGCATTTCTATCAACTCGCTCTATCAACATCGACTCTGACATGGCCATCGCTACAGAAGTAGCAGCGCAGGACTTAGCTGAAAGCCTCAAAAGGCTAGATTTAACTGACGCAAATGACTTTATACTACTGGATCGTACAGCTCTCCCGAGCTCTTCGTCAGATCAAGAAGGAGAGGACGATAGCGCCACACAGGACGCCATGGTGGCTCGTCTACTCGAATTGGCGGAGCAGTACGAGCGATTGGCCAACGGAAGCTTCCGTTCGAGCTTCATTGACGGGTTCTGTAATATCAGTCGGGCTGCATTCAACAGCACCAGGACGTTTGGCCCAGACTCATACGACTTGCGTCCATACCCTGCTTGTAAAATTGTAGAGATGAAGGGGCTGGAACTTTCGTTGATAGATCTATTTAAGACGCAGAGGGCGAAGGAGAAGAGAGACGATGAAAGGGAGAAGAAGAACCGAAACGAGAAGGAGGAAAAACAGAACCAAGAAGCGCAGGAGGGGCCCAGATCGCGTAGACTGAAACTTTCTGGATTAAGCGAGAATGTGGATTCAAAACTGGTTGCCTCTGACACAGCTTCTTCGGCGGGTGCGAGTGGTGCCCAAACCACATCAAAACCACTCATATTCAGTAATTTAGAAAGCAAAAATACCGAGGAAGCACCCAGATACAAAGACCCTCTTTTTCAATTTGGAGGCTTGGTGCCCTATCAGTTGCGTCAGGCGCAGACACAGTTCCTGTCAGCGCTAGTTCATAGTATAAAACTTGTAGAACTACAGCAAAAGATCTCGGCACTTATCGATAGCATACGTGATACCAAATAACCAATGCAAATCCGTTTATTTCCTCTTTTACTCTTCATCGCTAAATAAGTCGCTATCGTTCTCGTAGTCACTTGGATTGATCTGGACCTCATCATCACTATTGTCGCTGTCAGCGTCATCGTCACCATTTGTAGCAGGCTCCATTCCGTTCTTGCGGGCCAACTTACGAGCCTTTTTATCGTCCTTCTTCTTTTGTTTAGCCTCCACATTTGCCTTTTGCTGTGCTCTTCTCTTGCTCTTTTCCTCCTGTTTCTCGATGTGATGTTTCTCTAAGGCACGCACCTCGTCCTTCAGTTTTACGATTCTTGAGTGATATATCGTCTTCGACTGGCCAATCATGTTCTCCTCAATCTTAACGAGTGAGATGTTGAGACGGGGGCCCAACTCTTGAAGCTTCACGGCTCTTTTTCTGGTGTACGAGCCATCCGCGGCGATCTTTCGTTTGATGTTTTGGACTTGATCGTTTCTGATTTCCACTGTGGCATCATCCTCAATCTCGGAGTCGGACGTTAGCCCACCTACAGAGTAAGGGTCTAACACAAGCTCAGAGATATCCATGTGCGCGCTCATCTTAGGTAGCGCTTTACGGACATTGTGATTCAGATTGATCAATTTCTTGATGTTTCTGCTTTCTTCCACGAGTTTTGTGTTGATCGCGTAGTGCCTAATGTCGATGTTGCCGTCGGGGCTTCTGTTGACTAAAAGCACCCTCTGGATCGTGCTCACTTTTGTAGCATGGGGCTGGATAGGAGGGAAGAGGTTCTGGAACACTGTAACAAGCAATTTCTCATGGTTTTCCATCTCGCCGACCTTGCTGCTGAACCCGTTCATGACCAACAAGGGTGGCTGGCGGAGGGCAGCAGACTCGCGGCCCAAGGACTTTGGATGCTTCATGATGCGTCTAACATCCTTCATCAAAGAGTAAGAGTTGACGCGGAATTGCAAGCTGGGACCGCGTGGCATTTTACCGACTCTCAAGGAGATGTTTCCAGAGGTCTCGGACTGCTTAAACACAAAGAGGTCAGACACACCGAGGGGACCGGTCATTACCACGTAATCCTTGAGCTTGTTCGACTTGCGCTCACGCAAATTGATGGCGGTATGGGGCAGCATGACGACTCTGAAGTCCTTGACAAGTTGTGCTAACGATCTATTCTTGACAGATTTGCCAAGTGCAAGCACCATGGACTTGGGAATCTTAGCCAAGTCTTCAGGGTCGGGCACCTTGTGTGTTCTCTTCTTTACTCTTCTTTTAGCCATCGTGAAAGATTATTTTTACGTATGTAACTTCTGTAGTTCGAGAGAAGAAGCACCTCATCGCACTCGCGACAACACCCGTGCATCCAAGCTGATTTCCCGCTTCTGCTTCTTGAAAAGCCGACAAAACAAAATATTTTTTGAACAGTATTTATGTTAATTGGATTACTGAGTGCACATTAATAGCTGGTGTTTAAACCACGTCTTCTAGACGATTGCATAGGTCTATAAGCCAGTGCACAATTGTTTGAGATAATCCTGACCTGCACAACCCCGATCTCTACTCATCTCGATGATCATCGCAGGCCATACGACTGGTATTTCCCCCACAAAATGGCAAACGTCAAACAAAACCAAGTCAAGGTTGCCAAACAGGCCAAGAAGCCT
Source organism: Australozyma touchengensis (assembly GCA_030566735.1). NCBI lineage: Eukaryota > Fungi > Ascomycota > Pichiomycetes > Serinales > Metschnikowiaceae > Australozyma > Australozyma touchengensis. Next base: position 296,716 of record JAKUAS010000013.1, on the reverse strand, counting down.
AAGCTCCATAACTCTTCCGCAGATACACTCGCGCTTGCTGAAAAAATCAAGAAGAACGCCTTGAAGGCGAAACTTGCAAACAAGTCAAGCACCAACGGCGATGCTCCCTCAATCAGTGAAGAAATCTCCGAGATCGAAGTCTCTCTGGACAAGAAAACGTTTAGTACGTTCCAAGAGCTCAAGTTGATCCCCGAGTTGTTAGAAACAATCCAGGCATTGAAGTTCACAAAACCAACTCCTATCCAAGCAGAGGCTATTCCTCATGCGTTGGCCGGAAAGGATATCATCGGTTTGGCCGTGACCGGTTCCGGAAAGACTGCTGCGTTTGCTATTCCTATTCTCCAATCGCTCTGGCACGATCAGATGCCTTATTACTGCTTGGTGATCTCCCCAACGAGAGAATTGGCATATCAGATCAAGGAGACGTTTGACGCACTTGGATCGGCTATGGGATTGAGAACATGCTGTATTGTAGGAGGAATGAGTCCGATGGATCAGGCTTTGGACTTACTGAGAAAGCCCCATGTCATTGTTGCCACCCCTGGCCGTATTATCGACCATTTGGAAAAAACCAAGGGATTCAACTTGCGCAATTTGCGGTATCTTGTCATGGATGAAGCTGACCGTTTGTTGGAGCAAGAGTTCGACCGTGAGCTCGACAAGATCTTGCGCGTAATCCCTCGTGAAAGAAACACTTACTTGTTCTCGGCCACGATGACTAACAAAATTGAGAAGTTGCAGCGTGCATCGCTACGAAACCCAGTTCGTATCGCCGTGTCGTCTAAATATGCAACTGCTGAGAACTTGGTGCAACTGATGATGTTAGTCAGCGAGGTCCATAAAAACACAGTATTGGTACACCTTCTCAACGAGTATATGGGCAAGTCGATCATTATTTTCACACGGACCTGTGCGCATGCTCAAAGAACTGCGTTGCTTGCACGTATCCTTGGGTTTTCTGCCGTGCCCCTTCATGGCCAGCTTTCGCAAACTCAGCGACTTGGTTCGCTCAATAAGTTTAAGTCAAACCTGTCCAACATCTTGGTGGCAACCGATGTTGCTGCACGTGGTTTGGACATCCCATCTGTGGACGTAGTCATCAATTATGACATTCCAATGGATTCCAAGGCTTACATCCATAGAGTCGGGCGTACTGCTCGTGCTGGACGAAGCGGCAAATCCATTTCATTGGTCACACAATACGATTTGGAGATCTATATGCGCATTGAGAAGGTATTGGGGGTGAAACTTCCCAAGGACCCGCTTCCCTCGCAGGAAGAGTTGGCGGTTTTGCATACACATGTTGACAGGGCGGTGGCTGAGGCTGTAAAACAGACAAAAGACTTCCATGAGAAGCGGGGATCCAAGAAGGGCAAGTCTAAAGATGATGCTGATAGAGAGGAGCGGTGATTTTCACAGGTGAATGTCATTGTATATTAAGAACTGAAGTAGGAAATAGAACCCAAATCAAACAAAACCAAAACAAAGAACTAAAAGGATAAGAGAATAAAAATGAAGAAATAATAAGCACTAAAGTGTGTAGAAGCTAGAGACTCACGGAAGATGAATGTAGCCGAACTAGAGGTGTAAAGAGGAAAGGAAAAACGCTGCAACAAATACAACCACACAATCAAGTCAATTGATCTGCAGAAGATCAACTATCGCATAAACAGAGTTTCCCTTCTAGCGATGCAAGAAATGCACTGGGCACTCGCCGTAGCTCTTCTTATTAAACCAATCCTTGATACACTTGTAATGGAAGACACAAAGGCACTCTAAACGGCCTACCTTGTCACCCGGCTTCAAGTCCTCGAGGCAGATGACGCACTCATCATCAAGCATATCTTTCTCGTGTACTAGCGAGGCGCTAGAAGCAAGCAGCCCACATAGTTCCTTACTCTGCAAGATCGTTTCCACAGAGTTAGGTGCCCCTCCCAAGAGCTCATAACTGGGCTTAGGGATAGGTGGGATGTTGTACACCAACATTCTGTTGCGAGCATGAGAGGCATCGGGCGGGCTCTGGAGCCTCATGTGATCATTGGTAAAGTCAAAGTTTACAAGGCAGTCACTAACGTGGGACTCTTTAAATGTCTCGAATGCGTTCAGAGACGATGCTATGCCATTCTGTTGCACATTACACACGAACAACTGAAGGAGATCTACAGCGCAAACAGGACAGAGATTATGGTCGCTTTCTGCGTCACGCGGTCCCACTAATGACGAAGCTGACGACAGCATTGGTCTAGATGCAACACGTGCCTGTTTCGAGTTGGCTACCGTTGACATAGTGGAGCTCCTGTTGCTTCTGTTAGTCAAGCTTCTATTGAAAGTTGCATTAGAAGTAGTCTGCCGAAGTTCGACGGACGAATTGATGAGTGTATGGCGGATCATTTTAATTTCTGCCACGCAATTGTCACAGGTGCGATAAGTCTGGTGCTCGTGGCATTTCAGTGGGGCGCTGTAGGCATGAACTACTAGAGTATTTGGAAAATACTTGACATCTTGGCCAGAACACGCGGAACATACGACCCGGCCGCATTTTCTACAGTGATGTCTTCTATTGAAAAACGTGTAAGGGGTATTGCAGATGAAACAGTCGTTCACAGCGTCATCAGCTTGCCATTCTGGAGACTCCATACTGATGAGCAGCAGAACAAGAGCAGACTTGAGCTTGAGAGAGGGAGAAGGACAACTACACTATGTAGCAGTAGACCAAAAGGATGGACTATGAAAGTTTGCCCTGGCTTCTTTGCCACTGTTGTGGAGGAGTGGGGTGCCTGAATATTTGGTCCACCCTAGACCAGTAGTACGATCTACGGTCACGTGACAGATAAGGATTATGTGGGGCAATTTGAACAGACACGGATTGGAGATTGTTAGACATGAGGAATGATCTGAACTGAGAAGTTCCCGAAAATCAAGTAAGATTAGGTATGGGTAGTTTAGTGTTTTCCGGGATATTTCCGATTGACTTGGATGTTGTTCAGTAGTGATCGAATTGATGAAGGTCAGATCTGCAAGCTCAAAGTATAGGAAAAAGAGCTTAGAAAATAGTTGCATTTGAACTACTTCGAATAAACACGGTTTCGTTTGAGTACTTCTTGCAGTGCTGCTCGATCTATATAAGAATCACTCAGAGACTAAGCAACCCAAAGTTCAAAGATATCTACTGTCTGCCATTGTTGAGCTTCAGATTATTACCTTGGACTACAATTGGCTTTTTGGTTTCATTGCACATCACTACTTGTAGGTACTTTACCAGACTTCGAAGCTCTTGCACCTGCCAATTCAGGCCAATTTCTACAAATTCTTACAAGATCCTTTTGAAAAATTTGTAAAAGAACTCCTTTTTCAGAAAAGGTTAGTGCCATTTTTGTCTCTACTGGTGTCCATTTGGTGTACGGGTGCAATGTTTCAGTCAAGTAACGAACTTTGGTAGAGCTACACTATTAGTCCCCAAATGACAGACAGACTAACACAGCTTCAGGTCTGCTTGGACCAGCTTGTGGCGCAATTCAATGCAACTATCAATTACATAAACACGCAGAGTGAAATGGCCCTTCTAGATTCTGACCCAACGTCAACGGCTAACATGGCCGCAAAGGCACCCTTACCCGGCAAAAAGGACGAACTTAGCGGGCCAAACTCTGCTCCTAGTGGCGAAGCAGTTGCTGAGAGCAATTTTGACAACGTGATCAACGAGCTAGCGACGGATATTATACTCAAATCTCGCCAGATCAGCATGATTATAGACTCCCTTCCTGGTATAGGAACGCTTCCGGAGACACAACTCAAAGTGATTGAAGATCTACTAGCGGAGTTGGGCGAGGCTGAGACTGTAAGGCTAGAGCTGCTACGGGAAAAAGACAACTTGTTGAAGTGGTGCGAAGATCTCATAATTGATGTGTCCCAAGGGATCAACAAGACCAGACAAAGATAAACAAGTTGCTAACGTTTTTACGTTGTTGTTGAAATGACTGAAAGTAGGTTATAGAATACACAAATATTGAATCGTCAAATGGAACTCATGGCGTAAAAGTTCGCAAATCACTCAAGTCATGCGACTGACTCCTTGAACACTCCGTAAGCACGCAATTTTAAATCTTCATCATTCAAATATTCTTCTATGTCTACTTGGTGTTTTATATATATCATGTTCTTAATTCATTTTTGTCGTTGTGTCTCCAAGTCTAACATCATCTACTACAAATCGTCTGCATAGGCAGCACAGTCAAAGTCCCAAGATGGTAGCCATTTAGCAGCCTCACATTTCTCCACTGTCCATCCTGAGCCTACCACTACGGGTAGAAGCGTCCAGAACACGTATATCGTCCCTGTGGCAATGGTTGCCATGAAAACCTTCCCGGCTTTTGGACAAACCGCCATCTGGTATTCGGCAAACTGAGCCGTGGCGAGAATTAAGAAGTAAACACTACTCAAGTAGTGGTGAGCAAACAACTTTCTTTCCTGGTAGAGGAACGGGTAGAACTGCAAAAACCACCCGCTCACATACTGCAACGATTTGATATAATACACCGTGACATGCGCGCGCTCTGTGGGCACCTCGAATGGGTTCAAGTGCTTAAGTAGATAGAATCCAAATCTGAGCACAAATATCACCATGACTACAAGACCGGCGCTATACACAATCACGTTTCCTAGCATATAGATGTGGCTACCAGGCTCATCGGTGAAATTTTTTGAGCCATGACCATTGCTGAAAAAAGCGATGCCGCGCACGGGGAAGAGCCAAGAGTAAGGGAGTGACGCGAAGGCGTGTTTCTTGACGAATCCTTTGTTGACTCGCCACATTGCCTCATGGTACTCCTTCACCTTTTGGAAGAACAGAAGCTTAGGGAGCTTGACACGAGGGTAGGTTTTGTGGTCGCCATCAATCACGGGGTGCAAATTCATCTCGATGTACCAATTGACGTTTGTCTCCGTTGGATCATTCATACAGAGAACCTGGTTCTGATGGAACGCCCAGTCAGGTAAAAACACATTCTGGCCCATCAAAGTACAACGTGTGCCTCTGTGGTGAAGTTTGAAGATCGATTGCGTAGCCTTCAACTGAGACTTCGCCGAATCGTCTGCATGAGCGGCCTTGTCAACAATGACTACGGTCCATTCGTAGTCGGAGTGCTGAGTGTCGGTTCTGTTGCCATTGCACGACACCTCATTCGAGTAATCATGCTCGGAATTGGGCGGCCTGACGTCGTTGGCGCGTAAATACTTGCCGGTCAGTTTGTGGAGTAACTTAACTGAATCGCCATTGTAGATTGGTCTGAATTGGTCCTTAAACTTCCCTTCGAAATTCGTTCCGGTCTTTTCGATGATCCACTCGCTGTTGCCGTCACCGCTAAATCCGTACATCGTCACCTGCTGTTGTTGCGAGCCGTGCTTGTATGTGTACTTGTGCGAGTGCAAGTAAGTGTTGAGCCGAGAGTGTCTAAGGGTGACTATACTGCCATATGAGACTTCAGCCGCGTACCCGTTCAAATGAGCAGAATCCTCAAACTCAGATTTGAACGCTGGCGATACGGCGCCAGAGCCCGGCCCGTTCTTGGACAACAATTCAAAGTGGAGTGCAAAAAGACGCAAATAAATTGTGAGCGGGAGAATCAAAAACGCAGCAAAGCGGGCAACCGCGTGATACATCACCGCTGAGAGCGAGATGTTCATGTCGCCCAAGATAGTCCACAAGTGGAACGCGCTCCAGAGTCCGACCCACACAAGTGTAAAGAGGCCGGTCAATTTTGTCGAAACAGCAAGTCCAATACTCACGCCGGTCGATAGGAGATAGAGGTGCCAACTTCGCGAAAAGGGCCGGCATGCCTGGAAGAACTGAAACGACATGACGGATAACCCTGTAAAATAGACCAATGGCGCGTCAAGCATGATGAATCGAGATACAGTGGCCAATGAGTTCTCGAAGAGAACTAACACCGCGCCAAATGCCGCTACCATGGTTCTACAGCATGATCCTCTCAACGCCAAAAACGTTACCGGAACGGTCAATGCGCCATAAATAGCCGGGAAAAGACGCATGACCAAATATGGCGTGTTAATGTCGTATACATCACCGATTTTTGCGAAATTGTACTCACCATCCCAGCCGGAATGCACCGCCATATAGTAGTAGATAAGTTTCACCAAAGGAGGATGTACATCGATGAAAAACTTACCGTCGTGATAATTCTTCACAAAGCTGCCGAAATTGACCTCGTCAAACACGACTTGAGGTGGTTGATGGATCTTATATGTGCGTAGAAGTAATGCTGCAGCAGTTAGCCCAAAGATGAATTTGTAGTCTAAGTCAACCAACCGGGGCGACTGTAACAAAGGTGAAGCGACTTTTGACGAGCCAAATGGCTTGGATTTCCCGAATTGGACCCCGACGGGTCTATTTTGCTTTTCTTTGGCCATATCAGCAAAGCTTGCACGGGACACGAGGGAATATGGCAGGGTGTTTCAGCCAACTGTTGGAGGGTGTCGGACTGCAGACAGAGAAAATGTGTTTTCGAAACGAGATGGAAGATTTCGTCGAAACTAAGGGCGTTTTCGTTAAAAAGATGCATGAGAAAAGAATGAAAATTTACGACTCACCGTCTTGGATTGATGCTTAAAACCGCTCTAGTTGCGAGGAAAGCAATGGCTAAAGATAAACGAAAACTAATATGAAAAAGATTTTATAGCGGAAGATTTAATTATCATAACAGAAAGAATCCTCGCCTAAATCTAATAGTTTGTGGTACGTCAGCAATATTTTGCCTTGAATCGAGAGGAGGATGACACTGAAACAGATCGGGATAAACAATCATTGAGAAAAGCAAACGAGCCGGCAATGCCCAAAGTTTAATACAAAACCTTTATTAAGTTTCTTAAATCAAGCTCCCCTCCCGATCACTCCAAACATTGTCGACCAATGACAAAACACCACAACCTAATTTAAGTGCTCAAAGGAAAAAATCCGAACAACCACCTTAGTTTATCATAGCACTTCACCTCTAAACCGCTAGTAACCGATATAGAGCCCACCGCCTCTCTCCTCTAGTTCCAGAGCTATGAAACCAACCACGTCCGAGTCTGAGTTCCAGCCCAACTTCGCTGTGCATCTGACATTCTTCAAATTGGGCAACCTCCCGTCGTCGAGCGCCAACGCCAAATCGAGCGGACTCAACTTATCGGTCGTGCCCAACATTCCACTGCTATCTATGTACAACGTGCGCAATGGTCGATTTGTATAATACGGAAGGTACTCGATGTTGAAAATGTCTGCGGAGACATAATCGACAGTAAGTTCCAACACCAAGAGGTTGGGGCAGTTCAAGAAGACTGAGTCGAGCGACAGTGACAAGAGACCTGGCATCGGGAACTGGATCTTGAGTGTTTTGAGGTTATACCCAAACTTTTGCAAAAGACATTGGAACCCCGTGTGCTTGACTTTCGGGCAGTGGGCAAACTCCATATGTGCAATTGATGGTGGGAACTCCAGGTGAATGAGAAAATCATCCGAGATACCTCCCGAGACACGAAGATACTCAAGCTTCGGTGGCCATTTGACGTTCAGGTAGTCGTTGATCTCAATAGACGAACGTGGGAAAGACAAATGAGTCAAGTTTTCGAGTTGGCGGATGGCCAGGAATAATTCTTCCAAGTTGAGTGTTTCGGAAACAAGACGTAAGTCCAAGAGTTCTAAAGTCTTACAGCTTCGAAGCGCAATCAACGGCGCTAGGCCAAAACTGGTCTGGGGCGCAGTGAATGATCGTAATGAGGGCCGCGACCGTTTCAAGAGTTTGGCGACGTAAGCGTTCTTTCCTGACTGGTTCACATTGGACAAATCAAGATGCTGGATAAGCTCACCAATGCGCTTGTTAGCGTTGATGGTTTCTACAAACGAAAAGAAGTTGTCTCCACGTAGGTACGGTTGTCGGTATAGCATTGGTGCCACGACGGAATAGAAGAGCTTGCTAATGCGCAAGAATTTGGGCCGGAGCGTACCCTGGCGGAGCATGATCTCAAATATGTACACTATGATTTCCAACGGGAGCGTAAGGCGGTCCCCCCTCGCGGCCTTCTCTAGCAATTGCTGCTGTTGCAACAAGAGTTTTGCCCGGAACTCATCGCTGTCGTGGTAGAGGCACCAAGACAACACATCGACCTTTTCGAATTGCGAACGAGGCCATACCCGGCCCAATTGTGCTTGCTGTTGCGTGAGCACGTACACCAGGCTGATGTTGGAGTTGGTTTTCGTGTTGAAATCTTGCCAGTTATCTTGCCCGGTTGCCAGTAGCTCTGGCTCCAGATCATCGCTGCCGTCCCGGTCTTGACTCGTATAACTGCTTTTGTAAACGAATTTTTTATAAGGGGGACGGCTCTTCTTGGGTCTTCGTTTGTTGGCAATTTTGGGCTGCCGCCGTAACGGGAGTCTAACAGTTGAGAAAGAGCAGTCACGACAGCCTCACCAAAAGGAATCTGTGGCAAAAGGGAATCTGTACCAAAAGAATTAGTACTGAATGCCTTTAGTTCCTTGGCCAAGATCAACCCGATCGAGTATGCCTGGTCAACGCAATAGAAGGCACATAAGATCTCATGGCTGCAAAAATACGAGTGCTATCAGGCTAGGAATTTGGAAAAGAGAAAATCCAGTGGAGTGAGAAAATTCATGTGGTCAATATAATACCTTTTTTTTTATTTGCGCCTCAACCATCATATTTAAAGGCATCTTTTGTTGTTTCCGATCCTATCTTCAATAGCTTAATAAGCACTCGCACCAATAAAATTGGCAAGAAGAATACAATTTGACACAAACGCCGAAAAAACCTCGACAAAATTTTTATGCAGATCAGTAGAAAGAAGCGGAGCACTTTAGCAGGTTGCATCATGCTGACCATGGTGTTGCGGAATATCCAATAGACTAACCCAAAGTGGATGAGTTCTAAATGCAGAGGGAGGTTACTTGGAGGACCAAAAAATGTGGACCCTTTCAGTTTGACTGGGTTGATTTGAAACAGATCAACTGCGGTAGGGGCCAGAGAGGAATACGAATCGAAATCTTCAACGGCTTGTTTGTTTGTCAATACATGGCCAGATTTCTGTGACTGCTGCGTCCTCTCAGTCTCTCTGAATGCTCGTCTTGTAGTAAACGTTTCAATAGATGTGTTGAAGGGTGTGCCTTGCAAGGAGAACATCCTAAGACCTTCGTTTTCATGCAGAAGATTGAGAGCAGTCAGTGTGGCAAGAGGGGGTTCTTGAAAATTTTTGATGAAATCTTTGGTTCCAAGATTGACACTTATCAGACGCTTTGCAGCTTTGTTCCGGGGTGTGGATATGCGCTGAGTTAGCTCAGTAGTTGCACCAATGGAGACTGTTTTGGCACTTCGAGCCCTCTTGATAGTTCCAGATTCTGGAGTATTCAAAACAATTGGCATAGTTTGAGATTTGAATTTTGGAGGCACTTTGAAAGGAGGCAAAGACCCAGAGAAACCCTCCGCTTCCAAAGGTCTCTTTTCACGAGTCAAGTAAACGTCAACAGCGGCAAATCCTGCTGGTGCCACTATAAAATCATCCTGTGATATTTCTGGATTTCTCGCTACCGGCAAGATATCGATCACAGACCATGTAGCATACATTAACAAGGAAGAGTTGGAAAGAACCGCCGGGTGTGTTCCCAGAATAAACGCATTTTCTCTAAACCAAATGAGAAGAAGTAGGCCAAGTAGAAGAAAAGCAATTGATAGTATTATCCGCTTGGTTTGAAACGATTTATCTTGAGCGCTATATATCTCCGACTTCTGCCTATTTTTTGGGAAGAAAGATCCAGATGATTTCGGAATCAGAACGCAATTTTTCACATTTTGCGGTTCAGTGATGATATGATCTGCATATTTGGACAAGAACGCAGCGGCAATCAACACTTCTGCCAACGTAAAGATGTCTACAATTTTTGAGACTAGCGATGAACCAGTTGCCGAGACAATGACAAGAAAAGATGGGAGGAACACAATCATCCGAACATAAGGCGTTTTGATCAAGAGCAGAGTATTCGAAGAGGCGATCCGTTGGGTTGGTGCCATTTTGGTATTGTAAGCTGTAAGGTGTTCAGTCGATCTGGGGTAAATCTGAAACGGGGTGTATATAGGGTGGCTGCAAATCGACCTTGAAGATATAGAAAAGGATTGAAGGAAGAATTAAATAAAAACAAGAAATCTTGAGAAGAAATTTGCATACATTTTCTATTGACGATGTTGCTGTCTTTTCATTAAAAGTTAGATTTCAAGGTAGAATCCCTTTCATAGAATTAGTCACAGATTTCGACTGACTATTTCTTCAAATGATCTATTGAAGTGGGAACAAATAAATCAGAATAACAAGTTGAAGAGATTCTATCATATGAGGATAAAATTTGTTTGGTTCTTGTGTACGCTTGTGTTTCTTTCGTCGAGTTTAACAGGACTCACATCAAATAATGGAAGCTGTATTTATTGAGCATTGCTGAGAAATCTTTGAATTCCTCTGAATTGTAAGATATAGCTTGAAACATTCCGACATAATTCAAGCATGTACGGTATCACCAATCAATGATTTGTTTCGTTAGATGTATGTTGGAGAGACGCATAGAATGGAAAAAAAATTAAAAGACTCACAACGACAATGCTACGAGTATTCAACTAATTCGTGACGAGTCAAAAGAAGGCTTTCTGTCCCAGATCAAGAGGAGTCTCAACGACCATAGAATCAACACGACTGAATCACAAAACAGCATCATAGACAATACCCAACACAATGATTCACCATCGGTTGCGGCCATATCAAGTGGAAAATACTGTTTCCCGTCCGATCAACGTTAGTCAAGCCACTTAGAGCCACACTGAGTAATGCAGTGGGAGACCATGTGTGACAATCTTTTTGTTGCCTTTTTTTAGCAAGACTGATCGGAGTATTTTTTGCTGTTTCTTTCCAGTGGTCGATAGTCAGCGGAAGCACCTTAATTGGAAGGACTACCCGTTGAGCAAAAAAGGTATGGAGATAAAATCAGTTTCATGTAAAACGAGACCCTAAAATTTCTATTTGTAGTATTCTTCTTTACCTTTTCCACTTCCTACATCTCATACTTTGTTTCAGTTTAGAACACCGCTTGAAGTCATCTCATCGTCTCACAAACGCCCAGAACATTCGAAAGAATTCTCAGTAAAAAATATCAGCATTGAAATAAAACTTCATCCTCAATTTTTATCTCTACCATTTCTTTTTTTCGGAGTCCGTGCTTTTCCCTGCCGCTCCCCATCTAGGTGGTCGTGCCCTGGCTAAACTCGCACGACAGTCCCTTTATAAAAAATTTTCACTCTGTTTCTTGCCTCCTCCTAAGCACCTTTACCTTATCACACTAGTGCACCATAATACAAGTAGAAGTCGCCCAGTATGGTTTTAGTTCAAGATTTGTTGCACCCTAATGCCGCCTCCGAGGCCCAAAAACACAAGTTGAAGACCTTGGTCCAGGCCCCAAGATCGTTCTTCATGGACGTCAAGTGTCCTGGATGTTTGAACATCACAACTGTTTTCTCGCACGCACAGACTGCCGTAGCTTGTGACGGATGCTCTACTGTCTTGTGCCAGCCCACCGGTGGTAAGGCCAAGTTGACCGAGGGCTGTTCCTTCAGAAGAAAGTAAACGAAAAGTAAAGTTTGGAGAAGAGAAGTACCATAGACGACACCGTTCGTATTCATTTCATTGGGCACGGCCCTTGTATCCTGTCGATCATTTGTGCGTTCGATGACCGGATCGACTAGGCGACGTTGAATCAGTGCTGAGTAGGCGTCTCCTATCCTTAGAATGCACTTGTACTATAGATAGTCTACGAGCATGTCAATACAGCAGTACGTAAGATAATTTGTAGATTTTAGGATGTAGAAGATCATGATGTAGGTGCAAAGTCATGGATAGATCGTTGCAGGCAGCCGTGTTGGTAGCACTTGTTCTTTACTGCTGAGACGCAGCTTTTGGAACTTTGAAAGATATCGTGACAGATTTGGCTGTTTTCTTCAAAGGCTCTTATTGATAGCGCTACTCCATTATCTTTGCCTCTAAATTTCAAAATTTCTGACTTTCCGATCAGTGCTTACTTCAGATCTAAACAATTAGAGTCTCTTAGGGTTCAATCGTATAAGCTTGTTAATTCAATCGTATCAGCTATGCCCCCTTTACAAATTCCGTTGGTTTTCCCGTTTATAACTTCTATTAACCATCCCAATAACTATATACAATAAGATTCTCATTACATTATCCGACAGCACGAATTCGTACGTCTAGTCTTCTTAGTCAAAACTTTTATCCATCATCGCAATCACTTGCCATCATAAGCATTTATGTCCACGTCATAATTGGCCCGTTTACCTTGCGTCTTGTACCGCTTTGATTGTTCCAAAGAGGTGGCTAATTCGTCATACATGTCAAACGGATCTTCAAAGCGGTCCTCCAGAACACTCACCACCTTCTTGGTTCTCTTTTTTTGCTTTTCCTTTCTTGCAAACTTGTTGTTGGCACTGGCTAAGCGCTTCAATTGGTCGAATTTCTCGCCGCCAAACTTGTTCTTAACAATAACTGACTTCTTGCCGAGTGCCCAAAGATCTCCTTGCTGCACCTTGCGAGCATCGTGGTACGTCTGCTTTCCTAAGCTTTTGGGAATCTGCCACACCTCGACGTTTCCCGAGGGCGCGCACATCTTCAACTTGACATTGTTCTTGATCTTCGTAGGAAACTCAATAACTCTGGGAAGATCACCTGAATTGTCATTCTCGTAGTGGTGTTCCCGGAGCAGTTCAATATTGCGAATCGTTTGCGGGTCATTTTGCTCACGCTTCATGATCAAGTAAGAAAAGTTTCCCAGTTCTGCATTACTGCCGTTACGACGCCCACTACCTTCCAAGTCCTTGAGTGCCGCTTTGGAGACGCGATCGAAGCCAAATCCGTCGTGTGACCGTTTATCCCACGAAGTGGCCAAAAGCTTTCCCTTCTTCAACTCCATAGTATACTTGGGTCTTTCTACTACCTGGTCAAAAGAACAGAAATTGAAGCGGTGCTTGTGGTTAGGGATTTTGTAGTACTTGGGGTCACCAAGCTGGAGTGGACACTCGCCATGGTGAGGACATGGGGCAATCACACTGAGGTGGTAATCTACAGAATTGGGCGCAGAACCCACTGAATCGGTAGGTAATGAATCAGCTGCTTCTACTGGAACAACCTCGAAGTCGGGATCATCTTCAAATTCAAACTTCAAGTCTTCAGCGGTGACATTTCCATGTTCGCGGGTAATCTCCGCCTCAAACTCCGACACATTGCGGTCCAACTCAGCGTTGATGAGTGCCCGCAACGCCTCGAGCTTTTCCGTCTCACCACGGCGCTCCATCTTCTCCATTTCGGCCAACCGCTCGTTCTCGTCCATATCTTTTAGCTCCTCCAACTCCTCTGCGTCCAATTCTGCTAAGAGCTGTCTCTCATACTCAATGTGTTCTTCGGTGATGATCAGATCCTCGTGGCGGAGGCTCTGGGGCTTCACGCTTGAGCCTCGGATATAAGGACGAGGTATGCGCCCCCGCTCAGATTTATAAGACTCGGGACGAAGCATCACTTGGCGCGCACGGGCAATGATCTCAAACCCGAGCGTGTTTCCACGCTCTATAAGGACCAAATGGCCGCCAGGCTGCAACAAACCTAGGATCATCTCAAGGTTTAGATCCACATCGCGCGGGAAATTGTACTCCCGTGTGAGAAGCGCCTGGTTGACGATAATGAGATCGTAGCGCTTAGTAGATGCAAGAGCGTCACGGATGTTGGTCTTGATTTTGATTTTAGAGGTGTCTACAGGGCCGACGTACGAATCTTCTTCTTGGGCGTTTTCCTGCGCGGTATCCTGCTGAGTCGTAGCTGAAGTGTTCTCAGGGACCTCGCATAGCTGTCTCGATAAAAGAATTTTGGCTCTCTTCTTCATTTCCTTGTTGCTTCTTCCAACAACATAAACATCCTTTACTGCCGGGCTAAATTCGTCGCCCATCAACTCATTAAGGGCAAGCATTCCTGTAGCAGGTCCATAACCAATATCTAACACTGATTGAGGGTTAAAACTAGCGCCTTCTCTTTTCTGGAGCTCCATTAACACACGTTTCGCATGGGAGTAGTTCTGAAGGAAAAGTGCGGCGATATGCGCATCTACATCGAGACTCAGCGACGGAGCCTTTTGAATCAGCTCTTTTTCCAAATTAACGAAGATCTCAGCGGCCCGCTGCCGAAGCTTGGCGGGAATCACGTTTGCAAGAATGTTCTGATTAATAGTTTTAGCAAGCAACGGTGGCAACTTGATGATTGACTGGTCAACTTTTGCAGCAAGCGTCTTAGGATCAAGGCGGGCCTCCTGGGCAGTGTTACCTCTCACGAAGCTTCCATCGGGGTTTCTAAATGAGGACATCTGGGTATGGTAACCCTCGAGTTCCAAAGACTCATCGGACTTCGAAAACCCCTCGGATTTGGATAGTCCATACGTCTCCTGTATGCTTGCACTATCTCCAGGTCCAACAACCTTGCCAAAGGCGTCACTTCTGCGGTTTTCATTGAACGGAAGCACAGAGCTCTTAGTTGTGGACGATTGGCGAGAGTCGATCATCCCGTTTAGGTCATTTTGTGGGTCTCTTGATACTCCCCCTAGCCATCTACGGGCAGCATTTGCTACTGGACGTGGTGTTTTACCTAGTCGAGTCAACATGATGGTAAGCGATGAGTTATGTGGGACTGAAACATATAAATGTTCTGTGGCTTATGCACGTGAGTTGGCACGTGACTATCACTCTCTTCGCTAGATTCTCCTCCCCTGCCATGTATTTCAAATTCTATCGCTGAATGTATATATATTTTTTTCTGAACTCAATTGCTATCCATTTATAACGTAACTTCGGTCTATACCGTTCTTTTTCTTATTTCTCTCAGCTGTACTAAACCTGTGCACCATCCTATAAGAGAGGCCCCGTCCCATATACTGAACAGCCTCCACATTTTTCCCCATAACATCTTAGAAATGTCCAGAATAATAGCAGTTTTTGCTGCTACTGTTGCAGGCACGCTTTTACAGACCACCCCAATTTTGAATGAGTCCAAAAGAAGCTTTTATACAGAAACCATGGACGTTTCAACGGTCCCAGGTGTAGCCTCTCAAGAAGACACCGAATTGTTGGGCCCCCGCACCGTGGTCAACGGTATGACTGTCCGTCTGACTCCTGCTATGGAAGGTGTATTTGGTGCCGCTCGCACAACGCTTCTGGACGCCTGGACGTACGTGGAGAGCAGCGTCAACGATGGAAAGAACTCCTTGTACCAAAAGGAACGCGAAGTGTCCGCTACCGTGCGTGGTTTGCACCATAGGTCTGAGGACTTGTTGCCCAACGCTGTATATATTGCCATTGCGGTACTCACAGGCCAGATCATGGCCCGCAACCGTAGTATTGTTGCGAAGGCAGTTTTGCCTGTAGGGCTCGGTTTGGGAGCATTCAAGTACTTCTTGCCACAGACCTTTTCTCACACTGCAGATTTCGTATGGAAGGCTGAGCAGAAGGCGTTGCCAGGGCTCGCTAGCACGCAGGGTGCTGCTGTAGAACAAGCAGAGAAGCTCGCCCAGTCACTTGAAGAGACTGCAGCCAAGAGCCAGGAGAAGTACCATATGGGTGTAGAGACGCTCAGAACTAAGGTGATCAAGTTCACGGGTTTGAACTTAAATGAGGAGGTGACGGAAAAGAAGAACTAAAGGTAGCAAGGGAGACATGGGCGGTATGAAGAGGCAAGCTGAAGTAAATGTAAAACGAGTCATGTAAGATAGTGCGAGGGAAAATGATGCTAAATCAAAGTTCATTTCCTTCTGGTCTTTTAACTTATTAGTACAGATGATGCTGTCTGGGCATCGCATCCGCAAGAACTAAGATCGGAGTAGACTAAGGAAAGACAGAGAAGGAGTATGCGAATTTATTCTGGGACAAAAGAAAAGCTGATCCAATCTAATCTTCAAATAACACATTACCCTTTCTCTTTCTACGTTCGTCTTTTACTCCATATTTATCGGGGTCTCACTTTGAAGATAGCCTTCCCAAAACAGCCACTCCTACCGTCACCATTCGCCGTCACCAGCAAAAGCAGTGGCACAATTAGATGAAAATATATATAAAACACGCTCAATAAATCGAAAAAGTCTTCAGTCGCAGGTGTGGAACTTTACCCGTCGTTGCTCGTTCCCTTTTCTGAAACACCGAAACCATCAAGCGCCGAGCCTATGTCCTCTTCAATTCCCTTGAGACCGGCCACATCATCTTCCAGCAAGCATGGAGGAACTTCCTCCGTCTTCCAAAGTGCGTATTCGTCTTTGCTGCGGCCCACAACAGCGATGGTGATGAAGATGCTCAACAAGTTGATCGTCTCAACGCCCTCACGGACAGGCGGTGACAAAAAGTTCACCGCTCGCGACATCCAGAAACTCGTGGACAAATTCGCGCGCAAGCAACGTAAATCTCGGGATGCCCACCAGGCGCTTTTGAAGGCACTTCTGTCGTGGCTGACAGACCTCCCAAGCGATGCCACGGCGGGGGTTATAAACGACCTTATAGAGCTCATGGATGGCATTTCATTCGTATATGCCAATCATTCAGAGCGTCTCAATGCGGTGAAGGTGCAGATGGGATCAGTTGCAACCCGCGAGACTCGGCAACTCATGCTTCTCAAGCGGCACGCCGAACTCCAACGAAGCCACGACGCAGCAGCTGTGAAACACGGGCCACAGTCGAAACAAGCCGCATTGGTCATTGATGAGATTGAGGAGAACGAGTACAACCTCAAGTTGATTGAGCAGCAGTTAGTCCGTACTGCCAACGCCGGTTTACGTGAGGTCAGCTTGGACTACATCGCATGGTTCCAGTCGTCATTATACATGCTCGGCAAGCGGTCTAACTTGCTTGCAAACACGCTTAGAGACACTGAGGTTGCTTCAACCGGTGTTCGGCGGACGCATGCGTTGGATAGCGGTCGCACTTACTGTGATGACAATACCGACTCTGCAAAGTCAGCTTCAGCCACGCTTCGTGGCCAGGCGCCTGCTATCAGAATCAACTACGGTACTAGAGCTTCTGAAGCTGATGCTGGGTCCATTCTGAAGCACGACGGCGCTGGTGGTTTCCTCAAGGCTGCTGGTCAAACAAGAAGAGAGTCACTTGGATGCCAGCAGATCCATGGAAACTATGTGAGCCAAAACACATGGGTTGACAGCGACTTTCATGGATTAAGCAAGGGGCACGAGGGCTGGTAGCTGTTATTAGATGTATTTCTATGTAATGAAAATAACAATGATGCAGCGTAGAGAAAAGAGTAGGTCTTTGACGGGAAAGAATTTGCTTTTCTATGTTCAAGATTTGTCTGCTAAATTGCATTTGGTTCAAGCTCCATCTCTTCCTCCCTCCCTTATTACTCTTCCGTTGTCTCTTCTCTCCTATACTCCCACTCTCATATTCTATAAGTCCTTTTTCTACATATCCTTAAATATTTTCTTTCCAATCTCATATGAAGAGATCATGATTGCACACAGCGGCACCACCTTCATCACCCGAGGCGCAAAGCCGCCATACAAGGCAGATACGCCCTCCGTTTTATAGATGTGGTATAGGAACAGGAACATCGAGCGGCGAGGCTCCTGTGCCTGTTCAGCCTGGATCTGAAGACGGGTTTTTCCGACGTCGAATGGGTTTGTGAAGAAAGCCGCGATCAGTCCACCTAGCGAACCAGAAACGAAGCTGACCACAAAGATCTTCCAGTCCTCCTGCCTCTTTGAGTTGTCTGAGAAGCTCACGTCCATCGCGCGGCCCAACCTCTCTTTGAAGAACTCGTACAGCAGCCAGTATATGCCCAGGAAGGGTACATCTCGCCATAGTGTGATGTTAAGTCCACGGAACAACAGCCCGACTCCATGGCTCAGAACCATTTTCATTGAATCACGCACGAGTGACAGTAACACGTTCCCGCGGCCCGCTGTGGCTGCTGTCTCCGACGGGATCGACTGGAAACGGGTCTTTAGAAGTTCGACGGGCGAAATCACCGTGGCAGCCATCACCCTGGCAAGCGAGCCGCATAGTAGCGGGTTGAGCACAGGCAGCTGCACGAAGGAATGGTCGCGGATGTATTCATAACCTGTAAAGTAGATAATATTGGAGGGGACCGCCATGAATAGTGTAAGCAGTAGGCCACGCCATAGCGCCTTTGGACCCTCGTTGTGGCTGATGCTCATCATCCCCTGGACCGTCGATGTGATTCTTGGACATGCTTGTGGAGAATTGCAATAATGTTGGTTGACCCAGAACACTCCCTGAGTTGCAGACGAGAGCGACAGCGGTTTAACGCCGTCAAGAGCCCTGGCGCCTCCAAACTTGGCAGGCAGCTCGCAACATACGACTGGGGGCTTCATGACTTCTTGCTGTTGCATGCGGATACGCACTACGTCAAACGGAGTGACGGCAAACGAGGTGACAAGCGATCCCAGACAAGCAGAGAGCATCTTCTGAAAAGCAGTGATTTCGCCTGGCAGACGGATCGGCGCACGCTCATAACCAAGGTCGAGCTCCTCCTCGATGGCTGCAGCCAATTCAGACGACATCGACATGGTTCTATGTGATGAACGAGAGAATGTGGAGGCAACTTACAGCGGCCTCAGTAATTTAGTAATGTCTGGGGGAGATGCCACTCGGGACTGCAGGCAACTAGCCGATGTTCGCTCTCAGATTCTAGAAATGGCGATGAGTAATGACGATTTGTTAGAAGTGCAAGTTGCACGTGTGCTGGTTATGGAACAGTGGAATTATTTACAAAGAATTACAAAAGGAGCTTTTGGGGAACGAATACAGAGGACGCACGGCGGTTGACAGTGACAGTTTTATGTACAGTCCACCGTTTTTGCAGCCATTGCTCTGAAACACATAAATGAAATCGAGCTTAGGGCTACGGCAGCGCTTAAGCGAAAGCTTTCGAAAGAGCCAGGATATGAATCTCATTGATTTGCGGAAGGGGATGAACGAAGATTCAATACGCCTCAGCTTAGACCAGGTGTAGAAAGCATTCATGGATCCGATTAAGAAGCAGTGCCGAATTATCTGATATGTTTACTTCTTGAGATTCTTAGAGATTTGGGAGCTAAACCATTTGATAAGGAGGATCGGGTTCAATAACGGGCAAGGGGTATATTTATAGGAATCAGGGGGCTAAGAATACATAGGTTAAAATAAGATGCTACATGAGATGTGTGGCTCTCAATTTACAAGTTTCATTTCTACAGCTGTTCTTGCGTTTATGAATTGTTTTACAGAATGGTTGGAAATCTTCAGTAAGTTCCACTTAACTTCAGTCCTTAGATAATATGATCTAGATGTAGCAATTTCTACTACGGCTCATGGCTGTCTTTCATTTCTATTTAATCTTCTACTTTACCACATCTTCTCCCTTACTGTCCTTCGTTACTCAGTAGTCAGAAACAATGTCCGTGCATGTATACACATTAATATGACCATCTTGATTATAATTCGTGGCCACCATCATCCGGTGCGGATGGAACGCGATGCTTGAAATGTAATTCGAAGTTCTGTTTGCAAGATATGTGTCGTGTGGGTTCTTGAGTGTTGCCACCACGTCACCCGATGTCGTCCAGATATTCACGGCCTTAGAACCAGTGGTAATTATGGGCGCATGTTCGTGAACATCGGCTGCACGAATATTATGTTCGTGGCTACTGAACGACACTACCGGGTCAGTGTTACGGATATCCCAGAGATTGACGTACCCGTCAGAAGAGGTACTGACTAACTCCCGGAACCCACCACGTTGCATGTGAACATTACGAATAGCACCTTTACCCGTGTTGCGCGATCCCGAACGTGCCGATTGCCATACTTTGACCATCGACTCACGGGTGTCGAGACGGCGGTCATATACACGAAGTGTTCCGTCCTCAAACCCAGCTACAAAAATATTTCCAGCGACCTGATCCGAAGTTAAGTTGGTGATGGATGCCAGCGAACGCGCAGGGATATCAGCGATACAGAGCTCGCGGGGCGCATCCCATACACGAATGATTTTGACGTCACCGCTAACCAACAAAGATCCACGCGACTGTTGCCAATCACTAACGAGCCCTGAAATTCGTGACGTCAAAAGAAGGTCTGTCAATGCTCGCCATGCAGTAACTACTTCCACGGGTTTATCGTCTTCATAGCCCTCGCAATGGAAGTTCTTATAGATCTTGACCACTCCATCAGATGTGCCTGTCATCACTAACGGCAAGTCGTCCTCATTCAAGAACTTAAGGTCGGTAATTTTTGTGCCGAAAGGGTTCCCATTCAGAAACTTGGTGACTAGTTCCTTGCGGTCCCAGTCCCATACGTTCACAGTATCCTTTTCGTCGGTGCACACCAAGAGCTTTTCAAATTGCATAAAGCGAAGAAGCTTTGGCTGCGTTTTATTGCTAAGAACCGCAAGTTCGCGGTTCCAGTCGCCGCGAATCGCCGTTTTCTTCTGTGGCTGAGTTTCCTGAATGGTCTGCTCGTTCCGGTTACGACGCCAAAGTCGGCGAACGTACTCTTTGGATCCGGGCTCGTCGGCCTCGCTCTTGGACATTTGTGGCTCCTGAAAGTACTCACAACTATACTCAAAGAAACCGGAAGTATCCGGGAGTGCTGGTTCGCACGAAAGGTCCCGAGCCATATACCGTGGCGTTTTGGGCTTGTATTCGACACCATACTGGCTGGCAATTGGTCGCAGGTTGAGGATCCTTGAGAAGTTCTTGATTTCTGCATCATCGTCTATCTTGAACGTCTTGAAGAGGCTGGAAATTCCCAATGCCTTAAGCTTAGATGTGATGGAAGACACATCCAGTTGATCGTCTCCCCTGTTGCTACTGTTGCCGTTGAGGCCATTACTACCATTGCCATTATGAGCCCGAGGCAAGTTTCCTGCGCTGGCAACGTGGCGCGGCAGCCGTGCTGCTGTCCTTTTATATGTTCCATTGGCACCATTGGTGCTATTGGTGTCGCTCTTGTCGTGGAGCGGCAAGGTCCGGATCGGGGCCGCTTTGAAGCCGTCTGCGATGTTCGCAGTTGATTTACTCAATAAGCAGTCCTGCATTTCTTGTACGAGCCCACCCAATTCGCTGGTTCGAAGTTTAACCATAACACAATCTATAAGGGTCTCGGCTAGTTCTTTAACCTCTATATGGGGGTCTTCCAGCAAAATGAGAAGCGCCTTCCACACTGAGCTGAAGATGGATCCATAAGCGGGCGATTTTTTGCGGAATTCCAGAAGGTTATTTGGATTATCGATCAATACAATCTCTTCTTCTAGTTGGTTGAAAGCCACCACTAAAAAGAACTTTTCATATACTTTAATGAATCGATTGAAGAAAAAAATAATTTCCTTACGCACGATTGTTGATCCGTCGCCCAAAAGCTTTAGGATTACGTTGGCAAATTTAGAATCCTGCTGCTTGAGCTCGTCCTTGCGAAGATCAGCATTGATACTGGTGGGTGGGACATTCCGTTGTGAAACGGACATGGCCGAAGATGCTGTAGAGGATGGAGCCATTGACGACGATGTCATTGACGATGTACCGCCGTTTTGGGAGCGAGGCGCCTTTTGTGGCAGATCGGGTGGACCGACACCTTGAGGTTCGGTCAAAAACGTAGTGAGTGCTACGATTATCGATGTTCGCACCTCGGGAATTGGGTCGTTGACAAGTTCCAAGAACCGACTCAAGTATCCATCCTTATAGATGATCCACTTACCATCTGGATACTTCAGCCAAAGTTGCGACAAAAGCAAGCAACACCACTGGCGAAGTAGAGGATTCTCGCTCGTGGCGATGAAGCGAAGACAGTTGGTCACAAGTTCTATTGAGAAACAGAGCCGCTGGCCGTTCTTAAAATCCTTGATGAAGAGCGTAAGAATGAAAGCGCTCATGGCCTTATGATCATCATTGACCAATACATTGTTGGCCGGCAGAGCGTTCCAGTTAACTGCTGCACCTCCTGGCGCTCCTGGAGCTCCAATCGGGTTCTGTGGCGTGGTGTTAAGAATCAAGTAAAAGTAGTTGTAACCCTTATCTTTACAGAGCTCCTGTTGTGTAGATTTGTAGTCAATGGCCATAATGCGCGCCCATATGAAAATGAGAACGGGCTTTAGCTCTTGTGCGGGACTCTGGAGGAGTTTAAGAACGTATGGGAAGATTCCGATGGACAACGAGAGGTATACGGCCCATGGGCCCAAGTCTAAAAACTTAGAGAGCAAAATCAATGCTCGCAACCGGTGCACTTGTGAGAGGAGCACCTGGAGAACGATTGGGAGCTGGTCTGGAGGGTCTTTTGTTGAAGCACCGGAGTACTTAAGCCACATCTCGAACGCAGTGAGTTGCTGCTCGAAAAATGTCGAATGCTGGTAGTTGGAAAGCGCCGCGGATGGTACGCTGGATGCAGAGGGGGTGTGAGAGAGCGTGTGCACCGTATTGGTACTGTGGCTAGTTGTGGCGAGTGGGTTTTGGCTCGCCTTGTGGTTAGGGTCCGTTACAGCCCCGTTTTGTGCGGGCTCAATCGATGCAGACGATGCTGTGGCAGATGAAGGTGCACTGGGGCGCGTTGGGATCGTTTCGGTGCGTGGGTCGGTCGCGGTATTGTTTTTAATAAGTTGTGCAAACACCTGATCAATAGCCAAGTCCCACGAGTCCCACATGGGGTGGTGGCGCACAGACTCGGGAAGTGGGGGGTCGCTTACAGGATTACAGTTTAAGTGTGGCATAATACGCTTGGCAAGGAGGAAGTTACGGAAGAGTGCGGCTACCATTAAGTCTTGGCGAAAAAGTCGCTTAAAGATGGGCCTTGAGAGACTCGTCCATGCGATTGTGTCGGTGATGGCAGTGAAAATCCAATTTAGCTCGCCTAGCGGAGTTCGGCGGTCTGTAAGTTTCCCAGGGACGATAACACTACCATTGGAGTTACGCGGGAGCATCAGGTAGTAACTATCCTTAAGCGGCAGCTGCATGATAAACCACTTGAGAGAAATGTCAATTGGGCACGTCAAGCAGCAAGTAAACAAGTCTGCGGGCAACGTCGGGCTCATCGGAAGGATTTCATGTGAGCGACATGCGGCAAGCTGCAACAGATCTAGGTACGCCAGTGTAGGAGAAGGAGCGCTCTCGTCATGGTTTCCTTCGTTATCATCATCGATACGCTTTTGCACGAACTTCTTGAAGTTGTGCACGATGTATCCGGCGCTATTACAATCATAAACAAACACTACCGGTGCGCCGAGCCAAGTTTGGAGATCATACAACGAGATCGGAATGTACTGAGTGTAGCCACGGTTGAAAACCCAGATCTCACCACTTGCGGTCGGTTGCGGTACACCGTGTCCGTTGTAGTGGAATAATATACGTTCATCTTTAGCCAGCCTGCGTAGCGTATTACATAATCTTTTGACCTCTTCAACGCATGGATCAAGCAGCTGCTTGTATCTTGTGCGCAATGAGAGTGTCTCGTACTGCGCCTGGAGGCTTTTGCCGATGGCTTCGATGGCCTTTTTTGTATCTGTGTAAGTACCTGGATCACACCACGCCTCAAGCTTAGCGCAAGGGTAGGTCTTCATAACATCTGGAGGGTCTACCCCTAAGTTGAGGCAAAGCACGACCGCTGCAGCAATTGTCTTTTGTCGTTCTTTCATGACTTTCCAGTCCACAATCGGCTGGAACGTTTTTGCATAAGCCGGCAGCCGCTTATCTGCTTCCAGGAGCGGTTGTCCATTGGCATTGTGTCTCTTATCGTCGAAGTAGATATAGAAGTTGTTTGCGAGTGTCAGGAGGAACTGCTCGGAGTTATAGTCTTCGTCGAAACCATGCCGCATCTTAGCGTTGAGCGCCTGGAGCGGTTTCGGGCCGAAGTACACCAACTGTGACGCCATGGATTCAGAGCAGTTATATGTAATGTCTTGCTTTCCGTGGCTCGAAGTTGTAGAAGTGGCGCAGAGGTGGCGAAATGGTATATGTAGTTTTGTAGTAGTGGGATAGCTGGGATTTTATGATTAGGTGAGTGCAGGAGATACGGAAGGAATGAAGTTCATGAACAAAATTGAAATAAACGCTGCTGAAAGGAGAAATGAGGCAAATTGTGGACTGATTTAGGGGGGTTCGAATTTGGAAACGGTCGTATTTGGGCTTGGGCTGGGTTTATGGTCTGTTGCGTTTGTTCTGATAGGCTAGGCTCCGTATACTCTCGTATTCGTTTGGACTATTACAAGATTCATCACCAGATCTGGTCAAACACTGTGATTAATTTAAGAAGTGTTCTCAACTTCTTGTTGTTGATGGTTCTAAGCTTCCATTATCCATCAGGTCGTTCTAAAGTCCGTTCAGTAACTTGCTCAATCCACAACACTTGCGGTTAACAATTCAAGGATACGTTTGAAATTTCTTTATTTGAACTTCAATAGCGTAATTCGTTCAACCCTGCAATTACGGTGCTCCGCTTTGAGTAAAACATAGGACCGGTACGATCGCTTTTAGTTGCCTCCGATTCTTTAATATAGAAAAATACTTCAATATAGAAGAATATTTGAATTAAATGCATCTTTTCGTTCTTTATCTTTTTTGGTCGATCCCTGCCATGTTCAGTTTGCAGCCGTACACACACTCCAATCTACCCCAGACTTCAACTCCGTACTTTTGCTCAAGTTCATACTCCGCGGCCAATTGTCCAACTTCCCTCACATTTAAATGCCTTCGTGTCCCTCTGACTCGGGTCTGGAAACTGGTCTGGAAACTGGGTCGACCTCAAGCTCCTCGGAATCCGAACAAGAGTTCGTCAGGCCAGTGTTCCTCAAGAAACGAACTACAACCGCCACTGCTCAACCTCAGAAGAACACGGCCTTAGAAAAGGCGGAGAGGCTTCAGCAGGTGGACCAGAAGACTTTGGAAAAGGTTCCGTACGACGGCGTAGACGATACAGACAACCTCGATCCAGAGGAAGAGTTTAGGGCGTGGCAGCAAAGAGAGCGGCAGCGAAGAGAAAGAGATCACCGGCGAGTTGAAGAGGCCGAGCTTGCAAAGGAAGAAGCTCTCCGGAGGAAGTTAGGAGGATCGTAATCGATTATCGTGACGATTTTCTAAAGAGGCGATTCTCATGTGATTGACGGCAGGAGTGATTGCTAGATGACCAGAAATTGACATTATCTAGTGATCTTCTGCCAAGGATTATCACACAGAGCTTGTGGATGAGAGACTTTACGAAGAGAGCTAGGACACTGGCTGATCTCTTGTTTTCTTCTCCTGTCTAGTCCTTCTCCAATAGGGCTATGCCACAAGGCTGTAGTATCCTTAAGATCAAGGTTTTAGATGCCACATTTCGTACTTGGTACCCCATTATCCCTTTTTCTCACTCTATTGTTTGAGGACACGCTTGATATTCCTCTTTGAAAGCGAGACATTCAACAAAATCATTCAATCCATACCACTCGATTCTTTTATTGAAGCGTTAGACGTAATGGAGTTCGTTTGGAAGGTTCGTTATAGTCTGAGGTTGGCTCCACACCACTACCAATTATGCCACATCGCATGAGAGACGGCAAGTTCTTTGTTGGTCCCTAAGGGCTCGATTTGAAGACGCATTTAAAGTTTTCTATTTGTATTCTACAGTTGTCTTTCACTCTAGGTTAGCAATCTGCTCCAAGACTAATACGAAGCGATTTCAATAGTACATTTCAAACACAATCAATACAGTTTATGTAATTACTTGTTAATACCTGTGTGAAATTTTGACTTCCACAATCTGTCCATGTAACGACCGTTCTTTCTTACCTAGTACATCATGTTCCACATATTCTATCATCTACAAGCTTTTTCAATCATATTTCTATTCATCCATACACATGCCCGCATCTGTACCTAACAAGTAGAAGCCTTCTTGGCATCGAGGATTTTACCCTGCCACGAGAAGTACTTGCTCATGTCCACATGGTGCTTTTTCAGGTTACCACTCTCGTACATTGAGCACCCGTACAACGAGGCATATGGGGGTGTGTACAAGTGTAACGAAACACCGTAGTCGTCCGAGGAGGCATTAGAAATCTTGTGCAACCCAATGTCATCGGAAATGTATCCAACGACGTTACGCTCCAACTCGGTGTACTTCTTAGGAATCATTTCAGCACCCTCCTCAGTAGGAACATCGTAAAGCGACTCGGCTAAAGTTCCCTTCAAGATCTTCATGCAACAGTGGGCGTTGGCGTGGTCATGGATGGCACTACCCTTGCCAGGGCTCCAGACGAGAATAAGAAGATTGGCGTTACCGTTGATATTGACGATACCATTACGGGTGTATCCACGCAGAGGGTCTGAGAGCGCGAAGCGGCCCCATTCACTTTCGTCAGACTGGTACTCCTCCATTACCCGGCGGATCTCGCTGACGTTGACGTCAGCAGACGACAATCCACGGCCGTTCAAGAGGACACGGAGCTGGTCGATGAGTTTACCGAAGTTGTTGTCGATTACGATGTCGTTATTGGACTCTTCATCCAATGTTCCGAACGTAGGCATAGGCTGCTCAACTTTGGGTGTGCTGCACATCAACGAGGGTGGAAGCTCGGCGCTTGGTGTGGTGTTGTTGACACTTAACATTTTGTGTTGGTAACTGTGGCGGTTGTTTGTGTTTTTAGAGCCTGGTGCTCTACTCTTAAAAGAAGATGATAGGGACGAGAACTTCTTCAACAAGAGCAATGAGATTCTCCGCTATGACAATGACAGAGAACGCTGCAATGGGAGCAAAGTATAGATAAATCAAGTTTATGTGTGGGGATGGGGAAGAAAAGAGAGAAGAGAGTGCCAGCTATCAGTCCTTATATAGTGTTATCTGGGATGTGACAGAGGGGTAGCGGCGCCGACAAAATGCCTCATTTGGTAGGGCCGCTCTAGGAAACACCGGGCGAGATGCGTGACGATCACTGTTACTCGCGGAATGAGCCGACGCTATATGCCAGAATGTAACCTGAACCAGCGAGATTATCGGGAGTGCGGCCCCGACAACATTCCCTATTTGGATGAAGAGCGGCCTGGGCCCATCGGCTGATGCCAAATGAGGAAGGTACTTCGGTCCATGCGCACGTGTGGCGTCATGCCCCATCTATGACTCTGTTCCGATGTTACCAACTCTATTAAAGATATAAAAACACCCGACTTTCCGTTCTTTTCTTGGTCCAGTAACCGCATCTATTTATAAACTTTCAGTTTCGGATATTGAGCGTTTGACATCTGTCTGACTTGTATTTAAGGTTGCTCTGTTCTTCATAAGGCATCCCACCAGAGACTCATCTACCGGGTCCCGGACCAAAACATTTAAAGGTTCAAAACTGACGCATAACAACAGCCCTCCGTCATTTGACACATAACGGTTGACATAAACGTCTAGCCGGTCCACACGCATTAGCCCACTGTACTATCCTATTGCGTAACTTTCCAGCAGACCTATTACCAAAGCAGACGAGTCCCCACTTCCCCTAGCGGACAAACCCGAACTCTTATTTATCTACCAAGGGCCAACTCATTTTGAAACCCTTCTAGTCTATTTTGCAGAAGCCTTGGACTTTTTTTGACTTCTCTTATCTCATCTCATCCAAAGAGTAGCCACATAACACATCCATTTCGTTCTAGTCTCTAGAATAGATATTCTCCCTTTCAATGAGCGACTCCTCTTCTGTACCCAAAGAAATGGAATCGGATCACTCCCTCACTAGCGACTTGTCCACGGTTTCTGTGGAAACGTTTCACGCCAGTGCCAGCGCTAAAACACACTGGGAAAAACTCTGCGAACACATTGACACACGTCTCATCTCAGGCTTCACCCCGGCATACTATGCATCGGTCATGGGCACGGGTATCTCTGCAAACATCTTGTATGGGTTCCCGTTCCCAGCGCGCTGGTTACAGATTTGTGGCATCATCATGGCGGTAATCTCGCTAACGCTTTTCATAGTTCTCCTGATTCTGTTCGTCGTAGCTTTGTTCCGTAACCGTAACTTGCTCTTCCGCGTCAACTGTGACACCACCATGGCACCCTTCATGGGCTGCTTGGTAATGGGATTCACCTCCTTGGTCATCTTCTTAAACGCCATCGCAGGTAAGACTTGGAGCATGGCTGTGTGGGTGCTTTGGTGGGTAGCCACTTTCGCTTCGTTTTATACGGGCTTCGTGACTTTTTTCTTCTCCACCATTGGTAAACACCGGAAAAGCTCCAACAAGCTCGATGCTTCAAACATCAGCATGCTGTTCCTTTTGCCCGTAGTGACTTTGACTGTCTCCTCCTCTTGTGGTGGGCTTATCTCTCCAAACCTCCACTCGTTGCAACTCAAGATCATCACCATGGTCATATGTTTCATCATGTGGGCCATCGCCGTAGTTCTTGCGTTCATCGTCGTTCTGGTTAACTTCTGGCGCCTTTTTGTGCACAAGATCCCTGGAACCGCGCAAGTGCTCACGATGTTCTTGCCCATCGGTTTCCTTGGCCAGGGTGCGCTTGCCATCCTCCTCTTTGGCAAGAACTGTGCCGCGCTACTTATTGAACACAAGGACTCCGTTTCTGCGTCCAAGTACATTTCATTTTTGGGCAAGACCGCCGGCGCAAACTCTGCTGACACGTCCAACATTTTCATCATGCTCTCCACCGCCATCTTGGCCGTGTGTGCCATCAACGCAATGACGCTCATTTCCTTTGGATACTTTTTCACCTTCATTGCGTTGACCTCGACATTTTCGAAGATGGCACCCTTTGCAAAGAAGACCAACCCTGCCTTAGTATACTGCGCCAAGAAGCCTAACGCAATCAACAGAATGTTCACCGGCTTCCTTCGCTTCCACAGAGGGTTCTGGTCGATGACTTTCCCCTTGGGCACAATGGCGCTAGCTAACAGCCAGCTCTATATGATCTTCAACGGACTCGAAGCCTTCCGCTACGTGGGCGCCATTTATGCATGTCTTCTCTTCTTGATCACCATCAGCTGCCTCTTTGGCGTTGTCTACCGCACGATAGCCATTGGCATCGATGTCGTTTCAACGACGAAGCCTGAGAAATCGCAGGTTTAGCATTCAACACATTTAGCATGTCACAACGTGGCCATAATATATGATAATGATAGACTATGTAGACTGCTCTCTAATGATTATGTTCATGGTGTTGAATTCCGATGATCGTGGCGTGAAAAGTGTTACACGTAGAATGATTAATTGTGCATTTACATAAAGAAAAATGAAAACCTTCGAGACTCTACTATAAAAATTCAGAACTCATTGATTCGAATTCCCCGAAGTGGAGAGCTGCCACCCTCCTCCACCGCCACAACCTCCCAATTGTAGCAATCAAGCACCAAGCTTCTTAAAATCAGGCGTCTCTTCAATGAGATGCGCAGGTTTTCGGCAGCTATTTCAATCGAGCTAAGCATCTGTGCCAAAGCCGCATTATTGCGTGAACTGGTCGCAAGTTTTGGCCCAGCAATCTCCAACAAACACGCGAGATTCTCCAAACAGTCTTCTGGAAGCTCAATGACGTTGCGTCCGTGTTCCACAAGCACATGCATCACGATGGACCCTGGGACGACATCCATGTTGTACAAGTACCCAATAAACAGCACTAACGCCCTTCCACGGGGAAATTGGCAGCATTGAACACTTTTGAGGTAGCCTTGGTTTGTTCTTCTTTCATCCTCGCCAATTGTTGCAAGCACCTGGCTCCAGAATGCCTCGTAGTGGTTCTGACATGCTACCACAACCAATTCGCGCGCCGACGGCTTTGAGCTCTCTGCGGTTCTTTGACGACTATTCCCTCCTTCTTTGACAAGTAACTTACACAAAAGTGCAAGGTCACTTGTACTCTCGGGCTTGATATTTACGTAGGACACGATGGTGTCCATCACGATACCAAGCAGCCGTGAGTTAGGTTCCCATACCGCCTGCCTGGTCAATTGCAGAAGTTTCTCAGCAGTAGCCAGAACTCCGGCTGAATATAAAAATGCGAGACAGTGCCTGGCCTGTCGCTCGATTTCAAAGGGGTGGAGAATAAGCGCCCCGTCGGGTCCCATATTAACCTCCTCTTTCTTCATCGCAGACGGGAGTTTTAGAACTTATGGGTTTCAGCTTCGTTTCAATAGCGAAATCTGCCACTTTTGCGTTCGTTTGCCCTTTGTTTCTGTGCACTTGACGAAGTCTGCCAATGGCTGCAAATTGCTATGCACAGTGTGCTATGCGTCAGCAGAAAGGCTACGACTCAATAAGAAGATTTGGATGATCGCAGATATCTGAGATCGGAACACTTTTCTGTCCAGTTGCTTTGGGTGGCACTCAAGGTCCAGAAGAGAAGATTGCGGCAATTTCTGTTCTCGCTACAATTCTGAAACACTGGGGCTCTGGTCCTGCAGGAAACAGCCGTTTACTTCAATATACGCTTCGTATATTTACGTCGCCGCACACGCATGCAAAAGGGGAGCGCGCATGTGGGAAAAAGCCACAGGGAAATTCTTCAGTCTTTTTGATTGTCTACAGAATAATTTGCCATTTTAGAGGGGATTTTCATCGGTTCTTCAAGTCGTCCCATATCCTCCGACCTGCAGAAAGCACAATACCTTACTTATATTTATCTTGTCACGTGATATCCCTCTCGCTTTGGTTCTAGCCGTTTGAAACCAGCATGAAAAGACCTAGGTTCTGGTGGCCATGCACATTGTAATACCCGAAGAGCCCGGTCCTATTCGAAGTAAATTCACCTCGGGCGACATTTCGCTGGTTTTCGGGTCCGTGGCAACCGTCAATTCGAGGCCATTCCTCTTTCTTTCAGAAGAGCTCACAGCGTTCGTCATCCACACCTCACCATGGCTCCTGCCGCGAAAACGTTTGAAGAAAGCATACTTTTCGGTCCAATATGTCTCCACAAAGAGCCTTGGAAATGGCAGAGAAGTCCTGGAGACCTCTGTCGTGGGCAATGTGTTGGGAGAACGCTTGACTTCGGTAGTCCTGGAAAACCGCTTAGAGGGAGAAGTGACTACGCTCGCAGGCGAGCAAATGTATGTCACTATTTGGATGTTTACATTTGTAGCCGCTGCTCCACAAGACGGCGCAGAAAGGGTCTGTCTTTCTGTGTCTCTGCAAAAACCAAGCACAGAACCACATACGCAGCCTCTGGCGCAATTTTCGAAAGATGATTCGATTTTAGCGGACATAGTCTCAAACGAACCCTTGGGCTTTGCAGAAGCCGTGGTCAAAGACACCACATCAATCGAAACACTCATAATCCCTCCTTTACTCCTCAGTGTCAAGACTAGCAGCCTCGGAAAGTCCGGAGCCCGGGGGAAATCCGAATATGCCACGCTTCGACTCCAAGTTCCGCGACTCTCGCCCTTCTTAAGAGAAGATTTGCATGTAAACATCCTAAGCGTAAATGCCACCTTCAAGAGCGGGAAAGTCACCCCTATAAGCCCTGCAAGCTCACCACTGGTGCCTAAACGGTGTTCCGCGGACGATGTTTACCATCTCACATACAGTCTTCAGTTCCACGAGGCATTACCCGAAGCACCTGTAGACCCACAAGTAAATGCATTGAGCAACGCGCTCTCCTTCAACATCACAGTCCAGTACGAGAAATTCAATGGAATTCTGTACAGTCCCATTACCGGCTACTTGAAAATCTGCTGGTCCACACTTATAGATCTGTTGGCCCCCAGAGTGCAACAATTCAATCGTAAATCCACCC
The DNA here is from genome assembly GCA_030566735.1 of Australozyma touchengensis. Taxonomy (NCBI): domain Eukaryota; kingdom Fungi; phylum Ascomycota; class Pichiomycetes; order Serinales; family Metschnikowiaceae; genus Australozyma; species Australozyma touchengensis. Next base: position 264,887 of record JAKUAS010000013.1, on the reverse strand, counting down.
TGGTCTCCAATACCTCCAACCATAGTAAGTCTGCCCCTCATTTGAGACCTTCTAATGGCCTGTTGTCCCCGCGATTGGCTGCTGGGGGAGCGACAATTTCGTCGCCCTCGCTTTCAGTTTCTAAACCCGGGGCGAACTTGAAATTTAAACCTTTTCGGAGTGTGGCGCTGCTTCCGGCGTCGGCACTGGCAGTCACGCTAAACGTAGCATTACCTCCCTCCTCACCTCTTAGCGGCGTTCAACTCTCATTCATGGGATCGCTAAACATCCCGGTGGGAGTTGTCCAATGCTGGAAATTGCAGGTTATCAACAATGGCAGCCGCACCCTCCACCTCAACATGCACTCAAAAAGGCTCCGTAAAGGTTTTCCGCTCTATACACAGCCGAACAACTCCAGCGTAGCCACATCCGTATTGTCCTTTCCAAATTCATCCAAAAGAGGTGAGAAGGAAAGTAAAAGCGTGCGGTTCAAAACTGAACGCGATATTCAGAGCCAGCTCTCTCTTTACCATCACTACAACTCGTTGAAGCAAGCACGCGACGGTGTAGTGGTGTTGACTAGCGAAATTAGTCTTGGTCAATTAGATGGGGGCCAGGTGTATGAAACTGAATTGAATCTCGTGGGGTTTGTGAAGGGAATACACACTTTAGACGGCTTAAGAATCTTTGATGCCGTTTCGGGCGAAGGATATGAGATTGGCCGGCTTTTAGAAGTTGTCGTAGTTTAGTAATTTCAGCATCATAAACGCATTCATCGTTGTATTATAAAAGTGTGTAATTCTTTTGAACATGAAGTCATTTCGGGATTGTCTAGCTTTATTTCTGAAAGCCTAATAAGCATTCCTGTGTTGTCATTGTGTATCTGACATAATTAAACATTTCCATTAATACTAGGCAACGACAACCAATTCAACTCCAAAGAAGCCTCAGGTGGTCATCGAAAGCCTTTCAGAGATGCGTCCTTTGAACTCAAAATAATTCAAAGTACCTAGCCCATACTCCCCGGTTTCTTCCAATCTGACCTTTGGAATTCTGTAAGCCAAGATAATATCACCAAAAATGACTATTATCCACAATAGAAAATAGCTTATTCAATTAAAAATAAAAAAACAAGGGGCGAGCTGGGAATTGAACCCAGGGCCTCTCGCAGATTTAGTCGGTTGAATCAACCGTCGCCCAAAGCGAGAATCATACCACTAGACCACACGCCCGATTTGTTGAAAAGACGATTACCTTTTTTATAATAACGCAATTTGTATATAGCTTTTTTGTTAAGTTTATCAACTCTTTTCCTCTATATTTCATTCTAAATTTTTGGAAGATCCTGCAAGTAAGCGAGTGCTCCAATGGTGCGTCCATTCGCTGCTATTGAAGGTGTCTAACCGACCATAGAGGGTCATTAATGGCCCCATGGCGCTCAAAGCGAAGGAATCGTATACTTTGAAATATACCGTAAGGACATATTGAGAGAAAAGAGACGTTGCCAAGTTCAAACAATTTGCATTTAGCGTCGGCAAGGCACTGCTTACTCGCCCGTTAACTCACCCGTTAACTCTCTTCGGCTAGGTGTACAGCAATCCCTCTTACTTTAGCTCTTTTTTCTTGGAGTATGAAAAACGCTTTGGGCAGGAACTGTCGTCGTTTCTTGGCTGCAACATCCATTGCAGCTGTAGATCAAACGGTTATGCCACGCCTTGCATAGATATGACCCGGAAAACACTAGATCTGAGAGAAATGCCTTTACAAATAGGGACGCTCTATTCTGAGAAGCTCTCTTTTATTTTATAAAGTGCTTCGCCTTCTAAGCGGTCTTACCCGAGTCTTGAGACCATGTATGCCGCCAAACAAAAGCCGAAACGCAATTTAGATAAAATTTCGGACATGAAGGGTTTTAAATTTAGAACCGGAAAATTTACGCACAGACGCTGTCGCGTTACATTGATCCACGGCAGCAAAACCTCACCGGTGCATCACAGAAACAATAGAAAAGATTCGAACAATAATCAATTGACGCGGTATAAGAGGTTTGGGGCGGGCGTTTGTGATTCGTTAAGCATCAGCTTGATTCGATCGAGTCCTCCTTACCACAAAGTTAGGAAGAATAAGAATTCGAAGAGTAAGATTTGGGAAGCTTGATTTGTTACCTAAGAATGATGTTCATCATTCATGTTCGTTTCACCTCCCGAATTTGTCTCAGTTTTGGGCTGCCTTGTTAGGATCTACTGGTCCCTCTAAACAATGCCATGAGAGGGGAATTCGGCCATCAAAGAATGAAGGATCACGGAGCTGGAAATGCTACTCTATTCTGTTGTAATTGATCCGCAATACTATTTGGTCCAGCATAAAAAGCATATGTGATCCTTCAGGACTTTTACTAAATTCAGCATCAAACATGCATTGGATAAAACTTCTGATACTCGCCAAACTAGTGCTTACTTCTTCTTTGGCTGTTGCTACCGAGTCCGACTACAAAGGTGTCGCCCGCCGTCCCGATGGCGGAGACATCAAGTGGGACATGTCTGCCAAAGGTATCACCGACATGGCTCTTGAAATCGCCAATGAGGAAGTTGCTTTCGCTAAAAGCATGACGGCTATCGAAGAGCCTACAGTCGAAAATGTCCTTATTCCAACGTACATGCGGGATAACCACTTGTCGTCCAAAATCAACGAGCTCGATTTCTACCAGTATATCAGCGAGGACATTTCTATCCGAGAAGCCTCCGCCAATTTCAAGTCGCTTTTGAAGAATATTGGTGATGGGTTTGAGAAGACCGAAGATATGCTTGAGCCGTACAAGAAGGTGATGAAAAGAATCAAGAACAACGACGAGCCCGACTTGGATCCCGAGCTCCAGATGTACTTGGAGGAAATGCTAAGATCGCCGAGTAATGCAGATATTTCGGAGCTGGACATGCACAAGGTTTGGAAGATCAAAGCTGAGATTGCAGATTTGGAGGCTACGTTTCGCCAAAATGTGGCTAACGGCCATGGCACGTTGGAGCTCACGAAAAAGGAGCTCGCTGGTGTTCCCCAGACTGAAATAGAAAACTACGAAGAGGTTGGAGAAGGCTCTTACAAGATCAGGTTGGAACCGCCCCAGATCTATCAGGTTATGAAGTATGCCTCTAATCACACAGTGCGTAAAAACGCCTTTCTCTCATTCTACGACCAGTATCCAGAGAACGAAGCAGTTTTGGATAAGCTCATCAAGAAAAGGTACGAAGTGGCCAAGCTTTTGGGCTACAAAACCCACGCTGATTCTGTTCTTAGGGACCATATGGCAAAGAACCAGCAGACTGTGACCGATTTCATGTACGACTTGGAAGATAAGCTCCAGCCAATTGCTGCAAAGGAGTTGGCAGGTTTGCTTGCAATGAAGAACAAGGATTTGCGCGATGAAGGTCTTCCGGAACAAACCGAATTCTTCACTTGGGATTTTGATTACTACCATACCGCCATGTTGCAGAAGGACTTCTCAGTGAACCAAACTGCAATGTCGGAGTACTTTCCCACTGCTGCCACAGTTCCAAAGCTTCTCCGTTTCTTCGAAAAATTATATGATGTCAGAATTGTGAGGGTTGAAAATGCGACCGCTGGCGAGTTATGGCATCCGAACGTATTCAAGTACGCCGTTTACCAGAACGAAAGACCAGGGGACGTCAAAGCTGACCTTAATGCTGATTCTGAAGGTGAAGCCGCTGCCAAGCGAGACGATGAGACGGAGTATGAAATTCTGTATACCCCTGAAGGCGGTGTTACTGTAACAACGAATGGGAAGGTGGATGTAGAGTCCAGCAGTAATGACAATGAAGGAAACGGGAATGATGATGAAAACGACCTAAGTGACGATGAAAGTGACGGTGATACCAAGCGCTCCTCACAGTTCATGGGATGGCTCGCTCTTGATATCTTTGCAAGAGATGGAAAGTATACGAATGCTGCAGCTTTCGAAATCGCAGGTGCTTTCAAAGATTTAGACGGAAAACGAGTTCCTGCTTACGCTGCTGTCTTATGTAGTGTGCCACCGGAACTTCCAAACAGAGTTTCATTACTCACTCCGATCTCCATGAGCATGCTCTTCCACGAGATCGGACATGGGTTCCACATCTTGCTCTCCAAGACAAAAACTGTTAAGTTTTCCGGCTCTCATGTCCCCATGGACTTTGTCGAATGCCCTTCGCAGATGTTGGAGTCCTTCATGTCTGCGCCGAAAGTGCTCAAGTCTATTTCGCACCACTACAAGACCGGTGAGCAAATTGATGACGAAACGATCGAAAAATTTACAAAATCATCCAGTGTCAATGCGGCGCTGAATGCCTTGAAGCAGTTATACGCGGCGAACTTCGACATGGAAATCCATATGCTCGAGAACCAGAAGGAGGTCGATGAGATGGACGTCAAGAGCGCGTGGAACTCGTTGGAGAAAGACGTGTCATTGATTGGCAACAACGATATTTGGAACAACGGCTTTGCGCAGTTTTCTCATATGGTTCAGGGCTACGATGCCAGTTACTATTCTTACGCATGGTCGCTGATCTACGCAGTGGATATTTTCGACACGTTATTCGATGGCCAGGACGATATCACAACCCCTGGAGTTAAATTCCGTGAAATTGTTCTTCGTAATGGAGGCCTCAAGAACCCATTGGAGTATCTTACTACGCTCTTGGGTAGGGCACCTAATTCGGAGGCATTTATGAGGCGAGTGCTCAAGAACGCACCAAAGTGAGATTAAATAAATAAAGGTTACGGTTTTTCAGCTAAAAACGACTGATGGTTGCAGTGTAGTGACAGTTTTAGGCTTCCAAGAAATCCTTCAACACCGAAATTCAACTATTAAATAGCTGAATAAACCCCATTTCTTCCACGCATACTAATAATTCTAGCCATTCATTAATTACATATCATGCTTCTACTTCAAGCCTCCTCAGTGACGCTCTCGAATGGAGCAAGCTTGCTGGTACCCACGTCCCAAGAAACACCGTTGTATGTGATATCCTTAATAGCGCTCACAATGTCAGCAAGGTCACCTCTTACTTGCTTGGTGGAGTCTCTCTCTCTCAAGGTAACGGAGCCATCCTTAACGGTCTCAAAGTCGATCGTGATACCGAAAGGAGTACCCAACTCGTCATTTCTGGCGTACCTCTTACCGATGGAAGCAGAAGAGTCGTCGACCTTGAATGGAACCTGCTCCTTTCTCAAGGCGCTGGTGATCTTGGCCACAAGGGGCGCCAAGTCGGCGTGGTTCGACAAAGGAACAACTAAGACCTTTGTTGGAGCCACCAAGGGAGGCAACGACAAGACACAACGGTCCTTGTCTTCGGGTCTGTTCCAGAACAGGTGCTCGAAGATGGAATAGATGATACGGCCAATACCGAACGAGGGCTCAATGACGTTGGGGGTGTACTCTCTGACGTGTTCGACACGCTTGACCTTGGCGATCTTGATCAAGTCGGACTCAACTTCAAACTTGCCAGCACCGGGAACGTCGATAGCGATTTTGCTGGTGTCAGCCAACTCCTTGGCCAAGTCTTCCAACTCGCACTGTGTGCGTGCCAACAAGTACTTCTCGATAGCACCGGCATCCTTTCTGAACTTGGGGCCAAATTTCTTCTTGTCTAATTCTACCTCAAAGTTCTCGACGGTGACAGGCTCGGGCAAGGGTTTTCTGACGACCAACTTCTCGTTGGTTCTGGCGGCATGAACGCTCAAGTCGTATGCGGAACGGTCGGCGCATCCAACACACTCGATCCAGCCATAAGACGTCTGCAACTCCGCATCCCAACAGTCTGATGCATAATGGGCCATCTCGTTGGACATGTGCTGTCTAAATCTCAATTTGGAGGCGTCCACACCGATTTTGAGCAAGAACGCATGGATACGGGCAATGAAGTAACCCAAGGTCTCATTGTCGACCATACCGGAAGCAACAGCATCACCAATGGTGGTTTCCTTCAACTCGTTGGAGCCGGACTCCTGCACGCCCTTGGGCAAGAAGCTCAAGACAGTGTCCTTTACGTCGGCGAAACGAGGGTGGGACTTATCCTCTGGGTCTACGAAATGTTCAATTTCTGCCATTAAGAACTCACGGACTCTCAACAAACCGGCTCTGGGTGAGATCTCGTTACGGAAGGACTTACCGATGGATGCCGAGGCAAAGGGCATTTTCTCGTTGTTGCACTCCAACAATTTGGAGAAGTTCAAAAACTGACCTTGGGCGGTCTCAGGACGCAAGTATCCTTTCAATTGACCCGAAGGGCCGATAGCGGTCTCGAACATCAAGTTGAATTGAACTGGAGGTTCCAAGGGACTACCTGTTGATGGGTTTACGATGTTGTACTTCTTAATCAATTCGCCTAACTCCTCACCAGAGTAACCGTCGATCTTGTTCAAAACTGTCTCGTACTCCTCAACTACTTCGTCGTCCAACTTGACGTTCTTGATCTCCTTGACCTTCTTCTTTCTCTTTTTCTTGTCTTCGTCCTCCTCCTCAACGACAGCCTGACCTCTAGCGGCCTTGTCACCCTTCAAACGAGCCTCCAAGACTTCCTCGACCAAATGGTCTGCTCTGAAAATCTCACCGGTCTTCAAATCTCTACACATCCAGTCAGCAAACTTGTCTACATGGCCTGAGGTCTTGAAAACCTCGTACGGCGTCAACATCGTGCAGTCGACCTCCAACATATCTTCTTCTAACACGAAGTGTTTTCTCCACGTGTCGATAATGTTGGCCTGGAAGGCACAACCTGGAGGGCCATAGTCGTACAATCCAGAGACACCTCCGTAGATCTCGAAAGAGGGGGCGTAAAAGAATCTTCTTTTAAGGATCTGCTCGAGGGCGTCCCTCGAGAATTCTGTAGCTTTAACAGACATGTTTTTCGTGAGCACGCGCAAAAGTGTTGATTTAACTGTTGAAAACAGAATGACGGTCTTGTTCTTTGTGAGTCAATGGAGAGACTGCTAGTAATTTTCAGTTGTATGCAGGTGGATAGAATGAAAAGAACAATAACCTTTCCAAAACGGGAAGGGTCACTAGATAAAAGAAAGCACTACAAATATGCAATTTGAGTTTTCAGTATATGTATTATTGCTCGTGTTGTTCCTTATTGCTCGATTAGATACGAAGGGATGAAGTTTCGTATTTACGTTAAAATTTACTTAGAACGACTTACAAGGCTCGAATTCGGGTTAAGTCACACCGAGAACTCACAAAATGCAATCATTTTTCTCGCCTTTGATTCAACTACAGCTCTTTTGCCCGACTTTGCTCCTCGATCATCATCTCCTCGTCAAAGTCATCTCCAAACCCACCATCCCGCTCAATATACTCTTTCAATGCAACCACTACAAGCGTGGCAACGCTTGTAAACCCAAACACCTTGTCGAACCACGCGTCGACGAAGTCTACCTCGGCTAACATGCTCTCCTTAGTTGCAGTACCACCGCTGGACGAAAGTGAAAGTAACTTCAGCATTTGCTGGGCGGCTTCAAGGGGGAGGTTCGATCTTATTAGAAGTGCGGTGGCAATTACGTAAACAGCAAGTAATTGGCTTACGATAAGGTTCTTAAGCCACCCGCGGATGTTCTCGTTGGACAACGTTGTGTTGGAAGGCAAGAAGCGGCCAAGGGTTTTAAATGTGATCATAACGTTTTGGAAAGAGCACGCGAATAACGACCCGGAAAGAAGGAAACTGATTTGGTTGACGAGCTGTGCCTCAGAAAGCGGGAAGTATCCAAACACAGACTGAATTATTTTGGCGATAGTGATGGCAAGTGCATCCAGCGTGTGTTCAGTGCCGCTTTCAGCACTCCGAACGGCCGTACGGTCAATTCCAGCTACACTCAGATATGCTATCCGGAATAAGAGCACGTTGACCATTCTATAGATGCAATACACGGAAAACGCATAATCAAATGCACGCACGAGCTTAAGATAGCCGATTCGCGAGTCGATTTGTACGTCTCGAGCCCTGGAGATTGTCTGGAGTTTCTGCGAGAGATCACTATACACTTGGCGCTTAAGATTATTTAGTGAGGCAACTTCTCGCTCAAGCTCTTGTTCTTCGGAGTCCAGCTTGCCGAAGTTCGAGAGATTGGTGAACGACTGTACTTTATTGAAGAGCTGAGAGCCGCTCTGTTTCATCAGTCGCAAGCCGGACAGCTCGGGGGCGTTATACACCGAGCCTAAATTCAGTTGTCTCAAAGCGTCGAGCTCTCTCTGGCGTTTGCTCTCGAGCATCTGTGTAGCATTGTATGTCTGGGTGAGCTCGTTGATAGAATGGAACTCACCCTTCTCGGAGACTTTCCCACCGTTTTTCGAGCGGTTGAGCCAGAGACTACGTATTGGCGTCAGAGCGCACCCTATCCCGGAAAGCAACGCAGTGATGGTGACTCCGGCTAACACAATGTCGTTTGTCTTTTCTTCCAAGAAAGTTTTTCCCTTTGAGTTGCCTAAAGGAGCTGCAATGAGTCCAAACCTATCCAAAACAACAAACCATAGAAGTAAGAGTGCAATTGTGGCTGTTGTACGGGCAATTGACAGTGGAGACGCAAGTTTCGGCTTCGGTAGGAGCGCCTGATTGATGTAGAGACTAATTACAAGGAACGGTTGAACTAGGACCACAACAATCACCAATATCTTGATTAGAAGGGGTACGAGAGACATATTGACCTCTAACGTGCCCGTTAGTTGAGCCAACATAACAAGAATAAGTTCTATGGAAAGCGCAAAACCAGAAGCAAACACCACACCCACAATGCGGTCCGTGCTGGTTTTCAGCGTCAGTTTCAGGCTGGTATACAGCTGTTCATCCGGTAGCGTTTCTTCGCCTGGAGCTTCATGTTCTACACTTACGAGGTACAGGCCATATTTCCTATTGCATTCTGTTATGAGGGCATTGATTTCTAGCGCAGAAAGCACCTTTCCGTGAGAATAATTACGGATGATCTCGTGGTTGAATACAAACTTGTAGGCCCACGCGTAGATCGCTACGAAAGCAACCAGAAGCGGTATGAGACCAAACGTCAGAGCAATAGAGCCCATTCAAAAGTGATTTGGCGGCAATTGTGTATGGCAGGGGCGACCTCCACTCGATTTTCACCAAGACCTAAAAGGATGAAATTCTCCGCGACCAAGCCTTACGACAAAATGAGAGTAGGAAGGAAAGTATTTTTGCTCACAAAGTCCAATTCTAAAGGGTCTGTATATATTTCTGGTTGTGTGGGTCAATACAGAAAGAAGATGCACTATTGACGGTCTAGACATTGGTTGGGAGGGGTGTTGATATGGGGACAGTTAATGAGGGGCACACTAATTATCTCAAAGGAAATCGGAATACCATAGCGTCAAAATACGTATTTTCACTAAATTATGCAAGAAAAAGATTATTTTTTTTTCAGATAATCTATGTACGAAAAGTTGAATATTGATGATCCAGAGTGACATTTCGAACAAAATGGGAAAGTGCAAAAGTCATATCGATTCTGACTTCAAAACATACACTAAATGAATAATATAGACTTCATCAATTCATTCAATCTTTCGTATTTTCTATAGATTTTTTAGATGGATAAACCTCTTTACTTTGTTGTAAATTGCCAAACGACGGGACTTGCAGAGTGAAAACAGCCACAAATCAAACAAGATTGAAGAATAGAGAGAGAAATACCAACATATTCTTATTAAAATATCAGGATACCCGCAGATTAAACCATTCTTGATACAAAGTAAACTTTCATCACGTGACCACGAATTTTTCACCTAGCCTCGATCCATCCATAGTTCCAAGACGATTCAATTTCACACTCCAAGACAACGACAAGATGGCCATGAAATTAAGAGCAGAAAAGAAAATGAGGAAGCACCTCATAGAGCAGATCAAGGCTCGGAAGGTGTTGGGAGCCCGGATTGCACAAGGATTCAAGACGGCTCAGGACCTCCAACAGCTTAACTTAGGTCCACAGCTCTTCTTGTATAAGAACATGTTCTCCGGACAAGTGCTTTATTCGCAGACGCCAGGATACCACCAGGACCAGATCGATGAGCAGTTTGTACGTCCCAACTGGGAGAACCGTAAGCCCAGCCGCAGAAACGATATGTGGAGAATCATGTGTGTGGTAAACTTTGCCAGCTATGAGTACGCGGTGGCCGCATACGAAGGTTTGGTGCACTTGCGTAAGATTCGTGACACGATGCCTCGCGCCGAGGCTAAGAGCATGCGTAAGTTGAATGATGACGGTAACATCTGGTTCCTGGGCCAGTACAGACCCACATATTCGCAGGAGGCCGTCGCAGACTTGGCGCACGTTATTGACGAGTTCGAATTGGAAAATACAACCGCCATGTGGGAGTCGCTCTGGCGTAAAGGTGAAGATGAGCACTGGCGCGCAGACCTCGTAGACCACGACGTACTTCCCTCTACGAACCCTCGTTACGAGACTGTGATGTTGGATGAGTTGCGCGAGAAGGCCGTGCGAGCTTTTGCACAGGCTCGTGAACAGGAAAGAGAAGAGACTGAAGGTAGACCAGTTGAGAGGGACTTGACAGAGGGACTTGCTCTTTGAGTATGTAAATAGCGCTGCGAAAGTAGTTGGCGGGAACGCCTTGTATAATAGATCAATGTAGATAAGGAGGAAATGTAGGTGTAGAATCTAAAGAGGAGTGGCAGAAGACGAGGAAGGGTCAGAAAGTGAACCGAAAGGGGAAAGAAGAAAAAAACAAGAAGATCGCATGCGCTCTAAAACTCCTTTTTGAAGTTACAATACGAATGATATCTTTATTTAGAGTTGCGTATTTTTTAATGGCCCTTAAGTCAATGGTTTGAATACCAATAAACTCCGTAAATTGAGCGCCTAACCCTCACTCAGATCATAACAACTGCCTGACTTAAACCTTCAACAGCTGGTTTCGTGGTCTAGTTGGTCATGGCATCTGCTTAACACGCAGAACGTCCCCAGTTCGATCCTGGGCGAAATCACTTTTTTTTCGGCCAACAATAACCATCAATTTCAAAAGAATACTATTAAAATTGTTCTATGTACATGTAATTACTTTTTCTCGCCTCCAGGCAAACTATTTCCCTTTGGTTTCTGCAACAGTTTCACGTAGCTAGTCACCTTCTTCGTATCACTCTTTACCTCCTCGGCGCCAAGCCTGAATCGGTAGAAAATACCGTACTTCTTACGCAACTCCTTCTTCTGCATCTGAACTTCGCGGTTGAGCATGCCGATCTTCTCGTCGTAAGGTATACCTGCCTCAGCCTCGGCCATAGACTCTTTGCCGAACAACAAGTCAAAAACACGGCCATCCGACCAGAAGAATCCACGGCGATCTACAATCCACGTACGGTCGGCCACCAAATCTTTAAGCGCAAAGAAAAAATACGACTTGTCGGCGGTACCATAGAATCCCTTACCAGTCCACACTCGGGCCTTGTGGCGCCTCTCTAAGTGCAGCAAAGGCACAGTAATTACAGGCGTGGGTCTCCCGGGAATGAGAGGATACGAAGTAAACTTAACATGTTCTACAGGTCCCGGAAGGTACCACATTCTACGAACAAGTCTCGTTGGAAACGTGGCGAAATGGTACGCAGTAAATAGCGCGATCGATCCTAGAGCAGCATATTCCAAAAACGTGAAAAGACGTTGCCTCTTGCGGTGAATATCGTCAAGCTCCTCAACATTCTCATTGAAGTCCTTAGTGGACTTGAACCATGCAAACTCCATCAATACACATCCGTAAACGGTAAACACAACGGCGATGCACGCGCACGCGAGGAAGTACATACGATGGGGCTCCGCCTCGTAAATAAGCTCGGGTTCTTTTTTCGACTTCAAGATCTGAATGACTTGTCTGAAGGACATCTTCGGGCCCACTCTGGGGACACCCGGCCGAGGCAAGAGAGTGGGCACATTCTCCTTACCCAAGGGGAATTTTGGGATTCTATCTCTAAGTTCATTTGTTTGAATAGATTCTCCAGGGATGTGCTGCTTCAAATGCTTCCATTCGCCCAGAGAAGGAAGGTTTTTTTTGGGGTTGAAGTTTTCCGGGACTTGCGAGTTGTACCTGGTGAAGGACAACGCGAGGGGCGCAGTAATAGGAGCCTTGAATAAATTTACGGGTGTTATGAGCCTCACCAGACGGGCTATTAGAAGCATTACGGCGGTTTACAAGGAGTATATGAACCGTGGCTAACGATGCAGTGGTTGACAGGCATCGGAGTGTACAATGAGATCTGGGGTACTAAAAGTGAACACAACAAGGGCATAGAAAAGGGGCAAACAATTAGTGCTTGTTTATTCCTTTCCTAACATGTGGAATTGACGAATTTTCCAATTTGTTTTTATCGAATCATCCCTCTATTGCCAGTACTGAAAGCATTTTACAATACTAAAATGTGCTAAAAGCTGATCGTGTCTCCTTGCTAAAAACCAAAAAGCAAATCCACCGACCGCATTTACTTCTTTGGCTTCCCTTCGGCCCGCTTCAACTGCACCGGCCGCAGTCCCACGTACTTCCCGTTCATCTCCTTGAACGCCTTCAAATAGTCTTCTGCAGAGGCAAACGCTACAAACCCAAAGCCCTTGTTCTCTTTACTTCGTTGGTCAGAAGGAACACTCACATAGCTCAATGTTTTGTACTTGCTGAAAGCAGCAGACAACACAGAGTCTGTGGCATCAGGTCCCAAGTTGCCTACAAACAAACGAAAGTGTTTGGGATTGAGCTTGTCTGAAACTACTACAGGTGCAGCAGAGGCACTGTGAAGATACAGCTCAGCTTTTTTGCCGCTCGCAAGGCGTCTGTCGGAGGACTTGGCTGTGTAGATGTTGCGTTTCTTGATGCCTGCCATGGTAGAAGAGAACGAGTATACGCGAGAGCAAAGAGAATGAGAGTTAAATGAAAAGGAAAAGAAGTATTCGACAGGTATATATGTTCGACAGGTTGTGAGCCCAGGTCTAGGGAATTGTCTGATAGAATAGACGATGGAGGTTGAAGAGTGATGTGTGTTTCAGATAAATGCGGTACATCTGTTGTGCATAGAATGTACGGCTGCAAATCACGGCCGATGACACAGATACTGCAACGAAGTTTTCGAAAATTTGATATTAAAACCTTTGAAATCAAGGAATGGGTAGTGGATGGGTCTGTTGTCTGAAACGGAAGAAATACAGAAGAAATTAGGTGATAATTCAAACCAAAATGACCAATGAAGACATCAACCCTTCGAATTCTAGTCCGAGCCTACAGCTTCTATTCGCATCTTTCTTTCCATTTACTCCCCATTTATTCCTTATTTCTCGTGGTCTTGAGCTTCATCTATTATCTCGTACTTTTCCAGTGCTCTTTAGTTCTCTCTTGCCATTTTTTTCAACTCTCCCTTCCTTTCCCTCTACTTGTTTCTCCTCTTGATCATTTATCCAACTCCTTTTCCATTATTCTCAGATCTCTTCTAGATATCCTTGCTGGATTAAACGGTCAACGTCCAGTTTCCGCACGTAAAACTGGGAATCTTTGATTAAATTAAAAACACCATACTCCGTCTGCACTTCACCGCCGTTCTTGAGCACACGCACATCAATGAAAATGTCCGTGGGCGGTTCCAAGTCACCCGAGAGATCTATGTCTGCAAATCCGCTTTTGAAGTCGAGAACTACGTCTTGGTACTGCTTGTAGTACTCTTGCTCTGCGTGACTTAAGTTCAGAAGCACCAATCTCCGCATTTGCGTGCTGTTTAGCGGTGCGTCGGTGTCGTCTCGTTGGAGCAGCGCCGCCGGGTCTGTACTAACCACAGGGTCGATATTGAGCCACGAAAACTCGGCCACCTTGTCTGCTCGCATCTTCTGATACGCCAAGAGACACCGCTTGTTACGTCGGAGACATAAATGCGTCACGAAGAGCTGACACTGATGCACACGCGCGTCTGCTGGTGCAACTTCCTCTAACGACTGCTGCTCGTTTAAGTACTCAATGTCTTTGTTGAGATGACCTATCTCCTCTACGATATCCTTGACCAACGCGTGCTGGTGCAACGGGAGCTCCGAGAGATGGTTAGAGCGTCGGGCTTCAAGGATCAACTTATTTGCCTGATCCCCGAACATATTGGAATAAGTCTATAGACAATCTACAGCAGAGATTGAATTTCGGACCGAAAGAAAGGAGTGTTGTTGGATGTGTGTGTAATGAATGAGTGGCAGGTGAGTTTTGGATGAGCTGAAATGTGGAGGACAGAAGGAAAGGCTGGGGGTGGGGTAGGCCGATAAGACAAACAATAGACGCGAAATATAAAATGAATAAATCTTCGATTTTTTCTGCTTTGTTTATATGAACACACATATTTTCCTTGTTCAGATGGTTGTTTCAGGACTGGCTGCAAATGTCTAGATCCTATTCTAACCCTATAACATATGGAGTAAGTGTGATTGATCTTCTTGTAATTTCCGAGAATTCGATGAATCTTAGAAGCCGATTTTGATTAACTTTGGTCGTAGGCGAACAGTGTACTCACTGAAGTCACTGCCTCGGACCCTTGAGTAACAGCCAAATGTCAAGTGGCAACGATGAATGATGAAACTGTTTTATAAAATGCTTTTCGATCGTCATATGCCCGCGTATCGTGGAGGACAGTGGTTGAAATAGGGTTTGATAATGCCTTGAAAGACAATAGGTCAACGAAAGCGACAAACCTAAGCCGTCGAATCAAGAATATGAATGACAGCTCTTTTTTTCTGAGGGTAGATCTCAAGGTTTCGACAGGTGTTCTCATAAACGATAAAGCTGTCTCCAGCAAACGCTTCTAGAGACAAACCGACTGTGCCACAACAGCTTAAACACAACAGCTATGATCATCACATCTAAGAAGTTTTCAAACAATCTGAGCGTTTATATAATCGTATTCCTCAGATCCCTATTGTAAGAAACGTGATGCCCAGCTGAACCATTGCCAATGAGGACAACCTAAATTTAAAACAGATCAAAAACCATCAATCACTCAAATAAAATTTAGTCCTCGCTTTTCCGACTTTACATTTCTTCAGGTTCCTCTCTTCAATGGCTGCAAATCGATGCTCATCTCATCGCGCTCTATCAACACTCCAACCAATATCCACCGCCAATTGAACTCTCAGGTCGTTTACGATTAGTTTCACGGAAGTGCTTGTCTCAGCAATTATCTGCATACGCTGTCGGTGTAATATTAGAAGTGTGTCGTCCCTGCGTCCCACAATTCGACAAGAAAACACTGTCTCTCGTTATCTGATCAGACCTCACTAGACCGCTTTGCATCGCATCATCTCACCGCTCATCGCATCCTGTTATTCTCGTCTTCACTTCTCATGTTCATTCTTTCACAGCTATCAGACTTGATAAGGGTCCCACCGCATCTTTTCCATCTTCCGATCCACCAGGTCCTACGCGACGAGCTACACAAAAAGTTTGCCAACAAGGTCATCACCAACTTGGGCCTCGCAGTTGCAGTTTGGGATATTCTGGATATAAAGGACGGGCTCCTTAAGCCTGGTGATGGTGGTTCTTATGTTGAAGTCAAGTTCCGTTTGGTGGTCTGGAAACCTTTTGTTGGCGAAATACTCACGGGCTGGGTCGCCGACTGTTCGAGCGAGGGTATCAAGGTGCACATGAAGTTTTTCAACGAGATTTTCATCCCTAAGGCATACTTATTCGAGTCCTGTGTGTTTAAGCCAGTCGAAAAGGCCTGGATCTGGAAACCAGACGAGGACACAGAATTGTTTATTGATCTTAACGATAAAATAAGATTTAGAGTAGAGGAGGAGGCGTTTGTTAGCGTAAAGCCCAAGACAAGCTCCGAGGCGCTAGGTTTAGACGAGAGTAGTAACAAGGCTCCTCCATATGCTTTAATTGCCTCGTGTCAAACGGAAGGAATGGGCTGTGTTTCATGGTGGGACTAATTCGAGCGTAATTTGGCTTACGAGTACTTTTCATGAACGCTCTTTATCCTGTTTGGATGTAGGGCTTCAAGCAAGTGAGAATCAAGTACGGGATGTCGATCTTAACAAGTAATATGACGCAGGTATGAACGAAAAGTACCGTACAATCTTCGTTTCTCGCATGCTGCCGAAAGGTCATGTCGAATATGGTATCTGAATCATTGTGCAGCTTGATGGGCTGCCTATAATTGAGGCATAAGTAATGTGGCCAGTGCATGCGTTACCTAATCAGGACTATGTACGTATTTTGCGTATCTTAAAGCTCCGGCTTCTTTTTTTTTGGCTGTCTGTATCTGGCGAGAAAAAGACCAAAATAATTGACATCAAAGTCTACATACATAGAGTAATTAATGAACTTAACTGTTATCATAACGCTAATTGCAAAAAATTATCGATTGATCCTCTGGTACCTTCGTATTGAGGGAAATTTCCTTTTGAAGATGGCTACAACTACTAGCCAATTCTTATATTGAAGCAAGCTGTGACAGAGCAGTTAAAAACGAGATTTCACTAGGTCCTGCGAGATAATGCATTACCCTATATAGCGCTGTAGATAGTATCGGTTGTATCCAACAATCAAGAATGGAACTAATGGCGATAAATCTGAAGAATTGTTAGTACATCATATAAAACAGTTAACTGAAAACCTAAGAAGAAGTTTGAGCCTCCTCAATAGTGGTGACGTATGGATTATTCGTTTCCGCAAAACAACAGCAACTATCTTATAATGCACCCTTCCCATTCTACACATAACAAGTCTACAACTTCTTCTTTTTTTCATGTATTTCGGCCTGCGTTCGTTAATTGTATTGCATGTACTGCGACGTCGAGCTGAACTTCAAGTTGCCCTTAATGACCTTCTCAACCGCCTTCAAGAAGTCCTTCTCGTTGGCCACCTTTCTTCTAGCACGGATGGCAAACATGCCTGCCTCCGTACACACTGAGCGCAACTCTGCACCGGTTGCGTTGGGACACAACCTCGAGATCAACTCCCAACGGATGTCTTTCTCGCAACTCATGGTCTTGGCGTGGATGCGGAAGATATTAGCACGACCTTCCAAGTCTGGTAAAGAGAACTCAACTTTACGGTCAATTCTTCCCGGACGTAACAAAGCTGGGTCTAACGTGTTGGGTCTGTTCGTGGCAAACATAACCTTGATATTTCCACGCGGGTCGAAACCGTCCAATTGTGTGATCAACTCCAACATTGTACGCTGGACCTCGTTATCACCTCCAGCACCATCATCAAAACGGGCACCGCCAATGGCATCGACCTCATCGAAGAAAATAATGCATGCTTTCTTAGTGCGGGCCATTTCAAATAACTCACGCACCATACGTGCACCTTCACCCACATACTTTTGGACCAATTCAGATCCGATCACACGGATAAAAGTGGCGTCTGTTCTATTAGCTACGGCACGAGCGCATAATGTTTTACCCGTACCTGGTGGGCCATACAATAAAATACCCTTTGGAGGATCGATACCCAATTTGACGAACCGTTCAGGAGAAAGGAGCGGGAGTTCTACGACTTCACGTAGCTTCTCGATCTGCTCTTTACATCCACCAATATCACCATAAGTAACATCGGGTTTCTCCTCAACAGTCATCATCGTCACGGAAGGATCGATTCTTGGCGGCAATGGCAACTGGATCTCGTACTTGTGTCTATCTACACCTACCCTCATTCCCTCTTCAATATCTGTAGGAGAAACACGCTCGCCAAGCCCAACCACAAACTTGGCAATCTGTTTAATGTTAATAACATACTTCAGCTTGTTATCTGCGTTCGCAAGGAAGTCCAATTGCGGCGGAGGGCTCGTGGCGTCAATGATCTTGGTGCATCTGGCCACTTGGAGCGGTTGTGACAGCATACGCTGCTTATCTCCACCCACATCCCACAAGTGTGGCGCAGAGAGGCCGGTATCGGATTCCTTGATACCAATGTTCTCCTTGATGCGGTCCTCGATGTCCTTGAGGTCCTTTTCGATGTGTTTGAGTTGCGTGGCGTAAGGTGCGGCACCGTAGGTTTTGAGCACCTGGATGTCGCCTTCACTGAGAGGAACGGCTTTATCGTCAGCTTCGTCGTCCTCTGTGGGAGCAACGTATTTATCCCAGTCGGCTTTGGGAGGCATGGTTGATGGTGGAGTTGTGGCGGTTGTTCTGAATGTATAGTGATGGTGCACGGATGTAAAAGAAGATAGTACCTAGGGAGGATTGGATAGATTAATGGATAGACTCTTCCTGTTTATATAAGAATATGTGACAAATTGATAATTTTATTAATATTTCTTGCTCTTGGATGTTTCGGTTGTGAGCCCTTTTGTTGAAGTTTGTTTAGATCGTACCTAATGCCATATCTAATCAACTCTTTCCATCTGCATCTAATTTACCGCATTTCTTTGATTGTTTTAAAGAAGATCTTATTGTTTATTCCTTTGCCTGCTCTCGTTGAGGGCCCCTATTACTACTACGTCACAGTCTATTCTCTAACTCAAATTCTTCATTACTCTCATTATTCTTAGTTACTTATTCATCTTCTCTACATTATTACGCTTTCCATTTCGACCTGCGGTCGAGGTCGTCAAGGATTTTTTGCTTCTCCGTCGCCAGCGCGGACAACGGATTGAACGACATCAACAACCCATTCACCCCCGTCAACGACTCTAAATACGAGCGCAACTGAGCCTCAAACCGACGGGGACCTGCCCCATGATTGAGAAGAAAGTTGATGAGATTTATAATGAGTTGCACATTACTGGTGAAATCATTGAGCCGTGTGTTCAAATCCGTCTTGGAGAGCTCCGTCTTTAGCACGCGCGCAAGCGCCTGGAGCTTGTATTCAACCACTTTGAAGAATTTCAAATACCAGAACAACGAGTGCATGGATGTGCCCACGACGCCCTTTTTCTCAGACTGTTCGGAAAGAAGAAGACTAAAAGAGTTAGACAAGAACTGAAGCGTGAATTGGAACAGTTCAGTGGACAGAAGCTGGTCCAACTCGATGAGTAAGTAGTAATAGTCGAGGTTGACGAGTCCAATGAAATTCTGAAGAAGCAGCAGTTCTGCGTATTCAGTGTGAATCAACAGCAGCAGCCGCACTCGCCACGCCTCAAGGTCCGAACTATATTTTGTCAATGCTGCCGTAGTGGCCTCCTCGAGTCCCAACAGAAACGAAAGCATGCGGTCCTGAAGCTTGTGGAGATCTACAGCAGATGCCATCAAAGCCGCCAAATGCGGCAGCTCACCGTCTACAAGCAGCGTGGAGAATTCAGCGCTCATACTGATGATCTTGGTGGGCATAAACTGGCTTGGGTTGTGGAGCATTAGCGAGAGTTCCTTGTCCAAATTAAACACGGACCAGAATGCACGCTGTCGCAAGTTGTTGCCATTAGAACTGCGAAAATCTGCGTTGTAGACAATGTAGCGGTCGAGGTACCCGAGGATGCTCCATATGAGCGGCGTGTTGCTTACATTGATGGCATATATGCTGAGAAAAATCAAGATGTTTGTAGTTTCCAAGTCCTCATCCACGGAGAAATCGTAGGTGATAACGTCTAGAATCGACTCGATATGCGAGTCGCTGAAATATGCTCCGTAGTGCTGCGTCCCATGGATCAGGTCGTAGATTATACACCCTATGGCCATTGCCAAGTATATGTCTAAGTTCACGAGAGTCTCTGTATCAAACGAAATCGTTTTAAATCGCTGAATGAGGCGCAGCTGGGGTAAGAAAGGGTACTTCCATTCGTAATTGGCAATGAATGTATGCATGAATGACGAAGGAAGTGCAAGGTCAGCGATAGCTTTAACCACCAATAGCTCGTCCAGGAGCTTATTCCGCGGCTGCAGACGCAAAGCCAGCGACATTAGTTTACGATGGAGCGACAGGTAGTGTTTCCCGCGTCCCAGAGCCCGCAAGCTGTCGGAGGAGTTGTTACGTTGAGTTGTACGAGATGGGAGCAGATTAGACACGTCAATATTGCGGAACAGTTCTTCGGTTTCGTCACGGTTTACGAGCGATGAGATGGACACCGCAGACGGCTTATTGGCGGGCAGGAGGGGCGTAGAGCCTTCAGATGGTTCCTCCAGTTTCTGTTTCTTGCGCCGACGCTCTATGTACTTGCATGCGGTGCCCGAACGCAGGCAGTAGTCACACAGCGGGTAAGAACGAGAGCATTTTTTCTTTAGTTTGTAGCACCGCACGCAGTTGGAGTCATGGTGGCTGGAGGACTGTGTTGCTGCCACAGTTGTTGGTGGGATGATTTCAGGGGCAGGCAGTGTAGATGCACCTGGTGTCTTTTCAGTCTTCGGCTCTAGTCGGAATTTGGAAGCGACCGTCCCATTACCCATGAGCTTGCGATAATAGACATCCATCCGATAAGGTTATTAGAGTATGAGCGTGGCCGATTGCGAGATGAATAGATTTGGATTCAGAGGGTATGAAGAAAGAATCTATCTGGATTATATAGGGAGGTACGAACAAGCCAATAGAGAATATGCAGTTATTTATGTATGTCGATGTGTGTCCTCTTTGGTAGTATAGTATTTGCAAGCACCTGATCTAAATGAGGTGAAGTGTGGAGGTCCGTGCATGAGAGGGGCCAAAACAAGGATTGACAGAAATTCGATAAGATAGTCTTCAGAAGTAACCTATAACGATTTTTTTATCCATCAATTTTTTTGATTTTTACTCGTGAGCTTCTGATGGTGGTTATGTGGGAGGGAAGCATTGAGGGTAGGCAAGAAGAATTATTCGTTAAATGTAAGAAAAGATTGCTGATTTATTTTGTTTATATCTTTTTGGAGTTGAGTCTATTGGATTCTGGTTTTGGTGCCTTGGAGGTCGGTTCTAAGTAGTGTACTTCAGCCTGGAGAAAATGAGACATAGAAGAGGAACAACTCCATCTCTGAGGTAGAAAGTTCGAGATTCATTGGCGCTTAATCTAATTAGGCGGCTAAAAACAAAGAATTCTCTAGTGGTCTTGCTTGCGCAGAATATCCAACCAATCGAATCAGGAACCAATTACTACATCCTACTAGTGGAGTAATGACCTAAACTCATTCAAAGATTATCCATTTAGCCGTGAAGAGCGTATTAACGAGAGAATGGATGAAACAGGGAGAAAAAACGCTACCATGTCGTCTGCATGGACCATTCTGTTGTCGAAGACAGATGCAACTCAGCGTCCAGCGAAGGTGAGTTTTGTTTTAGCAACAGACCTTTAAAGAGCTTCCTTTTTGATGACCCGTTTTATCATATCTGATTATTTATCTAGGAATAAGAAGCTCACCTGTTTCACAATGGAAACAGAACCGTCACCCGCTAAAAGAGCGTTATCCTTTTTGCTTGCCTTCTACAGCTCCAGTTCTCTATAAAAATTCATTCATTACTTCTGTCGTGTCTTTCTACAGATGCTCCTTCTTCACCCTTACCGGTTTTTCGATCTTCTGCTTCAAGCCCTCGATCTCATTCAACAACGTGCTTATATACTCAGCCGCCAACTCAACTGTGGTGGCCTTGGATGGAATCGGAGCGCGCTCGTGGAACTCGGCGGGAATTAGAAGTGAGAGCTCTTGTATGGCGTTGTTCATACGGTTACGTCTACCCTGCTCTGCAAGCTTGTGTGACGCCTTCTTTGTGGGCATTTTACCGTTTCTGCTGCCAAACTCTACAGAGTCTGACTGAGCCTCTAGCATTGGCGAAGTTTCTGACAGCGAAGACGCATACTGCTTGGCAGAGTAGTCTACAGACCGCTGCGATGAACTGCGCGAAAGGCGGCGCGTGGCCTTGGGCACTTTACCTGCGCTTGGCGAATCGTAAGATCCGCTTTGCTGCTCAGCTAACCGGTTCATTGTGAAACCCATCATGGGCCCTGGTCCACCACTTCCCGGGGTCAGACCCGAGCCAGGTTCGATGGCCACCCTTTTACCTTGCGGAGGCAACATCGGCGTTGTTTCTGTGCTCTTGGCAGGCGCTCCCATGCCTTCAAAAGACGTTTCAGGAAGCTTTTCAAAGGAGGGTGGGACCTTATTGAGCATGGGCGATTTCGCCTTTGACGATGAGTGTGCTGCGAGGTTAGGAGTCAGGTGAGGCGTTTTGCGCTTGGCGCTGCTTCCAGAAGAGTAGTCGTCGGCCCCGAGCGTCGACAGCGAGCGTGTGCGATCAGACGATTGTATCTTGTGTAGAGGGGGTCGTGCTTGCAGTGAAACATACAGAGAACCCTGAGGCTGTGCCTTGAGCGCCGGAGATGTCAAGGGTTCGAAGTCGCGGAGCTGTATGGCTTGCTGTCCGTTGGAATTCATCAGCATATCTAAAGGTGTTCCTGCTGGCGATACCAACGGCGTGAACACCGCGTCGGGCCTAATATGTTTGGGAGCATGGCCGCCGAGTGATGAAATCAGCGATTGTTGCTGTCGGTGCTGATTTTGCTGGTGTTGCTGCCGTTGTTTATGGTACAAGTGTTCCTGGTTGTAAGACTTCAGATTCTGACCCGGGAGAATGGGCGACGCCACGGCAGCCGGTAGCAGGCTGCGCATGATGCTTGCGTGGCTATGTGCGGCAAGAGCCGGCGTGTTTTGAGGAAAACTCAGCGGCGGGAACGCTCGTGATTCGCTACCCAATTCATCCAGGACCATAAAGTCGATACTATCCAAATTGAAGTCTGTTTGTAAGTGGCTACCATGCGACACGCCACTGGGGGCCTGGTCGTATACGTTGCCGTCTAGCGAATGGATGAGGAAATGGTCGTCCGAGAACATCCCAGACGTTGGGATTGGTGATGTCATGAGCGCCGGATGCCCATGAGGACTCTTTTCAGGAAGGGCATGTTTGGCAGGACTGGATCCAGGCATGCCGCCGTCGGGACTACGGATGGGCAAGTAGAGGTTGGAGCCAGGGACGAATTCCTGTCGTGAGAGATTGGGCGTATGGCCCAGATGGCTCCCCGTCTGACTTCCCGGTGCCGATATGACACCGTTGTGATCTAGAAGGGGTGTGCCTGTCTGTGAATCGTCCATTTGGGACTATAGGGGAACTTTGTGTTCGTCAAGAAATACAGCTAAGGTCGTAGTACGACGGTCCTGCAATCGAAGATACTTAGGTACAACGATGTACAACCAGATGCGGGATACACGAGAATCGACCAGCGTTGACGCCAATTTACGAGAGATACGACGTGTAACGGATGGAAGCTCCTGTCAATTAACGACGTCCAAACGATACTGCAAGCGCCTCTGAATAACGAAGATCGACTCTCAACTCTGCTTAGACCGCACTCTTCTAAGCCTCCCTTCGTTTCAAGTTTAGGTTGGGTGTGAACCTCCCTTCGTTTACTTCTTCGGAAAGTGACAAGAAGTGAAAAGCTGTAGATTTAGAGCCGTGCGAAAACCAGATACAGCAAATAAGGAGCAGCGGATAGATTCTGAGTCACCTGATGGCAGCGATCGCCTGCTCTCTAGTTTTATTGATTCTGTAGATTCTTCAAGGGCAATTATCAGGGAACGAATGTAGCCACTCTACACAGAACACGGGCCGGTATCGAATTGGAGACAGTACTCGTCAGCAAGTATAAGGCACACCTTGCAGCAGGGAAAATGTGAGGTTCAAAGCTAGAGAGTGGGGGTAGAAAGTGGAAAAATTGGAGTTGTTCTTGTGAATAATGCCGATTGTCCTGGAGTGAGGCGTGCAGGACCAGACGCACTACCCTTCATAAGTGGACCGGCATAGGGCAGGCGCTGTAATATGTTTCATAGATTTTCCAGTCTGTGTGCCGGAGAGAATTAAGTGACGGTGCACGAGAGAATAGGCCTCTCTGGGAACGGGAACGCAGGAGTGCATACAGACGGCTATATGCCGGCATGGACACAATGACTGGGAGGCAGTTGAACAGAAGTCAGTAAATCTTGAAGAAGCGATTGGTTTTCCGACTGAATATTGATGGTACTTTGGGCGGATGGGCGGCAGAGCACGTGCTCAAAGTTGTTTCGGAATCGGCACGTAATTACTCCAGATATTGCGCTATTTGAAGCAGGACAGATCACTTGAAACAGACCAATTTGAGCGACTTCAAACTCCACAAAACTGACGTCCAGTGAAAGCCAGGTAGCTGTAAAATAGTTTGCTATTTTCCAGAAGACTTTTAGTGTTGAAAGCCCCATGTTTTCTGCCTCGGTATCTGCTAGAAGTTCCCGAGAGCCGAGGCTCCCAGACAGCTTCGTAATTCCACGTCAAAGTGCATTCCTATAACAAGAAAACGTCACCTTTTCCATTATTTCCCCGTTTTCTGTTGACTTGCTGCTCCCAGCTTCCTTTTTCGTTACCCGCAGCTTCAGCACACGAGCACCCGCCGCCGTTGCATTTTCGACTGCAGAAGGCACTAACTTTGATCTGCATCTGTTGACACATTTCAGTGGCTCGCCATCCAATCAGATTTGTCGCTTGGTGGTTTGAATGATTCCCACGTGGGTGCTCTGGTTCTGAAACAGACAACGCCTGCAGGCGCCGTGCGTCAAGTGCCGTAGGTAGTTTTAAGCGAACAACACCAGGCGTTGGTTTTAGGAAAATGACCCGGTTCAAACCGCATATTTTTCTTTTTTGAAAATTAGGGCTTGTCGTGACAAACGGTGCGGGTCTGGCTGTTCCCAATGGAGGTACAGTACGTGTAGTTAATTGAAAACCAGTGGTAATGAAATACGAACCTTATTAAGCTCTACGAGGGAAGTGACTTTGACAGCCTACAGACTTTCCTTTCTGGATTTTTGCTGAAGTGGAAGAATAGCCATGACGCCGAGCAGAACGGATGCGGTAAGGGTACATCGGAAATTTAGGAACTCAGATGCCTGGGCGGCTCCAAGAAACATGGCAAGCGAATGCGTCGAGAAGGAAAGAGAAGCAGGGTTATGAGCCTTCTAAGACGATATAAGAAGTACTTAGGTGCGGCGCCGAGGTTAGTCTCAACTAAATGCAAGGTACGTTAGAAGACTGAGAAGCTTTTCATTGGTAACTGAAGAAAGAGCAGAGACGAGAGCGAATAAATGGGAATGAACAAATTTAGACAAGCGAAGGAAAAATGAAGGACTAGAAGGGCTCGAAGGATTAGAAGGACTCAAACGATTAGAAAGGCTCGAACGACTAGAAGGACGTCAGGCGGTCAAACGAAAATGAAAGTACGCCAGCGCTTGAAAAGATTGTTTCAAAGAAGTTGCCAGACGTTTGGCCACAACTACAAATGCTGTGCTCGGTATTAACTTTGCTTATCAAAGATTCTCGTCCAGGCTATAGACTGTAGGATACTTCTAAATCAAAAGCTCCAAGAGCTCCAATTGCAAAGAGTGCCGCTGCTACGAACAAAACGAATTTTCCTTGAAAGCCAGAAAGGCTTCGTCAAACCTGGAACACATACTCTCGGGTTTCGGTACAATGCATCGCTCACAATGTTTTAATAGCACCACGAGCAATGGTACTTGCAGTTTATTCACATAAGCATTGCGAATTGCAGTTGAATACGCACCCAATGAGCGCCAGTTCCCAATCTCCACATTTATTGTGGATATTCTCTAAACTGCTTCTATCGGCCATCAAAAGTCGAATCTTCTCAATCGGGCAAAAGAGTACCAACGCCGAACAATCACCACAAATATCCACTTGATTAATTCTTATGCTTTTTTGAGAAATCTATCATACCATATCCATCTCTGCGCGTTTCTCTGAATGTCATCGCGTCTGACCTACTTCTCCACAGTTCACCTACACTCGTAAACACACGTCAAACCTCCACACAAACACCCATGTCCAAAAGCACGGCGAAAGATCAGGGCTCAAAACTGGTTCTATCGATATTTGAGGGCTCGAGACGACCAAAATCCAAGAAGGCGCTGCCGAGGAAGTTACCCTACATTCACAAGAAGAAACCCCATGAGAAGCTCATAAGCATACAACCCACCGCAACCACTGTAGAACCGCAAAAGTTAAGTTTCAAGAAGCTTGATGACATTCTCCGGTCGTCGAAAGGACCGCCATCGCTCAAGGAAGCACCAACTTCTTCCCTTCCCCTGCAGATCCTCAAGGGAGACATGGACTCCATCAATATCGAGGCCATTTCCCAAAAATACCAATCGCAAAAGTTCCCACTTCCAGATTCAAAACAAAAACTAAAAGACCGCGTGTCGTCTCTTCTACCGATAATCCCAAAGCTTCTAGAGGGAAACGAGTTGCTTTCCTATCACTACACACTAGCATCCGAGCAACGGAAAAAACTGAAGAACGCTACAATGTCGTCGAATGAACGCTGGGACGTGCGCTGGGACGATTACATGGGCGGATTCTACGGGTTCAGACGGCAAGCTTTCATTCTGGCGCTTGTGCAGAAGGAGCACGCGGACCTTCTTTCGAAAACGAAAAACAAGACGATGACGTACTGGTCTACGGACATGTTCTGCACGTATGTGCTTGCGAATGAGATCATCTTGAGGCTTATCATGGAGGACATGAAGTTACAAAAGAGCGAGGCGGAACGGGTCATGAAGGATTCAATCGACTATGGGTGTCACATAGCGGACAGTCAGGACTTTGCCGATGATTTGAAGTTTGAGGAGTTTCAGGTTATGTAACTGTCAAGACATCTGAGGGTTCAAGAGCAAGATTGAGTAGGAACAAACAAGGACAATTGGAACATAAAGGGACCGGCACTATCAAATATCCTTCTAGTGCATATTTCTCCTCTTTTGCCGATAAAAAGCCTATTCGCCCTCTGTTTTCTAAGTAGATGTGAAGTGCTGAAGGGTTGATTTGCAGCCATTCCCAAAAGGAAAGAGGCATTTGATAGACAACAGTTCAGTGAGAAAAACTTAGCAGTGTAAATCATAACCTTTCCTACAATATCCTTAAACCAAAACAGAATAAATCAATAAGTTGTAAAAAAACCATTTACGTATCTATCTGATCTCAGATCACCTCTCAAACTACTGTTCAAAACTTCTTCGTAGTACCCCCACGAGTCTGTAGTCTCTAATCTGTAGTCTCGTACCATTTGCCAAATCCCAATTGGCGACTAGTAATCTGCAAACACTATTGCCCGCGTTGCGTTCTTTCAACCTTGTTCCCCCTAGGGTCCTCCACACTTTCTACAGAAACCACTCTCGCAGCCTGCGATCGCTAGCGAAAATGCCCGACCAGGTCCACATCTCGGGGCTTCTGGGCTCAGCGATTATTGGTCTAGACCATTGGAAGAAGCCCGTCCCGCATCCGGTCTCATTTGACGTCTCCTTCAGCACAGATTTTTCACGGGCCTCCGACAACGACGATCTCCATTTCTCGCTCAACTATTTGGTGATTTCGACCAAGATCGCAGATTTCCTACTGAAAAGTCATCAAGCAAACTTCTCTTCGCTCGGCGGAGTAGCAAATGCGGTCTATGACTTATTAGAACAAGAGCGTAGTGTGTGTTCAGAGGTGAAAGTCGTGGGAACGGCCGCAAAGATCGATATACGGGCGCCTGTAAGTTATTCGACGTGTTCCGGGAAAATCGGCACCTATGAGATCCATGGTATTCGCGCGTTGGCTATTCTAGGTATCTTTACGTTTGAACGGCTTGACAAACAATATGTCAGCCTCGACGTCAAGCTCGGCGTCGCACAGCCGCACTTGGCCGTGGGAGATGTCTCACAGAGTATACAGACCTACATAGAGTCGACCAACTTCAAAACCGTAGAGGCTTTAGTCAAACTGACGTGCCAGTGGATTTTTCAGAACTTCCCGACGGTGGAGTCCGCGGCGGTCCGTGTAACTAAACCAAATGCCATTGTGTTTACGGAGGGTGTTGGAGTTTCGTGCGAGTACACTCGTGAAGAGCTTGCCGCTGAAGATCCTATTGTTGTAGAGCCTGTAGAGGCCCAAGCGCCTGCAGCCTTTAACCTACCAGTCTCGTCCCAAACAGACTATAGCGGTTCGCATGCTGTATACGTAGCGTTTGGTTCTAACGAAGGCATTCAACTTGAAAATATTAATAAGGCATTGGATCTTCTCCATCTGCACCCCAAAATCTCGTTGCAGCTGACCCTGGCGCTTTATGTTTCTAAACCAATGTATCACTTGGAACAGTCCGATTTCTATAACGGTGTCGTAAAGCTCTCAGTGCAAGATTTAAGCCCGCACGAGGTGTTGGACGTGTTGAAAGAAATCGAGTACAACCAACTTCTGCGAGTGAAAGAGTTTGAAAACGGGCCCCGGTCAATAGACTTGGATTTGATCTTATACGACCGCGAGACTGTCAACTCTGAACGGCTCGTGGTTCCTCACAAAGCCATGCTTGACCGGACGTTTGTATTACAGCCCTTGTGCGAGCTTCTTCCACCTGATTTTATCCATCCAGTCACTGCCGAGCCCATTCACAACCATTTGCGCAGGTTACTCAAACTGGAGGCCGATACTTCTGTCCAAGAATCGTGCAAGCTCGAGCAGCTCGTCCCAACTGCACATGGACGACTTTTAAAGTTCCAAAAGAACGGTCTGTCGCCTACCGTGTTGATGGCGGTCTTTAACGCTACGCCTGATCTGTTCAGCGACGGCGGACAACGCTACAAACGTGATAGAACCGAGATTGTCGCCACTGCTCGCCAGATGAAGGAGCAAGGTGCAAAAATAATAGATGTGGGAGGTGTTTCAACACGCCCAGGAAGCACAGAGCCATCGCTTGAAGATGAGCTTGAAAGGGTTCTCGAGGTAGTGAGCGCCATTAGACTGGACAAGTCCCTAGACGATATTCTTATCTCTGTAGATACATATCGTGTAGCTGTAGCTGAACAGGCAATATCCGCGGGTGCAGATATCATTAATGACATCTCCATGGGCCTTTTTGACAAGGAAATGTTTGAATTTGTAGCCCGGTCTGGATGTGGATACGTGATGAATCACACGCGAGGCACGCCGGCCACGATGAGCGGGTTAACTCAATATGAATCGAGCCCCTCTTCAGAAACATCTGTCGAGTACTTTATTGACGATATGGTGGGCCACTTGCCTCCCTTGACCGATTCAACGCAGAACCTCTTGGGCGGCGTCTGTAGAGAGATTTCTGGCCAGCTTCAGCAAGCGATTCTGAAAGGCGTGCGTAAATGGCAAATAGTTTTGGACCCAGGAGTCGGTTTTGCCAAAAACACCAAGCAGAACTTAGCGCTAATACGCCACTGCTCTCGGATCAAGCGGTACGCACAATGGGACATGGATCAGGACACTTTCGTGAGTTTCCACGGCATGGGGTTGCTCATGGGTACTAGTCGTAAGAAGTTTTTGGGAGAGCTTACAAATACACCTGTCCCCGCTGACCGTGCGGTACCAACTGCTGCTTCCTTGGTGGCTTGTGTAGAACAGGGTACAGACATCGTTCGCGTTCACGATCTCGTGGAGGCAAGGCAAGCGGTTGAAGTTGCTGACGCCATTTATCTGACAGAGTAGGAGTTTAGTTGGGTTTTGTAACATAGAGAAGGGCAGAACGGAGATTGCGAATTGTAGAACTTGAGGAAATCAATCATGTTGAAGATAACTTTCCTAAGTTATTTGCAGACTTTGCAGCTTAATTGAGTATCTTATTGTGGTCAGAGAAAAAGCGTTTGTTTGGGTGGGGATTATTTGCTTCCTACGTGTTCTATTTCAATCCTTACAAGCTTTAAATGCACAAAAATGTTCCTCTTTCTATGCTTTCATGCTTTGGAACCCATTTTGTATTGTATTGCTTCCGTCTTGGTACTTGTTTGTTGATTGAGTGATTTCCAATAACTTCAGCAGACTCAAACAAGCAAGTACTATAATTTTCCCAAGGAAAAGAACACACCAGATTTAAATTTCCTCTTTTATAGTAAATTCAACTTTCATCGGCTACGTCACCATTGCGATATCTCTCATTCCCCATTGCATTCCAAAATTAATGTTAGTTATACAAATAATTTTACATCCAAGAAATTGGTTTCATCTCATAAGCTATAAATATCGCCATTCCCGAGAATTCGGCTTTTCTAAAAATTCCGTAACTCTCTTTATATATAGCCTCACTTCTTCCTTCCTATCCTGAATCGGGTGCAAATTCAACAGTACCGACTTCTTCCCAATGCAGCTGCAAAACGTGAGAACGAGTCCATATATATAACCAATCGTTTCTTCATTTGCCCAATTGCCCGTATTTTAGATTATATTCATAGAATTTCCCGTCCAATTGCAACTTTTCACCTTCCCTGCCAAAAGCAAAACTGCCACAGAATCTCTGTTCAAGATGCGCTTGACGATACTACTTCCGCTTCTCGTGCTTCCTGGACTTTGTTTCGGGCACCATCTGTCAAAGAGAGACGACGACTCGTCCTTCACACCCCAGCATTTGCGTGAACTCAAAAACAGAACACGAATCCTCTTCTACCACGGATGGAACTCTTATATCAAATTCGGTTTCCCCGCAGATGAAGTTAGGCCAGTTTCATGTGAGCCGTATGGGCCACAGTTCACCCACAAGGACAATAACCACTTAGATGCGATGGGTAATGTTTCGCTGACAGTCTTAGACAACTTGGACACGCTAATGATGCTAGGGGACTGGGACGAGTTGTCACTAATGCTAAAATACCTAAAAAGAAACCAGGAGCTGTTTTTCAACCAGAACCATGTCGTACAGGTGTTTGAGGCTTCGATCCGCTGGCTCGGAGGTCTTCTACTGGTGCATTTGGCTCTCACAGACAATGTATTATATAAAATGGATGGCCATGGACCACGTGGCAAACTAAAAGATCTTTTATCTCAGTATGATGGGTTTCTCTTGCGCATGGCGTACGATTTGGGACTCCGACTAATACCAGCGTATAACACATCTACAAGTCTTCCACTTCCGCGGATCAACCTAAAAACAGGTCTCAAAGGTGTTAGAACCCTGATGAATCAGGTTGGATGCACGGCCGGGGCAACGACTCCTTTGCTAGAGTTCACATTACTCCTGAGGCTTACGGGAGATCTCCGCTTCGAAACGCTAACAAACACCACTTTCTGGAAGCTCTGGAGCACTAGGCTGGAACTAGGCATGCTCCCGATGACCATAGACCCTGCAGGGAACAGGTGGTTGGATGTAGTTACCGGTGTAGGTGCGCTGGTGGACTCATTCTACGAGTACGCACTCAAAGCGTCTATAGTACTTCAGGATAACCTGCTATTGGATGTCTTCTCACTCTCGTACGAGGCTCTCAGGTCGCATCTGGCAGTCTTCCCGAAAAATGGAAGCTGGATGCTATTTGCAAATGTTCATGTAAGTTCACTCGATAGAGTGAATCTTTGGATTGATCTGCTCAGCGCCTTCTGGCCTGGCTTGCAAGTGCTTGCTGGACGGCTCAGCGACGCTGTATCTACTCACTTGACGTATTTAAAGATCTGGGACCACTATGATTCCATTCCGGAAAGATGGGAACAGCAGTCCTTGATGACTGCCGCCGACCCCTTGGATGACCAAGTGAAGGCAGCAATTTCGCTAGAATGGTACCCTCTCCGACCGGAATTCATAGAATCGACATACTACTTGTACAGAGCTACTAAAGACCCGATCTACTTACAAATAGGTGTGCGTATCCTCACACTCTTCGAAACACAGTACAAAACTGTTTGCGGTTTCACTGGGTTCCAAGACGTACGCTCGGGGCTCAAGCAAAACCGGATGGAGACGTTTGTGTTGGGCGAACTGCTCAAGTACCTCTACCTCTTGTTTGACACTGCAAACGAGAGCTATGTGCACGCTAAACACATGAACAAAAAAAACTGGGTCTTTTCTACTGAAGCACATCCGTTATGGTACCGAGAGGAGATGGGGGCACAGAGCCGAGCCAAGTTCCAGCGTCACCTTTCTTCTCAAGAGACCAAACTTACTGAGTTTTCTGGAAACGGATTTTTAAGTTGCATGTGGCGTGAGTTCATCAACACATTCGGCGATTCGACCGCGCAGAGTAGCCCCCGGGTAGAAGTTGTTTCTGAAAGAACAAAGGCAAAGAGCTTACTTGGCGCTAATCTAAAGCCAGTGTCAGACCAATACGCTAAGTGTGAATTAGCTCCACAACAATGGCCGTCTCATGGCACTGAATGGCCGTTCCGGACGTCTGGTTTCTGTGACTGGGACCAAGTATTTATGCTTAACAACCACCTGGCGTCTACGCTTGTTCGGCCGTCACATTTGAGCACATACGACAAAAGCAGCGTTATTGAACTTACGCCTTCGTTTTTAAATACTCATTGCTTGGGCAAGCACTTGAAGAGCGCCCGCCCGCCGACCACCGGTGACATGGACTTCAACATCGGCGAGTTCATGCGGCCTGAAGCGTACGAGATGTATCGCGTGCATTCTGGTACAAAGAACCTCTTTCAAGAAAACGATTTGGTATTGCCTCTGCTCGGTGGTCGCCTCAAGTTGGAACGCTTGGTCAATAATACTATCTCGAGGGAGAACACTTACATTGGAGACGGTTATGTGGACAAGTATACCACACAGAGTTGGCCTGTAGATTGGGAGGTCTTTCGAATCCATACAGTGAATGGCTACCCGCTATCGGCGAATAACACTCTCTGGACAAAGGGTAGTGCGTTGTTGGGCAGACTGTCTGTCTTTGAGGTGAATGAGCAAGGGGTAATTTCGATTGGAGGTCGTTTTGTGGAGAATCTCAAGGCATTCTAGGTTGTCTGGGGAGGCTTTGATCATACCTATAGACGATAGAACGGCCGATGAAAGGATGACCAGGAGGTAGTACGTAGGAAGAGAGAGAGAGAGAGAGAGAGAGGAATTATGTTGTTATGGACAGCGAGCATTGTTATTTCGGGGGTATTCTACGGGCCGTTGTGATGTTAGGCTGCTGCTACTATAAAGACTACTGTATTTATTGGAAGAAACAAACAGGAAGAAGCTATTACAATTCCGATCCATTTGCATTCACAAGGAAAGAGCACGTTTCGTGTCGGTCGCTTCAAGTGCTTTGAGTGTTTAGATTGATAGCTGTAAACGGAAGTGCACCTTACCATAGAAGCTTTGGCGGACCATCTGGAGTCAAACACAATCATATTTTATTACGGGTCTGATACATTTAATCAAAAATGTCTGTCCGGAAAGTCATCTTAAGTTCTATAGATGTTAGATGGTAAGAATATGACTGACATCCAAGGCGATTTTGCCTACAAATTAATACAAATCTAATAGTCTGGCATTTGATCTACACTTGGATACAGTCCTCCTTAGAGATAAAGCTAGCAAGTATCTCAAGAAGCACGCATATGTGCCCTACAAAACCAACAATCTATCTGAACAAGTCCAAACGAAGATCTCGTCAATTAAATAATTTTATCTGTTCACTAATGCCCCGACTTTCCATCTGCCATTAGGCCGCTGCCTCCCTCTATGCGCATGGCTGCAAATTCACCTACTGCAAAGCGAACAGAAGAGGCCCCTCAAAACGTGCCCAAACGGCATCTTGATGCAATCTCGGCATAAGTTTCCCTCCGATCCACTACCCGATTCTTTCATCCATACCAGAGCCGTAGAGTCATCAGGACCTTGTTATGCTCGGGTATTCGCGGCACGCCGATGACTCTTACGCGCGCATATAAAAGACCAGTCTGCCAATAATTTTTCAACTACATTTTTCATCCGCATACCGCCCCGAAACCGGCCAAGTAGAAGAAGCTTTATTGTCAGGTGTTATTTGTCGATCGACCTCGTTCAATAGTCAACTAATCGGCAACTTTTCATCTCTGTATTTAAGATCTGGATCTGCTGATAACGGATAGATCAACCATAGATAAACTTAGATTTTAACATCAAATCTATCATACACACCATACCGATCGTCTACGATCAACTAACAGCTGTTACCTAAACTCTAAATCTCCCATATCATCATGTCCTTCATTAGACGCTGGAGCTTCTCCTCGAAGACCAGACAGTTGTCCACCATTGCTCAGTTGAACGCCAGCAAATTGTCCGTGACTCAAACTACACAGCCAAAGGCCAAGATCCCTAAGGAGGAGTTGGTTTTCGGTAAGACTTTCACCGACCACATCTTGG
Source organism: Australozyma touchengensis (assembly GCA_030566735.1). Lineage (NCBI taxonomy): Eukaryota > Fungi > Ascomycota > Pichiomycetes > Serinales > Metschnikowiaceae > Australozyma > Australozyma touchengensis. The sequence continues at coordinate 230,856 of JAKUAS010000013.1, read as the reverse complement.
AGGTCGAGTGGACCAAGGAAAATGGCTGGGCTGCGCCAACCATCAAGCCATACCACAACTTCAGCCTCGACCCTTCGACCATCGTGTTCCACTACGGATTCGAGGCTTTTGAGGGCATGAAGGCCTACCGTGACAAGAACAACAACATCCGTATCTTCCGTCCCGACAAGAACATGGAGAGAATGAACACCTCCGCCGAGAGAATCGCTTTGCCTACTTTTGAGAGCGAAGAGTTCATCAAGTTGATCAACGAATTCGTCAAGTTGGACCAGGACTTCGTTCCTGAGGGCGAAGGCTACTCCTTGTACTTGCGTCCTACGATCATCGGTACTTCAGCCTCTTTGGGTGTTTCCACGCCCGACAAGGCTCTCTTGTACTTGATTGCATCCCCAGTCGGTCCTTACTACTCTACCGGTTTCAAGGCCGTCTCCTTGGAAGCCACAGACTACGCAGTTAGAGCATGGCCCGGTGGAGTTGGTAACAAAAAGCTCGGAGCCAACTATGCGCCTTGCGTCAAGCCTCAATTGGAGGCTGCCGCCAGAGGATACCAACAGAACTTGTGGTTGTTCGGGGAGGAGGGTTACATCACCGAGGTCGGTACCATGAACGTCTTCTTTGTGTTCAAGGACTCTGAAACCGGAAAGAAGGAGTTGGTTACGGCGCCCTTGGACGGTACTATCTTGGAAGGTGTCACGCGTGACTCTGTTTTGACTTTGGCCAGAGACAGATTGCCTGCTGATGAGTGGACCGTCAATGAGCGCAAGTTCACAATGGCTGAGGTTAAGGAAAGAGCCGCCAAGGGTGAATTGGTCGAGGCTTTCGGTTCCGGTACCGCAGCCTTGGTGTCGCCCATCAAGAACATCGGCTGGAGAGGCGAGGACATCGCCGTGCCCTTGGCACAAGGTGACGCTGGTGAATTGACCGTTAAAATGTCCCAATGGATCAAGAAAATCCAGTACGGTGAGGAGGAGTACAAGGGCTGGTCCAAGCTCATCCAATAGAGTGGTATAGATAGTGTTCTGTTGTTCCATCGTTTTTAATCGTATATTTCAAAGCTTAGACGAATTCGATTTACTTATGTATTGTGTTAGTGCAAGTGCAGTATTATATAAAAATGTTGTAGTTTCGAAAATGTGCTCGTAGCATGTGAAGCAAGAGTTTAGTTTTGGAGCCATGGTGCCTAGTATTAGTTATTTTGGCGCAATTGACGGTAGGTCTCCCTATTTCCCGTGCTTTTCTTCCACCTTGCTTGCCTCGCCTTAGCTTAGCATGTGGCTTACTTGTGGTTTGTATATATAATTGCTTTGTTTGTGCTTTCTTTTCGTTTGCTATTCTTCAAGGTGCCTGCCTCGTGCTTCATAGAATAAACGAACTGAACGCAAGACCTAGCTTGCATGCGCCTCCACTCTCTCGATATTGGGCAAGTTGCGGATCTCTCCTACCACGTAGTCGCGCTCTTCACATAGACTTGCATCCTCATCCGAGATATCAAACCCGTCGAAAAACCGAAGGAAGTTCTCTTTGTTCTTGACGAAAATATCAAAGATCTTTTGCGTCTTTTTCGGCTTGGCAATGAAAAACTTGAGGATCTGGAACCCTTCCATGTTGACGTTCTTCAGCCTATCGCTGAGCAACAACATCACGAGTTTCAAGCTGGTCGGGTCGTCGGTGTAATGAAGGAGAAACGTTTGACAGTACTTCTGCTGCAAGATGTCGTTGAGGAGCCGTGCGCTCCGGCGCTTTAGCACGTAGTTGTCGGACTGGATGAGTGCATTCATCTTGGCCGCAAAGTACTCCTTGTTGGCGGCTAAGAACTCGCCGACAAGCTTCTTGTTGGTGGTCAACAATGCCTCGAGCGTTTGCAGGGTCTCGGCAATCGTCTCAAATTGCTGCCGCCGGGGATACTCGAAGTAGTTCCAGAAGAGGCTGTGGTACAACACAAAGTGGTGGAGCTGTTCGTAGACTATACATTCACGGAGGATCTTCCCACACGAGGCGGCCAGCTCCTCGTGCTCGGGCCCCCGCATCAAGACTACTAGCGTGTCGCTTTTCAGAAGCAAGTATTGGACGATCAGTCGCTCGGTGCCGCTCAGGCGTTTCAAAAGGGCACTGAACACCAGCACCACATCCTTGCGCAGATCGAAGTCCATGCGCCGCAATCCCACCACCATGTAGTACAAACAATTCGAGCTTAAGATCTCCTGCGCGACCTGTACCGCCTGCTCTGCGACCACCATACCGCCGTCGTCGCCCGACACCAGTGTCTTAGCCTGACGCAAGTATCGATGGACATCCTCGAGGGCCTTTTTCGGGTCTGCCGCGGAGTCAAGCTTGACCAACAGCTCCTCAAGCACGCGCACAAGCTCCTGGGGCGATTTCGGCACTCTTTTAAATAGAAACGACATGGTGTGTCTGGTTCTGGAGAGTGTCTCAGGTCCAGGGGGAATGTTTCAGATCAAGATCAGGGGGATGGCAGCGTGAATCGCGGGGTGAGGGGCATAGGGCTACTTGGGTAGCAAAAAGACTTTGCAGATGGAAAGGAATTTTAGGGAAACTCTGGAATTTTTTGGATTTTTGTAGGGCTCGCTTTTAGGGGCCGCTGGTGTCTAGTTGTGTTGAGGGCTTGACGAGTGTTATGATTCAGGGTAAGACTAGCAGAATATTCTAAAAATGGACAACGTAAATAATGGCAAGGGGATAGTGAATATCCAACCCTTTTGTTGAAACCTGGCTCTTATGGGCTTTGATAAGTTGGATCAGATGCAAGAGTCTGGATCTATTTCCAGATGCAAGAGACTAGGAAACATAGAATCAATTGCAGATGCTTAAACAGGAGCGTTCGGCAGGAGCGTTCGGCAGGAGCGTTTGCTGCTGTTTAATCTTCGATCTTTCTCTGGCATCCGCCTGTTTGTTCTTGTAATAAGTGTCCCGCTGAGGCTCATCGGCCATTTCTAAAACAATTCTTGAAATATTTCTCAAAGCATTAAGATTTTTCGTTTAATGATGGGATAACACAAGCTGCTCCTGGTTTCGGCCGTTATACTAAGTCGTTGAGGTAGCTACAAAGCACCTAAACAACTAACGGGCTCGCGCTTATTCTTCTGAAGAGAATTTCCCTTGAATATCTCGACTACCATGCTAAATTGCAGAAATGACTGTTTGTTTTCAATTAGGCTCAGACTGACTGAATCCCATGAAATCGCAAATTCTGAGAGCATTTTCACTCCAGGAAAAATACAAAAAAGTAGAAATAAAATCAACATCATATAATTGCATCCTTTCTGCACTTTTCCACTTTTTGGTTTTGCCGCATCCCTCTTTGTCTCTTCAGACCTCATACCCGATTCAAACACAAAACCAACCACACAAAAAACACACAGCCGGCAAATCCATAAAAATTCTAGGGCTCCACGAAAACGGTTGTTAAATTATTGAATGTATTCTGATAAAATTCCCCCTTTTAATTGCCACATCTCCCCCATCTTCTACCCCCACCAACTAACCACTACAACTTACTCTACCTCTTCAATTCTATGGGCTCCCTATCGGCATGGCAACAGGTGCTCGTAAACAAAAGCAATCGGCCAGTGCTTGCCCAGGACGAACACAACGTCTATATAAGAGACGCCATCGGGCTATATCAGGGCCGACTGAAGATCAAGAACTACCAGAACGGGCGGCTTTATCTCACCAATAAGCGAGTTATATGGCTAGACTCTCACGAAAGACAAGCGCCAATTGCACTTAATCTCTGCGATATCGCCAGAACCGAGTTCATTGAAGGCTTTCTACGGCTGTCGCCGAAAGTCAAGGCTTACATCCGAAGGGAGCCTCAAAAGAGCACAATTTCTCCAGAAAGCACATCTCCGTCGAATTCCAAGCAGCCGCATACCCTAGACTCAACTGTACACCCGCTGGCACCGGAGATAACGACCGTGACGTGGGTCTGCGTAATATGTCTGTATAGCAACCAAATCAAGTCTACATTGAACGAAACAGGCCCACTTCCAGCGTGTGTCTCGTGTGGAATCCAACCATCGAGAGCTCAGATCGAAAAAGTGTTGCATGACCGCGAGGATTCGAGCAGAGACCTGTCGAATAGTGAACCACAGCGTAATCTGGACTCTTGTCCGAAATGCACTTTCGTAAATCACCCATCCATGCGCTACTGCGAGCTCTGTGGCACTGCCTTACGGCTGGTATCATCGTCACTAATGCAAAGGCTTCAGTCTTTGGACAATCTGTCGGTGTCAAGTTTTGCATCCGAGAACCCATTGGGACTCACATTGGAGGATAAAGAGGAGTACACTAACAACGAGCCGTACGTGAAGTTCAGTTTTCGAAAGGGCGGCGAGTCGGTTTTCCATCAGCACTTGATAGACGAGATTCAGTCAATCCAGTGGCGCGCACTTGAGGCCGCTGGCGGGATCAATGGCGATGCTACCAAAGTAGGTCAAGAGTCGCGCGAGCCGAGCCCACAGAAGGACCTTGTAGGTGGAATTCGTGGCTTGGAGAAACTCGACGAGATGAAGCGGAAGCAGAATGAGCTAGTGTTGTCGCTGTCACTTGACGACTTCGAGCAGCTCATGCACAAGGCACAAGATATCCTCAGCCTCACATCATCGTTTCAGACGGTGTTAAAGCCGCAACGACACAGCTTTGCCAAATCGGTGATCCCTATGCCACCTCTTGTGTTTAACAAGAGCTCGAGCCTCTACCACCAGGAACTTGCACGGCACATCAGCGAGTTTCTCCTTAATTTCGAGCTTACTCTGGTGACGTCGATGATCACTGTACAAGATCTTTTTGCATCTTACAACCGTTTCCTTATTTTAAGTCAGGGGTTTGGCTCTGAGCTCGTACCTCCTCAAGACTTGCAGAAAAGTTTGGATGTTCTAGATAAACTTAAATTACCCGTGCGGCTCAAGACTTATCTGTCTGGGCTAGTCGTAGTTGCGCGGCGGTCGCACGATCTGCAAGACTTACACCGACTTGTAATGCAGTATCTCATTGACGAAGAAAACTCATTTACTTACCTGAAGTATCGAAGTGAATTGCTTGCAGACGCCGACGGATATATGCGTGACAAGTACCGTGCATTTTACGGTCTAACGGTTTCCCAAATCGCAGACCATTACGGGTGGTCCCCCGCCGTGTGCGCCGAAGAACTACAGCGTTGCATTGAAGCCGCACTCGTAGTTGTCGATGAGAACATCTCCGGAACGTTCTACTTTGCCAACATTTTCGACTCGAGCATCGCATCTAAGCTCGAAGACGAACAGTCGCAAAGAAAGAGAGCACACAACGATGTCTTACAAGAACAAACTGTCATCTCTACCAAGCTCAAGACCACCTTCGAAGCGGATCAGAATCTTCTTCGTGTGTCAGACTATGGCTTCGGCATCTCACCACAAAGCCACGAAACCAGCCGTTCACCCACCTCCTCCATTCCAGACTCCTTGAACCAACTTAGCGGGCTAAGATTTACATAGATTAATTCTCTCCAATCAATTGTGAACGGTTCACCAATCACAAGCCACTGATGACAGATATGTATTTGACATCTTGAAAATTGTAGAATTGAATTTCTCCAGTCATCCGTCTCGTTCTCATTGGGTTGATTGCAATAGTTGCAAGTCTAGTGAGTCGTTGTAGGCAGGCTCCGCTCTCAATCCAGTAATAATCTCGCTATTCGTGTACCACGATTAGGCACTTGTGCTCGGTGTCATAGAATCGTTATCTTTGATCCGGGGGTGGCACTGCACACAACGGCATCAATACGATTCTCCTACACAATGACTGCTTGATAGCATATCGGACTGCAGGTAACAGCGGGCCGCTGTGGCTTTGCTTAATATAGATGCACCGTAAGTTTTTCTACAACTGATGGAAGACGAGTGTGAAAGTTAAGGTGAAACTAGAGATAAGACTGGCGTGCAGGAGAGTTACGAACATGGCGACGTTATCTCTGTACGCATATGTCAGTTGACCTGGTGTTTGGTGTATATAAGAGCAGTTCAGCTGCCTCTAAGATCTGATCCATCAATTTCTATATTCATAGAAACACAATTGCTATGTCTTCTGCTGTATACGTGCCGCTTCCCCAGAGCGCCGGTTATGCGGTTGTCGTTGGTCTTGGGGCTGTTTTCGCTCTAGGCATGATGCTCACGACTTTCTGCTTGAGAAGATACAACAAGGAAATCATGACCGCCGAAGAGTTTGCCACCGCGGGTCGTTCGGTCAAGACTTTCTTGCTTTCCTCGGCCGTGGTGTCGTCGTGGACGTGGGCCGCTACGCTTTTGACTTCGACAGTTCAAGTGTACAACAACGGAGTGTCCGGCGCTATGTATTACGCTGCGGGTGCCACCGTGCAAATCATTCTTTTCGCATGTTTGGCCATTAAGGGTAAGGAGAGAGCTCCCCACGCCCACACGTACTTGGAAATTATCAAAGCCAGATACGGCAGCACAACGCATGGTGTTTACTGTTTCTGGGGGTTTGCTACCAACGTGCTTGTTACCGCCATGTTGTTGACCGGCGGCTCGGCTGTGGTTCATGACTTGACCGGAATGAACGTCGTCGCTGCTTGTTTGTTGCTTCCTCTTGGTGTGGTCATCTACACGTTGTTCGGAGGTATCAAGGCTACTTTCTTGACCGACTATGCACACACTGTGGTCATTGTTGTGATAATGTTGGTGTTCGGATTCAACGCGTTTGCCGTCTCTGACAAGTTGGGTTCACCCGGCGCTGTTTGGGACATTGTCACCAACTTGGCGATGACCCAACCTAGAGAAGGTAACGCTGGCGGCTCGTACTTGACGTTGAAGTCGCGCTCGGGAGGTATTTTCTTTGTCATCAACATCGTGGGTAACTTCGGTACCGTGTTCTTGGACAACGGATACTTCAATAAGGCATTCGCCTCGGACCCAGCTGCCACTATGCCTGGTTACGTCATTGGCGGGTTGGCCTGGTTTGCCATCCCCATGTTTGTAGCCACCACCATGGGTCTCACCGCCTTGTCGTTGCAGGACACTCCAGCATGGCCCACTTTCCCTAACAGAATGACCTCGCAGGAGGTCAGCGCCGGATTGGTGTTGCCCAACGCTGCTGTTGCCCTTTTGGGCAAGAGCGGTGCCGTGATGAGTCTTTTGTTGGTGTTCATGGCTGTCACATCTGCCATGTCGGCCGAGTTGATTGCTGTTTCTTCAATTTACACGTACGATCTCTACAGAACGTATGTTGACCCTAAGGCTTCGTCCAGGAAGTTGATCTTCATGTCGCACGCTGCCGTCATTGTATTCGCTTACGTCATGGCTGCCTTCGCCATTGGTTTGTACTACGCCGGCATCTCCATGGGATACTTGTACGAGTTGATGGGTGTCATCATTGGTGGAGGTGTCTTGCCATCTGCATTGACGTTGCTTTCCAAACGCCAGAACTGGGCCGCTGCCACTTTCACCCCACCTATTGCCACTGGCTTGGCCATCATGCTGTGGCTCATTGTCACCAAAACCAAGTTTGGAAGCATCAGCGTGGCCACCACCTTTGAGGACGACGCCATGTTGACTGGTAACATCGTTGCCTTGTTGACGCCGTTTATCATCATCCCCGTGCTCACTTATGCCTTCAAGCCCCAATACTTCGACTGGGATATCTTGAAGTCCATCACTCGTGTGGACGAAGAAGAGGACTTGCTTGAAGCCGAAAGCACCCCCGCCGAAGACCCCGAGAAGCTTCTTCCTGTCAGATCAACCATTGCCCAAGCGGCACAGGAGATCATTGCCAAGGAAGAGTACGACCCCAGCGCCGACGCTGCGCGCCTTAGACGTTCTTTTAAGATCGCGTTGACCATCTGTTGCACACTCGCCGTCTGTCTTTTGGTGTTGTGGCCAATGCCAATGTACGCCACAGGATACATCTTCAGCAAGCAGTTCTTCACCGGTTGGATCGTTGTGCTTTTCATTTGGTCTTTTTTCACTGCGTTCACCGTGATAATTGGCCCATTGTGGGAGGGCCGCCAGGGCTGCTTCACTACCTTCAGAGGTATCTACTGGGATTTGACTGGACAGACATACAAGTTGCGCGAGTGGCAGAATGCTCACCCCGAACAGTTGCACGCGGTCAGAAGTCAGGTCTCAGCGGAATTAGCAAAGATGACGACGATCGATGGTAAGGTTATTGGTGGCGGAGTGACTCTGCCCCATGGCATCGACGAGGAGTTGGCCGAGAAGCAGTAATGCGAAAATGCGGTAGAATCTAATAACTAATATATGCTTAATACGATGAGAGAAATATCTAAGATTTGGTTGTATTAGGTGCTGTTGAACAATGCACTGACAGTTGGTGGTAAGGTGGTGTACCATGTACTGAAAATGAAACATATACGAAAGAGAAGCAGGCAGAGTAATAACTTAAAATTAAAAGCATCGGTTTGAAGATTTTTGTTTGTTAGTTAACCTTCATTCAGACGTGTTCTGCGGTGGCTGCAAATCAGGCTGCAGTACCTTACACCAACGACTGAACAGAAAACCCTGGCTCCAAAGAACATTAGCTTGCTTCCAATTCCGTATTCATCTCGGATTATCTTCGTTTTAGATTGTAGGGCACACGTGACTTATCTATACGGAGTGCGAGGGTGAAAAAATCACACACCCCTCTTATCCGGAAGATATCGCCAGCCAATGGAATTGCAGCCAGTGATGAGATCAATGGTGACGCTAAACTGGGGACAGAGTGGACTCGGAAGATAAGCAAAGAAAAAGAAATTGACCAGGAAGAGAGATCGGAATTTTCGAGACGGATTTCTTGTGAGTGTTTCTGGATTGGTGTCTGGTTATGAGCCACGGCCGAGATCAATGAGGGCCTGAAAAGGAAGTGGTCCATAAAAATTGGACCATCGTTGAATAAAGCAATTATTGATTTGGACACTGACATCAAGACAAAGGAACATAGTCCATTTAAGTCGTTTAAAAGACGACATCTTTGTTTTGTGATTTACGCAGTCCCTTGTTTGCACCCACCTCATCGCATCCAAAGCATCGCAGCTCTAGGCCCTTCGGTTGCTCACGTGACCACTCATCTGCTTCCCTAGCGGCCCTTCGCTTTGCCTCATACTTTTCTTAGTCGGGCACCTCCGTCTCTTCGGCCCGTTCACGCCTGCTGTTTACGACCGGCGATACCCAGCGGAGGCTTATGTGCAGGCTTATCTCATATCGTTGATGGGGCATCGGGCGCTGTAGAGCGGCTAAAACGTGGATGCTTTTCGTATAAATGCTAGCGATCCCCCCTGACTCTTTCGGTGAATTATTGATCCCACTTCTTGGTTCACTGTTGAGACTTGCACGCTTTTACTGGCCACTTTCCATCCCTTAGGCCCCACTATTCGCCGGTTCACGTCGTATATTGCAAATCAAGCACACAAAAGCCACCGTCGTTTTCTTTTCCCGTCTTCCTCTCACCTTAAAGACCGGATAATCGAAAGACGCTGATACATAGGAAACGTCAAACTCACAGGACCAACGAGGACGCTTACAAAACGGAATAACCGTTTCTTTCCCCTAATTTACCTATTTAAGAGCCCTTTCTGCCCATGACTGACTACCTTGGATGGACCGTTTCCCAATGGAAACAGTTCCACTACGACGCTACCCCAGACACCTCGCTCGAACTATTACAGAAGGTCTTGGCCGACCAGAGCGAGCTGGACCCAGCGTGGATCTCGCTTGCTTCGCCCGAGTTCCTCGCGCATCAATGGCATTTTCTCCAATCCAACGACAAGAAGGAACTGCTCCCGCTCTACGGTGTCCCCGTGGCAGTCAAGGACAACATCGACGTCAAAGGCTTGAAGACCACAGCCGCATGTCCCTCTTTCGCTTACGCGCCCACCGAGGATGCCACCACGGTAAGCTTGTTGAGAGCCGCCGGTGCCATCGTTGTTGGTAAGACCAACTTGGACCAGTTTGCGACCGGCTTGGTCGGAACCCGTTCCCCATACGGAATCACCCCCAACACGTTCGATCCTAAGTACGTCAGCGGCGGTTCTTCCGCCGGCTCTGCCTCTGTTGTTGCGCGCGGTATCGTTCCAATCTCCTTGGGCACAGACACCGCCGGCTCCGGCAGAGTGCCCGCTGCGTTGAACAACCTCGTGGGTCTCAAGCCCACCAAGGGTGTTTTCTCCTCGAAAGGTGTTGTGCCTGCGTGCAAGTCTTTGGACTGTGTTTCCGTCTTTGCCTTGAACATTCTGGACGCCCAGCTTGCGTTCAACATCTTGGCCGAGGAGGACACTGCTCAAGACGAATACTCGCGTGCTTTCCCCGAAAACGCCTTGACCCAGTTCCCTGAAAGACCTGTGGTGGCTGTTCCAAACGACCTTGTATGGTGCGGTGAAACCGAGAACCCTAAATTGTTCGCTGCCGCCGTCAAGAACGTCGAAGCCACAGGCTGTGAGGTCACTGACCTTGACATCAAGCCGTTGCTCACCTTAGCCAAGTACTTGTACGAAGGCTGTTGGGTTTCGGAGAGATACTGGGCCACCAAGGACTTCATGGCAACCAACCCGCCCGAGAAGGACTTGGACCCTACCGTCACCGCCATCATTAAGACCGGTGAAAAGCACTCTGCCGCCACCGCTTTTGAATATGAGTACAAGAGACAGGTCATCTTGCGTAAGATCGAGCCCTTGCTCAAAGACATCGACGTCATTGTATTGCCCACCGCTCCATTGACGCCAACGATCGAGCAGGTCCAAAAAGACCCCTTTGCCGTCAATGCTTGCCAGGGCACATACACAAACTTCGTCAACCTTGCTGACATGAGCGCTTTGGCCGTCCCTGCTGGTTTCCGTTCTGACGGTGTTCCATTTGGTATCACATTCCTCTCTAAGAAGTTTAACGACTACGCCCTCTTGGAGTTTGCTTCCAGATACTTAAAACAGACCGCCACACCTCGTTTCTATGGATGTCTCGCCAACAAGCCGGTTTCCACTTTGGGAGACGTGCCTCTTCCTCTTGCCAAGTTGCCCAACAAGATCCTTAAGAATACCGTCAAGTTGGCCGTTGTTGGCGCCCACTTGAAGGGTTTCCAGTTGCACTGGCAGTTGGAAAAGGTCCAAGCATCTTTTGTGGGGTCTACCACTACTTCTCCTAACTACAAGTTGTATGCCCTTCCTAAGACTGGTCCAGTGGCCAAGCCAGGCTTGAGAAGAGTCTCGAAGCTGGGCTCCGCCATCGCCGTAGAGGTTTACGAGGTCCCTATGGAGCATTTCGGCACTTTCGTTAACTTCGTTCCTGAGCCCTTGGGCATTGGATCTGTGGAGTTGAGTTCTGGCGAATGGATCAAGTCGTTCATCTGTGAAGAGGCCGGGTACTTGGCTCTGGGCTCCGTCGATATCTCGGAGTTTGGCGGATGGAAGGGTTACCACGAGCATTTGGATAGAGAAGCCGCCAAGTACAAGAAGCCATTCAAGTCTGTGCTCGTTGCTAACAGAGGTGAAATTGCCGTGAGAATAATGAAGACTTTGAAGAAGTTGAACATTCGTGCAATCGCCATCTACTCCAACCCTGACAAATATGCCCGCCACGTGCTCATGGCCGACGAGGCTATTCCATTGGATGGAGTTTCTGCCGCTGAGACTTACATTAACATCGACAAGGTGATTGCTGCCGCCAAGAAGTCCGGCGCCGAGGCCATTATTCCCGGCTACGGTTTCTTGTCTGAAAACGCCGACTTTGCCGACAGATGTGCACGCGAAAAGATTGTTTTCGTGGGTCCTTCTGGTGAAGCTATCCGTAAGCTTGGTTTGAAGCACTCGGCCAGAGAAATCGCCGAGAAGGCCGGTGTTCCGCTTGTTCCTGGCTCTGGGTTAGTCGCTACCCCTGCTGAGGCCAAGGAGATTGCCGCCAAGTTGGAGTACCCCGTTATGGTCAAATCTACTGCGGGTGGTGGTGGTATTGGTTTGCAGAAGGTCGACTCTGAGGAAGACATTGAACGTGTGTTCCAGACCGTTCAGCACCAGGGTCAATCGTACTTCGGAGACGCCGGTGTCTTCTTGGAGCGGTTTGTCGAAAACGCCCGTCATGTTGAAATTCAAATGTTTGGTGACGGTTACGGTAAGGCCATTGCGCTCGGTGAGAGAGACTGTTCGTTGCAAAGAAGAAACCAGAAGATCATTGAAGAGACTCCTGCTCCAAACTTACCTGAGGCAACCAGACAACGCATGAGAACTGCCGCTGAGTCGCTTGGTGCTTTGATGAACTATAAGTGTGCTGGTACCGTGGAGTTCATCTACGACGAGAAGAGAGACGAATTCTACTTCTTGGAGGTCAACGCCCGTTTGCAGGTCGAGCACCCAATTACTGAGATGGTCACTGGATTGGATTTGGTTGAGTGGATGTTGCTCATTGCTGCCGACACTCCTCCTGACTTCAGCCAGAAGATCACTGTCACCGGAGCATCTATGGAGGCACGTCTTTACGCGGAGAATCCCGTAAAGGACTTCAAACCTTCGCCCGGACAATTAACCGAGGTGAAATTCCCCAAGTTTGCAAGAATCGACGGCTGGGTCCAGGACGGCACTGTGATTTCTGCTGAGTACGACCCTACTTTGGCTAAGATCATCGTCCACGGCAAAGACAGAAATGATGCGCTCCAGAAGTTGCGCCAAGCCTTGAACGAGACTTCAGTATCTGGATGCATCACCAACATCGACTATTTGCGTTCGATTGCCAACTCAGCCATGTTCGAACAAGCGAAGGTCGCCACCAAGGTCTTGGACTCGTACGAGTATAACCCTACCGCTTTTGAAGTTGTTGTACCCGGCGCTTACACCACCGTGCAAGATTACCCTGGCAGAAAGGGTTTGTGGCACGTGGGTGTTCCACCATCGGGATGTATGGACGAGTATGCATTCAGAGTCGCCAACCGCTGTGTAGGAAACCACAAGAAATCTCCAGGATTGGAGATCACCTTAAGTGGCCCCACGCTTTTGTTCCACCATGATGTCATTGTTGCAGTTACTGGTGGAGACGTAGACGTTCAAGTTGACGGTCAGGAAGCCAAGCAATGGACCCCTATCCACATAAGGAGGGGCCAGAAGTTGGCTATTGGCAAGTTGAAGAGCGGCTGCAGAGCATATTTGGCTATCCGCGGTGGTATCGATGTTTGTGAGTACTTGGGCTCGCGCTCTACTTTCGCCTTGGGTAACTTGGGTGGATACAACGGCCGTGTGTTGAAGTTTGGTGATGTGTTGTTCTTGGGTCAGCCTGACTTGCCTAGCTGCACTTTGCCCGTTCCTGTGTCGGAGCCAGCCGCCGTGCCTTCTCTGTTGATCCCTTCGTACGACTTTAACTCCACCAAGTCGTGGCAAGTGGGCGTCACCTGTGGCCCCCATGGTTCGCCTGACTTCTTCACCGCCGAGGCAGTCAAGGAGTTTTTCAGCAGCCCTTGGAAGGTCCACTACAACTCTAATCGTTTTGGTGTGAGATTGATCGGTCCTAAACCCAAGTGGGCAAGAAAGGACGGTGGTGAGGCTGGTTTGCACCCTTCGAACGCACACGACTACGTTTACTCTCTCGGCGCCATCAACTTTACTGGAGACGAGCCTGTGATCTTGACGTGTGACGGTCCTTCGCTCGGAGGCTTTGTGTGTGAGGCTGTGGTCGCCGAGGCTGAAATGTGGAAGATTGGCCAAGTGAAACCAGGCGATCTGATCCAGTTCATCCCACTTTCGTACGATGTGGCTAAGGGTTTGAAGCTCGAGCAGGACAAAATCATCGATGCTTTCGGCGGTGACTTGCCATCGTTTATCGGCAAGGAGTTGACCGCTCCCGAGGACCCTGTTTTGGCTGTTATCGCGAAAACTTCTACCTCTCCTAAGATTGTTTACCGCCAAGCCGGAGACAGATACATTTTGGTTGAGTACGGTGAGAACAGCATGGACTTCAACTTGTCCTACCGTATCCACAAATTGATCGAGATGGTAAGTGATTTGGGTGTAAAAGGTGTTGTTGAGATGTCTCGTGGTGTTCGGTCTGTATTGATCGAGTACGACGAGCTCGTCTCTCAAGCTGACTTGTTGAAGACGATGCTTGCCCTTGAGCAGGAGATAGTCTTTGTGAACAAGTGGAAGGTGCCTTCGAGATTGATCCGTTTGCCCATGGCTTTCGAGGACAAGAAGACTTTGGATGCCGTTAAGAGATATCAAGAGACCATCCGTAGCGAGGCTCCATGGTTGCCTAACAATGTGGACTTCATCGCCAGCATTAACGGCATTGAGCGTAAGGAAGTGCACGACTTGATGTACTCTGCACGCTTCATGGTTTTGGGTCTTGGTGATGTGTTCTTGGGTGCTCCTTGTGCCGTGCCTTTGGACCCTAGACAACGTTTGTTGGGAACTAAATACAACCCTTCGAGAACGTTCACTCCTAACGGTACCGTTGGTATCGGTGGCCTGTACATGTGTATCTATACCATGGAGTCTCCTGGTGGATACCAATTGGTAGGCCGTACCGTTCCTATTTGGGACAAGTTGACCTTGGGCGCGCACTCCCCTGGCAACAAGCCATGGTTGTTGAACCCATTCGACCAGGTCGAGTTCTATCCAGTATCTGAGGCTGAGGTCGACGCTTTCACGGAACAGATGGAAGCTGGACGCTTCGAGGTCGAGATTGTCGACACAGTGTTCGACCACGAGGAGTATTTGCACTGGGTGCAAGCCAACTCCGCCTCAATCGAGCTGTTCTTGGAGAACCAGGGCGGTGAGAAGTTGGAGGAATTTAACCGTTTGATTCAGATCTCTAACGCCGAGTTGGAGGCTGGAAAATCAGGTCCTACTTTGGCTGAAGATGAGAAATTCAGCGACGACGCCGAGATGATCTACTCGGAGTACTCGGGCCGTTTCTGGAAGCCACTTGTTACTGTTGGCGACGAGGTCGATGTGGGTCAAGGTTTGATTGTGGTGGAGGCCATGAAGACAGAGATGGTGGTCGTTTCCACCAAGAAGGGTAAGGTTGTGAAGATTTTCCACAAGAATGGAGACATGGTTGACGCCGGAGACTTGGTTGTTGTTGTGGAGTAATTTTTTGTATTTGATAATTACGCGGGTCCTTGTGAGAGGGGACCCGCCGGAACAAAGGAATAAAGGAATAATAGTAATGATTATAGGGGTAGTATTTTGAGCTTTTGTTGGCGCCTTTCACGTCGTGGTTCAAATGGTTAGAGTATGCTTTGCCGAGTTTGAAACGAAGGGGTTAGACGATGATGCCTGAGGTAATTATAAGACGGCTTTGCAGGAATTAGAACTCAAATACTATTTTAGATGAAATTTTAGATGATGTGACATATGTTTCTAACTACAAGTTGAAGTTCTATCAGTATTCTGGCCAGGCTCTTGAGATGTTTTCGTGAGGAACAAGTCCAGAAACGGAAAAAACGAAAAAATAAAACCAGAATCAGTTAGAAAAGACTGGCGCAGTGTCTCCACACGTCTAATTATCCACAATACGTCGTCCATCTAGATTAAGTACTGAAGCACATACTCCACCATACTCAAGACACACGAACATGTAAAAACGACAAATATTCATAAAAATAATCAGATAAAAGAAAACCCAATGCAAGCTCCTATAAAAATGACCAGGTCACTCCCTTCGTGTCTTCCATTCAGCGCGTCTTCAACCCCATACTCTTCATACACGTCTGAAACATCCACTCACTACCCTCTCTACCGTCAGTTTTCCAACTCAAAGCCCATTTCATTCAGCCATAACTAGCCCACCAGTCCGATTATGTCTGAAGTGATTGACGCAGTGGCTGCGCTCCAACCAGAGCTCTGGACGATATCTCTGAATCAAGCCATGACCATCTACGTCACAGACACCAAGGGATCGGCCAGCTCGTTCAAGCCCACGTTCACATATCCCATTTTTGGCGAGTCGGAGAGCATATACGGGTACCAAAATCTCCAGATTTTCCTTTGCTTCGATGCGGTGACGTTTCTTCCGTTTCTCAACGTTAAATGGACGGCGGCCTTGCCTGACGGCAAGATCGATGTCAAGGAGAAGATGTTGGAGCAATTGCCCCTGTCCACGGTGTACAAGGAGGAAGTCCAGTGGCGTGACCAAATAGACGTGGAGCAACAGAACTATAAAATCCCCGGAGCAAAAGTGGGCGACACCTGGGAGGCCAATGGCGAAAAATGGGCTATCTACCGCCTCGATCTTAGCACAGAAGCTGGTTTAGAACTCCACAAACGGTTACAGATCCTAGTGCTCTTGTTCATTGAGGCTGGAACGTATATAGAGGCCAGCGACCCGCTTTGGAACGTATTCGTCATGTACAACGTCAGCGACCCGAAGTTTCCCGAGGTTGTGGGCTTCACTACCGTGTATGACTACTGGAAGTACCCTGGCCATGAGAAATTTGAGGCCGGGGTCGTTCATATTCGTAAGAAGATTTCGCAATTCATTGTATTGCCTATTCACCAGGGCCAGCACCTTGGAGGGCAATTATACGAACATCTCTTCCAGCAGTGGCTTAAAGATGACAAAGTAGTAGAAGTTGTGGTCGAAGACCCCAACGAGAGCTTTGACGACTTGCGAGACCGGGTAGACTTGACGAGATTGATCAGTTCCGGCCATCTCGACCTCCTGACGATATCGATTGAGGCTGTATCCCAAAGGAAATGGTTTGAAGAATTTAAAGGTCAGGAGAAACTCGAAAAGAGACAGCTCCAGCGGCTCTTGGAAATGGCGTTTTTGAAGCAGAACCTGGAGGGTTTGGGCAAGGAAACTGCGAAAAGCATTCGGAAGTTTATTAAGAAGAGACTCTACGAGAAGAATTACGATACGTTGGTGGAGATGGACGAGCCCACGCGCATCGACAAACTACAGACAGCGTACATGGCGCTTGAAGAAGATTATCACAGGATCTTGGAGCCTGTAGAGGTGAAGAAGCGCCGGGGCTCAGATACGCACGGTGAAAAGAAACGGAAATTGTAGGATACTAAGAATAAGGAGGAAGAATATATCACGTCAAGAGTTTAGAGTACAAGGATGTGGATTAAAGAGGATTATAGCAATGCGAAACAAACAAAGACGAAGATGAAATAGGTGGAGTCTGAGCATTTTTTCAAGGAACTGTAGAGAGGTCGACGCGTTTATTGCTTAGTTCAAGAGAAGGTTCCAAGAAGTGCACATGGTTCATAGAACGAGACCAAATAGGACATTAGAGGAACGGCATGGCTGAGCACTGAAAATGACGTTGTCACCAAAAGCAGCCGTTCATACCGTCATGTTGCAACCTTGGCTGCAAAATTGGTATCTCCGTGGTTAAGTCCGTTTTCTGGAAGATCTTTCCTGCAGTCCGGATGCATAATTGCATCATAGATCTCTAATTGGTGCCAGCAGCAATTCCAAGAACTGGTGAAAAATTAATTTTAGATCCAACGCATACATCCGTGATCTAATCAAATCGGTGACGAATCGACTCAATGGCCGTATTTGAAGTTTGGTTGTCTTCTGATGGAGCACGAGCATGCGATCGAAGAGGGAATATCGAATGAATATACAACAAATATAAAGAATTAATGCTATACGAATCGTCGTATAATGAGAAGCAGTGCGATCAAATCGTATAATGAACAGTGTGATCAAGTTGTTTTGAGATCGTTTAGTGCCGGCTGCAAATAGCAATGGCTGCAGCATAGTCACACCGTACACCAAACAGGCCCAAAAACAACGAAACCTCCGAACTCGTTCACTTCTGAAACAGGGACGCCATTGTGGCGGTGCTCATAACCCTGACCAACTGGGCAAATTACACGTTCCGGTCCCTCTGTGGATCCGGTCCGACTTGCCCCACCTTCCCGAATTTTCGAATTTGCCCCATTCCTCGGCACCTTCATCACCGCCACTGGCCAAAATTGTTCGTCATTTTCCTCCATATCTTCCTCTTTCACGCCTTTGTCATTGCCTCACCCGGTAGCAATTTACCGAACGCATCAACAGCTAGCCGCCCTGCAGGCCCCTGCACAATACCTTCCTCCACCACCACCGCTGGAACATTTGCTGCCCTATATAAGTGACCTATCCCCCCCTGTGGCTCTCGTAGTATCCAACATTCAACTCCCTTGAAAGCCAATTGCTCGTGATCAGTGCCAATTGAGCGTATAGAACAACAAAAGTAACGAAACAACGGAACCCTCCCACTAAGCAAAAAAAAGACCAAGAGTCTCCTCCGAAAAAATGCACAGAACGTACTCCTTGAGATCCCAGAAGGCACCCACCGCCGCCCAATTGCAGTCGCCTGCTCCTCCTCCATCTTCGACCAAGTCCAAGTTCTTCGGCAAGGGCGGTATCACGTCGTCGTTCAAGAAGAGCTTCCACGGTGCCGGTGCTCCCGAATTGTCCAAGAAATTGACGCAGTTCATCAAGATGGAGAAGAACGTCATGAGAGCCGTGGAATTGACCGCTAGAGAACGTAGAGAGGTGGCCAAGCAGTTGTCGTTGTGGGGCGAGGAGAACGACGAGGACGTTTCTGACGTCACCGACAAGTTGGGTGTATTGATTTACGAGATCGGTGAGTTGGAGGACCAGTTCATCGACAAGTACGACCAGTACAGAATCACCTTGAAGACCATTAGAAACATCGAGTCTTCCGTCCAGCCCTCGAGAGACAGAAAGCAGAAGATCACCGACGAGATCGCCCACTTGAAGTACAAGGACCCTCAATCTCCTAAGATCCCCGTTTTGGAGCAAGAGTTGGTTCGTGCCGAGGCCGAGTCTCTTGTGGCCGAGGCTCAATTGTCCAACATCACCAGAGAGAAATTGAAGGCTGCTTTCAACTACCAATTCGATGCCATCAGAGAGTTGGCCGAGAAGTATGCCCTCATAGCCGGCTATGGTAAGGCATTGTTGGAGTTGTTGGACGACTCTGCCGTCACCCCAGGTGAGACCAGACCCGCTTACGACGGCTACGATGCTTCTAAGCAGATCATCATTGACGCCGAGAACGCCTTGGGCTCGTGGACTTTGGACGCCGCTGCCGTCAAGCCTACCTTGTCCTTGCACCACGAGAACGAGGAGGAGCCTGAAGAGACTGAAGTCTACGAGGCCGAGGAGGAGTTTGCCAAGCACGACGATGTTAACGGGCTCGCCTAAGTAGTGTAAGTATGCGCCTACTTTTTCCCTCTACTTATCGATTGCACGCTCTGCTCCTTGGCTGTGTAATTTGCAGCGCCGGAGTTTTTTTCTAATGATCCTACTATGTATTATGTGCAATAATAATAATTGAAGATATTCTGACGTTAATCCTATTTAAGAAGTAGATAATTTGCTTAGATTAACGGGACTTGTGCCTGATTCTATACTCATAAGACAGTAATTTGTTTGTTTAGATTCTAAGAGAAGTAATTTTAGTTGAGGTTCTTGAGCAGAGCTATCGGAATGATTCACATACTATACACTTGGTTAGAAGCGCTACTCAGCATTTTGAAGTGCCCGAGTTGGAGCATACCTTCGTTGGAGTCGCTCCTCGTGCGGGCCTGGCTGCTTTATGATCTTCTAGTACTTGAATCCGATGTAACCAATGTATTGGGAACTTAGTCTGTGATGTACGAAGCCTTGAAAAGAAGTTTTATTTTCAGCTGTTTCAGTCATCACATGCCTATGTTATTGAGTACTTTCTGACATTATTAGACAATTAAAGAAAGATATCACTCTCGACGGAAGACATCGTTCAATTATCTAAGGATCAAGTCATGCTATTTAATTTGGTGTCACTCCAGTTTTAAAGCATATAAATCCAACTTAGCTACTGCGTAGTCAAAAGAAATTAACACTTAATAGAACTGAATTTGAATACCTTCATCTCCAATCTTACTCAAGCCAATGACACTTCTTGTAGCAAGTTCCAATACATAAGCGAACGACCGAGCTGCAATTCTTCTCGATACATAATCTTCGGAGTTGTCGAGGATACTGGGAATTAAACGCTGAAACGTGAGCTCTTCCATTCCATGTGTCTGCAAAAGAAATTCAGCCTTTTCTCTTAGAAACTCTTCGAAACCGTCTAACTTTTGCAAAATAGCGGAAGTGTACTCGTCAGAGTCCGAGTATTCGGTTTCCTCCTCCATGGGAGAAAGTTGGCCCAACTCGAGATCTAAATCCCTGTGGCCCTGCTCGACATCGGGCCCTAAGAGCGGCGCTATATCTTCAATGAAACTCAGGCTTGGTCTTCTACTAACAACATCTCGACCACGCTCGATGTCGTCGATTTCTTTGAGAAAAGATTCGAGATTAGTGGCGCCGGGGTGCCTCAGAACCAGAGGTAGTGCTTCGCTGGGGATTTCTCTGGTGACATACGAACCAAGAGCCATTCTGTAACATAAATTGATGAAATGAGGGCGCGTTTCACTTTCGGATCCAATAAGCTTTACTAAGTTTAATCGCCCCGTTCGTTCGAGCGAGGCTCGGGTCCAGGTTCCTTCGGAGGGCCCAATAGTGGTTACCAGGTCAACTACGACTCTACGTCGTTTCAATGAATCCTTCTTAGGAAGCTGTGTAACTGAAGCTTCTGTAAGGTTCAAAGTTGTCGCGAAATGTGTGTCGTTACTAATTGAATTGGAATGCATAGGTTGCAACAAGTCTTCTACCACGCCGCCGGACGCAGAGAAGTCCTCATCTAAATTCAAGTCTGCTAAAAGGCTTAACAGTTGCTGGCCCGAGCCATCTACAATGTTACCGTGGTCATCAAATTCAAAATCAAAACCAAACGTTTCTTCTGGCACCGCAACATAGCCTACGGCTTCAAAATCCTGTCGTGGGTTCATGTCTTCGTCATCATCTTCTACTCCATTGAGCTGCCGATCTACCAGTTTGATGTCTAAGATTCTCTGGAGCACTTCTCTCGGGTTGCTTTCATCAACGCTTGGCCAATCAGAGATGAAGTCTTCGTCTAGCGAGAAGAGCGGATCGTCGCACAAGTACGCCCTTTTTCCAATTTTCGGCTCCTTTAGGTTTGCATCGGACTCATAATTAACGCCTATTACTGCCAGCGTACTGATCCGATCGAACACTACCGAAATATCTGTCGCCATGAACCCGACCTTCTGCTTATATAAGAGCGATAGCCCGTAAAGAAGACTCGAACTGACGCGAAGCAGTAGGGGTGCTCCACGTAGCATAACCGCACAGACCTGGGGAATGGACACTTCAGTGACGGATTTGCGTAGCTGTCGTTTGTGAGCCTTGGGCCCTATGGTGGCCATCAACCAGGCCTGGGCAATTCCAGGCTCGTCCTGGAGAATGGATGAGTTCATTTGGCTAGAAAACCAAGTGACTATCCACTATGAAGTGAGAGCCTGTGTCAGGACTGTTTCAGGTATGGACAAGGGCACGACGAAAGGGAAGAAGTGGGGTAAGCGAATGGCCGAAAAGAGTAAAGTTATGGAGTTTTGGTGAAGAAGAAGAGCCATTAGGAGACGAGTAGCAGTTGTTGATGTTTCGATGGGCCTGCACGAGATTTGCAGCCAATTCCCAAAAGGGTAATGTAATTGGATGCATCACAAACACGTATATTAGAAACATATAAATAGAATAGAAAAAGAACTCTTTAGAGGACTTGCTCAAAGGTATTGATTTTTAAGCAGGTGGGTTCGAGTCTAAGTTCCGTGGAACAGTGAGACTGAACAATCGAACCAAACGAAGGCTTCGACGAATGCACTATCAACACTCACTTCTGGATTAGATTATTGAAGTTTTCAATCTCTTCTTGACGTGCTGCTTATGATTTTGCAGCTCCACGAGTATCAGGAAACTCAGAGACAACGAAAGAACAAAAGATCGTCGAAAATGCATCCTGCTTGAACCAAGATCTAATCTGTAACTGCCTCTTAGAGCATAATATTTGTTTCTTTCCGTTTGTAACGTTTTACCTGGTATCGTCATATAAGCCTGCACACAAGCCCATCACCACTTATTATCAGCCCCGCCTCACACCTCGTTTGCTTATCACTTAAAGAACCCACATCGCTGTTGCTTGACAATCCTTATTCAGCAAACCGTCCCCTTTCACTCCCACCACCAGCACATCCGTACACCCATGGTTAACGTCAAGACTTTGGCGTGGGCCACACTTGCCGTCTCCGCCTCGGCTTTCCTCATTCCTTCCATCCAAGCCTTAGGCGACGATTTGGCCGATGCTTTCGACTCAATTGCCGAGTCTGTGCACCTAGGCGACCAAGTTGCCACTTTCCCCACCCCAAACCCCAACGAAAAGCCCGTTCCTGGGAATGCCCCCATCGTGCAATGTGAAGCCCTCAATGCACAGATCTTGGACTTGCAAGAGGTAATTATTGACCCCAGCCCTCCTGTCAAGGGCCAAAACTTGACCTTTTCTGCCACTGGGTTCTTGAGCGAAGACATCGAGGACGGCGCTTACGTCGACGTCGACGTGAGGTTCGGTTTCATTCGCTTGATTCATCAGACGTACGATTTGTGCGAGCAGGTTGAAAACGTCGACTTGGAGTGCCCTATCAAGAAGGGCAAGCAGGTGATCACAAAGCTGGTTGAGATCCCTGCTGAAGTTCCTCCTGGAAAGTATGTAGTTAATGCCAGGGCTTTTGACAAGAATGATGTCTTGATCACTTGTTTGACTGCCACAGTCGAATTCCCAGCCACCTCTGGTTGAGCGGATAGCATATTAGAAATACACGAGACTAATTGAGTATGAAAGGAGCAGAGTGGGGACTATAGAGAAGAAATCGAGGTAGTTGAAGAGAGGTGATAGGGCGCCAAAGGTATGTGGTGACAAGAATGAATTTGATATGTCTAATGTGTGTTCTTAGGTTGTTCTCCGTTGATGTGCATTTGGAAAGATGATGAACCCCATACTTACTGAGACAAGATTTTATGAAACTTCTTTTCTTTTTGTCGGCTCTGTATCAAATTGTACAATTGGTCTGCTGGGTCTAGCACGTTTTCAAATGTGGCTAGAAACTGTATCTGTTTAAGATCCTATCAAGAAAGAATCGCACGCGTAGGCTTTTCAACAGGTCCATTGCAAGCGAACAAGCACATATCTCACTACAATACTTTCTACTCAATCTACGCCTTTTAAATACAATTATTTCTGATTAAGTGACTAAATAGGCTAGCCCATCGTCTGACTCAGGCCGTAATCACAAGATTGGCCGTGAGAGAATCAAATCTTTCCTTGATCAACTTTGTTTGGACTATCAACATCTCATTATACACCAATTGTCCCTCGGCGGTCTTCACCAATGACTTAAGCTTAGCCTCGCGAAGACGCCAGATAACTGTGTCGTTGACGGATGTGAAGGTTGACCGGCGGTAGTCGCTCAACTCGAGTAAATCGCCAAACGCCGTGCGTGGTAAAATGGACGACAGAAGTTCACGGTCATCACTCTCAAACTCGCTGGAGAACCTCACTAAGCCAGACTCCAAGATGAAAAAAGATGGTGTGTGGATGCTTGTGTCGTAGAATGTTACGTTCAGTGGGATCGACTCGCGAACAAAGAGCGGCGCCAACTTAGCCCAGAAATGCTCGTCCTTATCTGACAATCCTGAGAACGTGATCATAATTAGGGGCAATGGCTCCGTGGTGAATGATTTGTCGGAGTTTGCGAAGAAACTACGGTTCATGGTTTGCTCATCACGCACAGTCTTGCTGGCGGCCTGGTACACATGTGTTGTTCTAGGAGTGCCAAACGCAACGTCAAAGCCAGGAGACATGCTGGAACGAGGACTCGTACCCAACTTAGAACTGTTACGTGTATGAATCTGGGCGATACTTGGGACATTCTTTTGAAGCTTATTGTACGTCTTCAAGAAACCATTTTCACACCATTCAAGCGCATAGTTGAGGGTGTTGAACAATTGAATCTCGAGTTCACCTGCAGAGTCCCAGAGGCCAGCGTCACGCAAGGCAATAACAATATCGTCGTCCTCAGAGACCGAAGAGATTACAAGTTGTGTTCCGAACTCGTTAGTTAAGTTGAGAATTCTTCTGAATCCCTCAGCGGCTGAGAAATCGATTGAAACAACTCCGTTCATGTCGACAATGAGATACTTGATTGGATCCTTCTGGAAACTGTTTTTTTCAAAAATCTCACGGATTGGTTTCTCAACACTTCCGATCGAGCCAAAGAATACGGTACCTTGAAGCTTGATCACGCAAATCTGGCTGCCCACATGTTTTAAAAACTCTTGCTGCTTAGGATGTCTCAAAACAGTCGAACGAGCCACCACTCCCGTGTAAATGCCGCGGACTACAGGTCTTCTTGCTGCCTCGACAACAAACGACAAACATGCAAGCAAAATGCCCGCCAACACACCGTAGACGAAGTCCCATGCACCCATGACAACCACAATGATGATAATTGTCGTGTACTCGATGTTTCTGAGTCTGCCCCACGTATCGTAGATCGACTCTTTGAGAAGTTCGTATCCAAGCAAGAAGATAAGCGAACCAACAACACACACGGGAATGAAGCCAATAACAACGGGTCCTGTGACCATAACGCCTGCTGTAGCGATGGCCAACAAAACTCCAGCTAATCTGTCGTCGGCACCGGCCCTAATAAACAACACCGAGTTTGTGTACACCAAATAGTTCTGGATGGATCCGACCAATCCGGAGATGGCATTGGAATATCCGTGGGCTACCAACTCACGGTTGACATCGCACTGGTCCATGCCGACACTGACAGCCAAGGCTGGAACGTTAATGGGGACGTGCAAAATTCCAAAGAATGTTAAAGCCAACATCGAGGGGAACTCACGGGCAATCGAAAACCAGTCGACGAGATTAAACTTGAAAAGTTTATAGTGCGAGTACCAGGGCTCCTTGGACTCAACAGCCGGGAAAACCCACCCATAATCTCTGGCAACCTCCAAGCTCCAGCCAGGGACAACCGCAACAAGAAGGTGGAAGATTGCAAACACGACTATAAAAAAGACAGGCACTAGTAACGAATGGTGAATGCGCAGATGCAAGAAAATTAAAAGTATGGTGAGCGCCAAGGGAATTGCCCATTGGAGGAATACGATCTTGTCGCCAAAGAAGAACGAAAGCGTAGCCCAGTCATACCCGAAAGTTCCCTCCAACCTGGAAGAAACTTCGAGGCCCGTGACTACCAAGAAGTATCCAACACCTCCAATACAGCCGACCAAGATGTGTCTTGGGAAAAAGCCAACTAACGAACCAAGCTTGAGCTTGCCCAACAAGTAGAAGATCACACCGGTGACCACGGACGAGAAACAGTACGTGACAATGACCGTGGCAAGCACGGCTTCTGGTGGCTGGCCCGCCATGTTGGCATTGATGCTAAGGGCCATTGAGTGGAAGAACGGGGTCACTTCGATCATCTCGGATCCTATGCCCGATCTGAACGCCAGCCCACCCAAAGAGTAGACCAACTGCGAAATAACAGTGGAAATGTAAAACATGGAGAGTCCCGTGGGTGCCATTTGCGAGAAGACCGCTTCTCCTATGGGGAACATGATCATACCGTAGGACAACGCATCCAAAACGTTAAGCAACGTTCCCAAAAAGACCGCAGGCAAGTACGAGGCGACTCGAACCAAAAAGCCCTTTTGAGGTTTGGGTTCGTCTGTGGGTTTATCGTGCTGGACGGCCTGGAACGGCGACGCCTGCTTCGAAGTGTCAGAGGCGCCATAACCGGCCTCCAAGTCCGGCGATGCCCCATACCCATTACCCGTTTTGATCAACGGAACCGTGGGCAGATATCCGGGGCTTGTGCCCTCAGCAATGGCTATGGGTGCCGTGTAGGGCTCACCGTCTATTGGGATAGGAGGGTGCTCCAGAACGTACTCTTCTGCCAGGTCCGCCTCAGAGCGGGCGTCATCACCGACGACACCAATGTTGGCCAAACCGGCAGATTCTCGGTGAACATCGATCCCCGACCGAACTTGAGGCGAACTGTACGAGATGGACTGACGGTGGAGCAGGACATACGACCTACCACCGAAATCGAACGGGTCGTTTGCGTGGGGTTCAGGAGGTGCCATGTTCGATGCCTTCTTTTATGGAAAGACCGGAAAGACGCAAACACTTATGCTATGCTGGAGGAAATGGAGGTGTTGAGGTCGACGAGTAGCTAACTGTGGTTGTAGTGGGTGTGCATGGGAGATGGGTATCTGGATTCTCGAATAGAAGGATACGATAGGGACACAGAGAAAGAGAACCCGAGGGATTCAGATAGCGGGGTCACGTGACAGGACGCCTTCTAGCAAAAGCACCAAAACGGCTGCGTTCTTCCTCGTGTGCTCCTTCTTTGCTTTCACGCTTCCTGCCTCATCGCTGATAGATAGGATGATCTAGGGTGGTTGCGGAGCCCGCGGCCACGGAGGAACTGCATACAGGGCGTTCCTGGCATGTATAGCTCCAGCCCCATTAGGCGAAGGTCGCCTTCTCCTACTAAAATCGCAGGATTCATTGGGTCCTGATGCGAGCTGTGCAGCGGGAAAGCTACTCGATGCCTGGAGTGTATACATGTCGGTGCCGCAACGAATAAAACGAGATGATAGGCAAACATGCAGGTATAGAGCCTAGAGATTGGCGGCCATGCAGACTGCGAAGGATGGAAGAAGTCAAAGAGGTCAGAATAGAGGCGGATCGAAGAAGTCTTGATAAGAAAGAAGCTAAAAATGCGCGAAAGTTGGTGACGTATCCTTCTTTTTGACTCGCATGTGTTCAACGCATACTTGAGATCATAAGGAAACGGGCCCAGCGGATGTTTAGCTGCAAAATATCAGGGTAAATGCAGAAGCCGTTGCCCAGTCGGTAATAATTGCAAGTCGTAAACGTGGGTTTTACGTGCGTAACTTCTGAGGTACTGCTGATGGCCAAACTCTGAAACCACACGACGAAAAGTCGACCAAATATCGTCCTTTGCGAGCATCCAGCGCCCGAATTGATTACGCACTTTAACGCATTCCCTTATTAGGCTAATCAGACGTTTTGTCCGCCAGCTGTTGCCGTTGAGGATAATGAGTTTCTGAACAGGACCAAGCGAAGAGCCTTGGAGCCCTATAGTATGGCACAGTTCAGACGAATGCATCGACAGCGGTTCTTGGCAAGATGAAGTATCAGCATGTTGAGGCGCAGATGCTTCTAAAATGTAACTTTCTACACGGTGCGCTTGCAGCAGAAGCTGCATTCGCTTGGGAGTGCAAAGTGTTCGTGGTATAGGCCCACAGTTCACAAATGAGGCATAGTCATTAAGAATCTGATGAAACCAATGCATAATGGATTAATAGCTTGAGACTAAATCCGCGTCGCTTCACATATAGGTTGTTATGCCGGCCAGAATATCAAGTATGCGATTCCATTATTTTTGATGACTTCTGCGCATCACACCCAGTTCACTTTCAAGTTTTTCTAAGCTCTTTAATAGCCTAGGCAGCATTAGGTTGACATTTGCACCATGTGTCAACCTGCAGGTGACATAAAATGTACTACCCCTTATTCCTCTTGCAACAACTAATTAGTCCAATTACTTCGCTTTAGCTTGCTCAAAATTATACTCAGCCGCAAGTGCTCCATCTTATCAGTACTGGAGGACCACTTCTAGTTTCTTCCGCTCCAATACAGTTCTTGTTGCAAACACAATGGCAGACACAACAGCGCTAATAGAGGAGCCCCAAGACCCCAATTATGGAGCTGTAGAAGAGTCTCGTTCCGTCTATAGCGAAGAGACGAAGCAAGAACCACGCGGCTTTATGCGTCGTTTCTGGTGGCTTTGCCTACTTGGAATTGGCGCCATGATCGTTGCAGACTTGACGTTTCTTCCCCGAACGTCGCCCAACAGGGACTTCCGTCGATGGCACGGGCTCAAACTCACAAAAGCAGACGTGGAAAGACTATACATCTCACTACTGCGACCAGGACGCAATGGCTCCGATGGATACACTACCGAGGACCACATTTATATGTACTTGCAGAACCTAAGCGATATAAATAGTAGAGTGCCCATGGGTATAGCCGGGTCCGAAACGCCCGAATTGACGCAGTATTTAACGAAGCAGATGTCAGGGAAACATTTCGATGTGCGAGTATACGAGTATGATCTCCCGCTGAATCTTCGAACACCACTTTCGCTGAACATTTCGCTTTACGATGCAAAGAACTCTCGTAAGCTATATACTACGCCTCTATTCGAGCTGCAAACGCCGGCGTTTTTCACATTTTCCAGCACAGGTACTCTAAGAAAAAACTATGTAAATGCTAACTCCGGCACCCCCGACGACTATGCTCTTTTAGCGGAGAACAAAATCCTGGTCGCTGGTAAATTTGTCTTATTTTCCCATAATCTACAAAGCGCGCTCTCACTCACAAGTAAAATTCTACTCGCAGAGAAGCTCGATTGCGCTGGCGTGATCGTATACGGAGATGTGCTGAGCCCTCGGGTAATATCTCGTGCTTTCGTGCCATGGGATGTTCCCCCCGAAGCATTCCGTATGCCGGTAAGTTTTGCTCAAATAGAGCCTGTATTAAAGACTCTTGTCCCCTCGAAGGATGCGTTCCAACATTGGCAGTATGGTCCAGTGAGTGATGATGACTTGAAATTGGAATTGGCTTGTTCCGCTCTGGTTAATCCATTACGTGCCGTTAATGTCGTCTCAACCATGCGCTCGGCACTTCATGATGGTGTTATTATTGTCGGCGCCGCCCGTGACTCGTTGACTTCCTCGAATCCAATGAGTGGTCATGCTATTATGCTACAGATAATGAGGAGTTTTGAGGAATTAGTAGAATTAGGCTGGCTGCCCTTGCGAACTATTAAATTTGTTTCGTGGGACGCTTCCCGTAGTAATGCCTTGGGTTCGGCGGCTGCCATTAACGATCCCAGCTTTCTTGGCCCAAACACACCAGTCCTAGCATACATTAACCTCGATGGAGATACCGTAAGCGGAAGCCAGTTTTCTGTGGACTCTCATCCGGCGCTAAATCATATACTTCGCCATGCAGCTCAGTATGTTGCAAGTCCAGGTGTAGAAAAAGGCAAATCCTCGCTCAATTTCGAGGGAAGTCTGAAAAATAGCACATTGCTTGACTTCTGGAATCTCCAAAGCAATGCCACAATAAACAATAGACTTGGATACGATTTGGCAGGAAAAGATAGTGCTCTGTTCCAATTGTTCAGACAAGCGAATACTGTCAACATTCAATTTAGTAATGATCATAGTAGGGACAAAAAGTACGTCCCTGAATCTAATATGTATGACCTTACGTGGTTAGAAAACCAAGATAAAGGTTTTGTCTTGCATGGAACATTATCAAGATACATTGGTTTGTTGCTTATCTCTTTGGGCGAAACTGAAGTAATTGACCAGAGAATGTCATCGTATTTCCGCAGTTTGACCGAAGCTTACAGCGCCATTTATTCAGATTTCAAAGATGTACTTTCGAAGTGGAATGATATCGAAGTATCGGGTCATTTGAATGAAGTTGCTCCTGAATCTGCTCTTTTCGAAGATGCAAAAAGGCTACTGCAAAATGCTCCCTCTGTAGAACTGTTGGTCACATTCAAGAACACATTGATCACATTTGATAGCTTATTAAATGATTTGGTAAACAAATCTACTGAATTTGATAAGCAGAGCAAAGAGTTGGCAAACTTATGGACTACAGATTATCCCTGGTTCAAACTTCCTAAAAAGCTTGTCATCTACCTGAAATTTAAGCTATTAAATAGGATGCTCTTGCAATTTGATCAGAACATGTCGAAAAACACTAAACCGTGGCAGCCACAGCAATCAAAGCCGCATCATGCTGTGTACGAAATCCCTAATGGATTATTACCTATCTCTGACTTGCTCAAGCGTGGTGCATTCGCATCTTTGTATGAAGCATACGATGCAAAGTCATTGAAAGAAGTGATGCTCGTAATGGCGGATAAGTACGAGAAACTCAAGGGTGCCTATTTAATTCTAGGCTAGGACGTTTGACGTTGTTGAGAATGGCTTCAGGAGCCCATGATGCTTGCTGAACGAGAAAGCAATCGGATTGATAAACAAGGAGCTTTCGCAAGCTTAACCGTTTAAAAGTCAATTTACAATATTTTATTACATGAAGATTTTATCATAATGCTAGTCTTTTTCGCCTCTTGGTCTAAGCAAAATATTTTCAAGGGTTCGTCGACGACAGCTTTTAACACAACAGCACAAGATGATGGCAATAGATTTAAATATTGAAGGTTTGTTGTGTTTTAGAGTTCTTAGCAGCATAAACAAGAGAACATAGCGGCACAAATTCATTAGTACATATAGGCTCAGTACATACACACGAATATATAAAGTATCATATCCAGCTATACCAGCGCCGTAAGCTTCTAGCACATATCTACGGAATCTTCACCATTGTTTATATGTAGCAGGAATATTACAGGCGACAGTAGCTAATTTTGCAACGGACGCACTCCTCTGTCGGGCATAAAGCTCGAAATCAGGCACGCTTACAAAACTGAAAATAATTCTATCTTTTCAGTAGATGATAAATCCTTATTGTGTTGTCTTAATTCATTTCTGATATGCTATTATGCAGTACACCTGTGTCAGGGTCTGCCCAACTGGACTCCACATTATGTTCTACCGATGCTATCGATTCTTTTCAGAAAACACCCAATCTTCGTCCAAAAACAATATCCAACGGACGTTCACCACCTGTATATATCACCTATCCCGAACTCTGATTGGCCATGTTCGATATTAGTCGATATTTCTCGATTCAAGTGTTCTTCATCATCCTCCGAGAGACCCTAGAAACCGCCATTATCATCTCGGTGCTCCTTTCCTTCATCAATAAGCGTGAGCCTACAGGTGACTCTCCACAGGAGCAACATCAACGTGATGTCAACCAAAAACTCAGGCTCCAGGTGTTTCTTGGCGCCATTGGTGGGTTTCTCGTGTGTCTCTTCATAGGCTTGGTATTCATCTTTTGCTTTTATTTCATTGAAACTGATCTCTGGTCTTATACAGAACGGCTCTGGGAAGGTGTGTTTTGTCTCTTGTCTTCAGTAATCATCACCGTGATGGGAGTTGGGCTCTTGCGTATTAACAAGATCATGAAGGTCAAGTGGTGGATTAAGTTAGGCGACGCTTACGCCACAAAGAGCTCAAATGAGCCTGATAAGGATGTAATGCGTGATCTTTCTTTGAGCAATTTGCATGAGCAGGGATTGGATGGCGAGGCCGCCAGCGCGCTCATTATAGATTCATCCGAATCAAGCTCGCGGACTTCATTACTGTCTTCTCAGGGGCTTCTCGAAGAGCCCGGTGCTCACAACCACGGTGGTAGTTTTAAAAAGAAGTATTTCTTGGCTATTCTCCCGTTTGTAACCACTTTACGTGAGGGTTTGGAGGCTGTCGTGTTTGTTGGAGGTGTCGGCATGACCCAGTCGCCACAATCGATCCCGCTTGCCATTCTAGCTGGTGTTGCCTTGGGATGCGCGATTGGATACTCGTTGTATAAGGGAGGTAACAAGTTGTCGCTCCAATACTTCCTTATTGCATCGACATGTTTCTTGTATGTAGTAAGTGCTGGGCTTATGAGCCGTGGAGTATGGTTTCTTGAGCTCGAGCGGTTTGTCCAGCTTTGTGGTCTGACCGATGTTGTAGAAGCCGGAAGCGGACCTGGCTCGTATGACATTGCCAAATCCGTATGGCATGTCAACTGCTGCGATGGACTCCACGATGGTTGGTGGATGGTAGCCAATGCATTGGTCGGTTGGACAAATTCGGCCACTTACGGTAGTGTGTTCTCGTACATTGCATACTGGGCGTTTGTTTCGTGGTGGCTCCGTATAAAGCTTTACGAGGAACGGAAGGGATACTTACCCTTCTTGCCCATCCGGTGGCAAATTAAACGCATCAGGAAGAAAATCAAGCTTTACGAAGCTCGGAAGGCACATGGACATGAGGCTGAGGCAGAACGTGAAGCCGAAGCTGCAATACTCTAAGTTGTAGACAATCATAGACAGCACTGGTAAGCATGTTTAAACAATACGTTTTAATAATCGCATAGGTGACGAATGAAATGAAATAAAAGATTTTGGTCATACAATATGTTGATTTATCAGGGGCATATACCTTTAGGTCTAGCACCAGATATAGTCAAATGAACATAACTAAAAAACTAAGTCAAAGAGAAGAATACGCTTAAAACAGTTATTAAAGCGTTTAATTTCTCAGCCTATTTTCAATTTTTTATTTTGTACCTTCAGATTTTCATTTTTTATAGTTCCTTCTAGGGACTCATACCTGTGCCTACACAGACGCGATTTATGCAATCCTAGATCATCATACAACAAGTGCTTTTAGAGTTGATCCCCAACATACAGGTGTCGAAAACCACCTTCAATTCTTATCGGAATACTCCAGGGTTCCCAAATCGTCGAGATTCCGGTCTTCCCGTGAATTTACCTAAAACGCCAGCCCAAGATCGTTATAGGAGTTAACCGGAAGACAGACCCTCTAACGTCTACAAGCCCACATCCCTACCTATCTTCTCTTCAAATACCTCATACTCACTTTGGCGGCCTTCTGTTTTTTCATCATCATCATCATTCCTTTGCATCTGAGATCGTCGCCCATTTTCCGATCTCCAATTTAACATTTCCATTTTCAACTTCACCAACTTCCCCCATCAAACTCCATAATTAACAAGCAATGGAGGAGGACAAACTAGAAGCCACCAACCGCGTTCTTCGAGACCTTGAACGAAAGCTTTCCCTTGTCCTGACTGTATCACTGGCCACCTCTGCCCAATCGCATGGCTCTGTAGTACGAGATCCACAGTATGGTGGTGTTGCGCGCGAGAGTATCCAGCTGAGTGTCATCAACTATATCCGTAACTCAGGGTCAGATTTTGATCCGGACCTGGTGTACTCCGAACGTCAGCTGCGACTCATCACCACTTTCGACCGCGACTATTCCACAAACACAGGCAAGAGCGCTTCAGCCGATGATTTAAGCCGAAGTTCACGTAATTCTCCTTTTTCTGCCGATTCTACCGCTGTAAATGAAAGCACTGTAGGCGAAACTTCGATGGGTCTGCCGACGTCAACTGTAGGTTCTACCGCCGAGCCCTACGATGGCTATTATGACGACGACTTCGATAGCTATTGCGAATCAGACACAGAAACTAACCCTGCAGACCCTGAAAACGTCTTGGACACCGAAGATAATTTGCTTCTACCCCCACTGCCGCCGAGGCTGCCACCCAAGGAAATGGACCCAAATAGACTCTACGGCCTTTTTGATTTCCTGGGTCCTGATCCGCTGCATTGTACACTCTTCCGTGAAGAACCCGTGTACTTAGTTAATGACCTGGACAATTATTGGTGGCTCATAAGGAAACTCACGAAGGAGGAACGAAAGGCATGTAACACGACCATGGACGATGTCGAGTCCGATGAGGAAGATGGAAAGATTGGCTTTGTACCAGCAGAGTGTTTAGAGACCCATGGTGAACGTTTAGCACGTCTTAATTGTTACAAGAATGAAGTACTCGAAAAGTCGTCCCGCGGCGATTCGCCATCGTCATCACAGGGCGCATTTCTGTTTGTGAACCATAGCGAGGGTCACTTGGAAGTCCCCGAACATAATTCTTACGTAGCAGCGCAAGAAGAACAGGACCCGCCGTTAATTCGACGGAAGGGCTCGATACTCAAGAAGAGCGGCAGTTATAAACAAAACAACAAGCTGGTGACTTTTGAGAACCTAACTGCCTTTGCGCTAGATGATGACGAAGTTTCTGAAGATGCAGGTGATGACTCTAGTGACGATGTCCTTTCGTATAGGTACTACGGCCTTAGCCACGACGATATTCAAAAGGACGTTGCCACGGACTCAGAGCGCCACTCTGAAGTTTTAAGTGACGTCTATCCCGCTGACACGCCGTTGTATATCCCCAAAACTGGTAAAGATCCCGTTATAGAAGATATCATGAATATGAGCTTGTTCTCCGAACCAAAACTTCCGCCAGCGGGCGACGATGTTTCAATAGGCACTTACTCACCCGATACGCCACCCGCACAGCGGGTTAGCGGCCTGAGAGTAGGACACGAGGATGCAAGCGAACTTCGAAGATCTGTGATCTTAGATAAACTTTCTGAGGTGACACAGTTGCTCAGCAAGGACGCGGGTATGCTGGAGTATAAGGAACTTTCATTCGGCGGGTCGCTTAAAGACTCTTCTGCCGATGTGAAAGTGTTGAAAATACCCGAGCAACACGGCGGTGGAGATGTTGAGGACGACGACGAATCGCTCCTGGACTACCTCGAGTCACAGCATTTGGCTGCTGAGGAGCTGACAACGCCGCTTACAAGCTCCAACTCGCTCAATCTCTCAAGCCTGTCCCCAAAGCTCACGCCGCTCGAGAAGAAGAAGCGCTCGAAGTATGAGATGTGTCTGCCTGTATTGGGGCAACTTGAGGAGCTCACGAAGAAACTTGCGGAACTAGAGCATCTGTTTGAGCAAGGTTAGGAAAAGTAACAGTGTGGAAGACGTATTTGGATGTTAATAGAGTAGACATTACCTCAATCATAAAGTCAATTTATGGTAGTGTAGGGGGATAAAAGAAGTTACTTTGTCCAAATTATGAGGCGTCTTAACGGAATTAACTGTATCTTTACTCTTTGCGTATGAAAGATGGAGTTTCATGAACTTCTGTTATTAATGGAAGAGAAGAAGAGGCGGCTTCCTGAGAAGCTCCGGTTAAAAATGATTTTAATATGGATACACTAAAGCTAGCGTCTACTTTTTATTAAATTGTCAATTTTCACTTTCTTTCTCTCTATTTTTATCAAAGGGTATGCCCCAGACTATACTCACTACGAACTACACACTCCGCTCTACATAGACCTTCTACAAACAACTCCAAAGTAGAAAACACAATAATCTAACCTAACTGGAAATCAACTGCCTTTAGTAAAGCAGTCGCACTTCTTGCCTCGTCCCTATTTAAAGCTTTTAATCCCCCCAGTTTCATTTACCTCCGCTTGTGTCTACGAAAGACTTTCAGCTCAAGCCTCAAGCGTCTAAACTCCGTTAATCCTTGAATCTTAACCCATTCCAGTTTCCCTTTTCTCTTCCTCCTTAATTTTCTAACTTGTCTCCACTCCTCTAAACAATGTCAGACCCTACCGCCTTGATCGCCGAGGCCGAGAAGTTGGCCAAGCCACAAAGCGGGTTCTTCTCTTTTCTCGGAGGCTCTTCGTCGTCACGTCTTGAGGATGCGTCTGACTTATATGTCCAGGCAGCCAACACTTACCGGTTACGTAAAGACTTCTCCCAGGCTGGTCAACAGTTCTTACGTGCCGCCGAGCTCCAGAAGAAACTCAACAGCCATAACGATGTAGCCAATCACCTCGTGGAAGCATACAAGTGTTTCAAATCTGTCTCTCCGCACGATGCCATCGATGCGCTTCTGCAAGCAATCCATATCTTCTTGACGCAGAACGGACAGTTCCGCCGTGCCGCTAACTTCCAGATGGACTTGTCCGAGCTTTATGAGGCCGTAGGCGACTTTGATCGCGCTACAGAAAACTACGAGAAGGCCGGCGACTACTTTTCCACCGACCAAGCCGAAGCTCTTTCCTCAAAAGCTTTTTTGAAGGCGGCTGACTTGTATGCGGCCATGGAGAAATACGCAAAAGCAATTGAATTATACGATACGATTGCCGAGAAGCTGGCTTCAAGCAACTTGTCTAGGTGGTCGTTGAAGGAGTACTACTTCAAGATCGTCTTGTGTGCGTTGTGTATGGATGATGTAGTCGAAGCACAAAAAAGACTTGACAAGTATGCAATCGATGACACGACTTTTGGAACCACTCGTGAATTTAAGTTGTTGCAGGAGCTTTCGACGATTGTTGACTCAGGTACTGCCGAGCAGTTTGCTGACGCGGTTTTTGAGTTTGACCAGTATAGCAAATTGGATAAGTTGAAGACGCAGATGTTGTTAAAGGTCAAGAATATGATCATTGCAAAGGGCGATGATTTGACATAGGTGTGGTGGTTAACATAGGTGACGATTGTGAGTATATTTGCAAGTATTAAGAATTTAGTTTATAGTAATCAGACGATACAAGAAGTGTATTTAGCGGGAGTTAAAACGAGGTGAGTACAATGGTTAGCACGTAATTTAGAAACAATATCTGTTTGGGTTTTCGTCTTCAATAATCAAGTCAGTCTAATTCTACCTTTAGTGATAGTGCCTCCAATTGGCTAAGTGAAACCCACCAACGCCAGCCCTTGCTACTAATACTTTCATCCCCTTTTCGTTTTTCCTTTTACACTACATTTTTTCTCTTACTTAAATCTTTATTTCTTATATTATGTCTTAAACGGGCTTGCCGCCGAGGAACTCACTCCATCTCTTGACCTCATGAGGAATCTCTACAGATTCAGGCACAACCTCGAATTTTGTCTTGTTGGAGATTTTCTCCTTCAAACACTGTGCAAAGAGCAACGTGGTGTTGGGCTCGTTGAACAATGGAATGCCAAAGTCAATTGCGTTTCTTCTCATCACGTAATCCTCATCCAACAAGCTCTCGGCTCTGGCGCGTGCCAAATTGAACACGGCAGAAATCTGATGCTTTTGGAAGATCTCGCGCAATGCCCTTTTGTCGGTCTTGGGGAACTCAATGACCTCCACTGGCTCGTCAATGTACTTGGACAAGTACTGGGCCACTTCGTCAGAAGCAACAAAGAAGTTGTAGCCGAGTCCCGAAACGGTCTTGGCTACGTTACCCAACTTGTCGTTAGACAAATCACCTCCAAGCAAGAGACCGGTGCCAGGGTGAGGAACGTTGAAGTTCATGGTCGATTGGATCGAAGTCCAGTATGCCTCAAGCAAGTTGTCTCCGAAACAGGCGATCTCACCCGTAGACGACATCTCGACACCCAAAAAGGGGTCTGCACCAGCCAAACGCGTGAACGAGAATTGAGGAACCTTGGTGGCGACACGGTCGTATTTCTCTGCCATCAAATCGACAGGAGCAGGGACGTTTTCACTCAAGAGCGCCTTAGCAGCAACATCAATGAAATTGGTTCCTAACACTTTCGAAACAAATGGGAAAGATCTAGAGGCACGGATATTACATTCGATAACCTTCAATTCT
The DNA here is from genome assembly GCA_030566735.1 of Australozyma touchengensis. Taxonomy (NCBI): domain Eukaryota; kingdom Fungi; phylum Ascomycota; class Pichiomycetes; order Serinales; family Metschnikowiaceae; genus Australozyma; species Australozyma touchengensis. The sequence goes on along the minus strand of JAKUAS010000013.1, from coordinate 193,697 downwards.
GCATCAGCGTCGGCCAATGCACCATCTTGGTTGTTCAAGATAACTTGCATATTGAATGGACCAGTGATCTTCCAAGCAGCGGCAACCTTATCGGCAATTTCCTTGAGTCTTTGCAAAAGGATAGGGGACAAGTTTTGTGGTGGCAAAACCAACGTGGCGTCACCAGAGTGAACACCAGCGTTCTCTACGTGCTCGGAAACGGCGTGCACCAAAACTTGACCTTGATGGGCCACACCGTCAATGTCAATTTCCTGCGCACCCTGGATGAACTTGGAAATGACAACTGGGTGGTCTTGAGACACCTTGGAAGCGTTCGACAACTTAGAGTCCAATTCGCTCTGGTTGTTAATCACAGACATGGCAGCACCGGACAAAACGTAAGAGGGACGAACAAGGACAGGGTAGCCGACCTCGTTGGCGAACTTTTCGGCCTCAGCAATAGAAGTCAACTCCTTCCATTGGGGCTGGTCAACTCCAATAGAGTCCAAAATTTGGGAGAACTTGTGTCTGTCCTCAGCCTTGTCAATGTCCTCGGGGTTCGTTCCCAAAACGTTACAGCCATTGTTTTGCAAGGCCAATGCAATGTTTTGCGGCAATTGACCGCCCACAGATACCACCACGCCCAGCGCCGTCTCCAACTCGTAAATGTCCAACACACGCTCTAAAGAAAGCTCCTCGAAGTACAAACGATCAACCTCATCGAAATCGGTAGACACAGTCTCCGGGTTGTAGTTGATCATGATGGTCTTGTGACCTGATCCACGTAAAGCTCTGGCAGTGGCCACGGCACACCAATCGAACTCGACAGATGATCCAATTCTGTACACACCGGAACCCAAAACCAACGTACCCTTTTCGTTGAAGTCAATGTCCGACGAGGTGGCATTGTAAGTGGTGTACAAGTAGTTTGTGTTTGCAGGAAACTCGGCGGCCAATGTGTCGATCTTCTTGACAAATGGAACGATACCGAAAGCTTTTCTAGCAGCACGAGCTTCCAATTCAGTCACGTTGACGCAATTAGCGATTTGCTTATCGGAAAAACCAAGCTTCTTGGCGCGGCGCATCAAGTCAGAATTGATGTTGGCTAACAGTCCTGCGGCCTCCAACTCACGGTACATGTTCACGATGTTCATCAATTTGTACAAGAACCACTTATCGATCTTGGTGAGTTCGTGCACGCGGTCTACGGTATAGTTTTCATGGAGCAAGGCCTGTCCTACAGCCAACCATCTTCTGTCGGTAGGCTCAGCCAAGGTCTCATCCAAGTTCTCGAAGTGATCACCTTGGAATCCGACGTAAGAAGGATCAACTTGACGAATGGCCTTTTGGAACGACTCCTCGAAGTTTCTACCGATGGCCATAACCTCACCGACAGACTTCATGGCAGAACCAATGTCTCTCTTGACATGCTGGAACTTAGACAAGTCCCAACGGGGAATCTTGGTGACCATGTAGTCCAACGAGGGCTCGAAGTTTGCGGATGTAGTTTTCGTGACTGGGTTGGGCAATTCAGGCAAGGTATGGCCCAAGGCGATCTTGGCGGCGGTGTACGCCAAGGGGTAACCAGTAGCCTTGGAGGCCAAAGCAGAAGAACGCGACAAACGGGCGTTAACCTCAATGACACGGTAATCCAATCCATCTGGTTGCAATGCATACTGAACGTTACATTCACCGACCACACCCAAATGACGGATGATCTTGATGGCGGCGGATCTCAACATATGGTACTCTTCGTCAGATAAAGTCTGCGATGGAGCAACGACAATGGAGTCTCCGGTGTGAATACCCAAAGGATCGAAGTTTTCCATGTTACAGACGGTGATACAGTTGCCCACACGGTCGCGCACCACCTCGTACTCGACCTCTTTCCAGCCCTTCAACGACTTCTCAACCAAGATCTGAGGAGCCAACGATAATGATCTCAGCGATAAGTCGCGGAGTTCCTCGGGGTTAGCAGCGAAACCAGAGCCCAAACCGCCCAAGGAATACGCAGAACGAACAATGATAGGGTATCCGACGCTCTCGGCGGCAGCCAAAGCGTCATCCACAGTGTCTACCGCGATCGACTCAGCGATCGGAATGTCGATTTCTTTCAAAGCCTGAGCGAAAAGATCACGGTCCTCGGACGTCTCTAACGTTTTAATGGGCGTGCCCAAAACCTTAACGCCGTAACGGTCGAAAACACCCATCTTGTCGAGTTTAACACCCACGTTCAAACCGGTCTGTCCACCAAACGTCAACAAGATTCCATCGGGACGCTCGCGCTCAATGATGTACGTGATGTACTCTGCGGTAACGGGCAAGTAGTAGATCTCGTCTGCCAAAGCATGCGAGGTCTGGTTGGTGGCGATGTTTGGGTTAATCAAGATCGACTGCTTGTTGGCTTCCTTCAAAGCCTTGATGGCTTGGGAGCCCGAGTAGTCAAACTCTCCCGCTTGGCCAATCAGGAGACCTCCTGATCCAATCACTAACACTTTCGACACATCCACCAACTTGGAGTGGTCTTGGTTGGCAAGCAGATTGAGGTATTGGCCTCCCTTGTACACTGGCTCCGCAGCGAAAGGACGAGTTGTCGAAGAGAACGCCTTGCAGGCAAGCGACAGCTTGCTTGTTCTGGCAAGAGCCACTAACCGATTTAGAAGCATGTTCTATAGTAGCAATTGGGGTTTTTCTTGCGTGGAGTGAAAGTAGAAAACAGTAGTGAATGGAAATTTTTTATCGATGGCCGAATGCGGTAATGACTCAGCGCTAGCCGCGATTTAAGATCAGTACTGTTACCCGGACAGATGTGAGATTCGGCAACAATCTTACGAGAAACTAACTACGATCAATGAAATTATAGGTCATAAGCAGATTTAGTCTAACTGCTTTTTATTCCATCCTTTGTACCCGGGGCGTTCTTGACCACTGGTTCAGAACTGGGTTGTTAGTACGGCATATGGTTAGTGATCTCGTATGTTTAAGTGTGTCTTACAGTCACGAGAGCATTGGATGCCAGAGGAAATTTAGGGCTTTTTCCTATGAGTTCTATCTCCAGTTTGATATTTTCTTTCTGCTACTGTAAAGATGGGCCCGTGATTCCGAATGGTGAGGTCAACAGTTACAGTTTACGTAATTGATTCGTGTGCAGGTATAGTGATAGGCTGCAAAAACGGTAATTGCAACTGTCTATTCTGCATAAGTGCATAATGTTTCAGGTTCCCAAAGTGACAAGCAGTCCTTAACACAATGTTCTGCAGATCTGGCTGGGTTATTGAGCTCTTGTCCTTCTATTTCATTTCAGAACAGTGTAAACTTTCAAAGGTAACTACTAGAGTTACGAATGGCTCGGTTACCGCAACTTCCCTGGCATTGATCTGGGGACTTACCATACCAAAAAGACATAGCGGATGTGACACGCCTACCAATATGCTTCCTCGCACTTGTAAACAGATCTTTTGTCTTACATGCGTAAATACACTTTTAGACGGCGGAGATTACCAGACATGATACGACAGCGGCTTACATAAAATTAACCTACAATACATATTTACCAGTCGACATTTTATTAGAAACCCATACAACCCTTGCGCTTAAGTAATTATAAAAAAAGATCATTTTCTCTATTATCAATTTTGGCGTTAGAGCCCTGCTCTTCCTCGCCAACCCATTAATGATCTTTCGCATTGATGTGTGATCGCCATCTTTTCTATCTACGAGAGTTAAACGACCACGATCAAGATTCATTCCGCTTGTTGTTTCCTAGAGAGCTGTCATCTGAAGAACTCTTCGCTTGCTTGGCGGACTTCTCTTCCTCTTCTCTACGAAACCGAAATACTCCTGCAATGGCAAATATTCCAGATATTACAAGAAAAAACATTAACCGGACTGCCGCGGTATGTAAGAGCAATTCTAGAACTCCAGCATACGCAATAGCGCCACTTAGCCCAAGAAGCGTGTACGCCATTCCAAATTCGACATTAAATCTCCAGGTCACCAAAATGACAAGACCTAGGTAGAAGCCTATACCATTGGGGATCAATAAACGACATATCGTCTCGCCGTCTAGAAGTCCTGAAGGTCCACCTTCATCGAGCTGAATGTGTACGTTGCTGGCCCTTCTGTCCCTTAAATAGTGTGGGCTTCGGGGATGGCATGTCCATTCACTACCTTCTTGATCCGTCAATAGAAGCAGAGGAGCATCGCTTGCAGCCGTCGTGAGACTTGCTTTGGAGGAACACGTCGTCCTGGAAATCGCGTTGGCTGAGTTCGAGGAGGCGTCGGCCACATCCTGTGCCAAAATGGGCGCCATGAAGATGTTGGATAAGGCTAGCACGGTCACGCTCTTTTTTAAACTGAGAAGCATCATTGACGAATTGCACTTCGCTATTCTCTAAAAGGCTGGCACTTCTGTAGTGGTTTTCTTCTGAAAAGTGTATGCGCGGTAGCGGAGTATGGATGTCATGCTACACAGATGTACTGTATGCAGTAGTGGCCTTCATGGGAAGCTTTGGCGAAAGTGTCACAAATGATTACATCGGGAAGGGGAAATATTACTATTTATTACTATTTAATACTAATAAGGTACATGAGGAATAAGATGAAGATATTATTTAGAGTTGGTCCATACCTTCGTAAAGTATTGGATACCGTACAGATAACTCTAGTTTAACTCTAAGAGATCCCATTAAAAACGTTCTTTTTGTTCCGTTATTCCAGGTGAAATTCTACAAACTTCATATACTTTTTGGTCGATTGGTTTAACCTCTTACTAAAAGACCAAGCTCCCAGACATCTGCATGCACTAACCTGGTCTCAGCAGCTGTTCCTTCTGCATATTTCAACAATGTTTCAGGTTCCCAAAGTGCCAAGCAGTTCTTAGCACATTGTTCTGCAGATCTGGCCGGGTTGTTGCGCTCTTGTCCTTCTGTTTTATTTCAGAATAGTGTAAACTTTCTAAGGTAACTACTGAGATTTTAATTACTCAGTTTACCGCAGCTTCCCTGGCATTGATCTGGGGACTTAACATACCAAAGAGACATAGCGGGTGTAACTTACCTACCAAGTTGCTCACTCGGGCTTGTAAAGAAATAATTCATCTTTCTTAAATATTTATATATTGGATGATGGAGATTACCAGACATGATACGACAGTGGCTTACATAGAATTAACCTACAATATATATTTACCAGTCGACAGTGTATTAGAAACCTACAAATCACTTGCGTTTAAATACTCATAGATAAAAGATCATTTTCTCTATTTTCATTTTTGGTTTCAGAGCCCAGCTCTTCCTCGCCAACCCATTAATGATCTTTCGCATTGATGTGTGATCGCCATCTTTTCTATCTACGAGAGTTAAACGACCACGATCAAGATTCATTCCGCGTGTTGTTTCCTAGAGAGCTGTCATCTGAAGAACTCTTCGCTTGCTTGGCGGACTTCTCTTCCTCTTCTCTACGAAACCGAAATACTCCTACAATGGCAAATATTGCAGATATTAAAAAAAGAAAAAACGTTAACCGGACTGCCGCGGTATGTAAGAGCAATTCTTGAACTCCAGCATACCCAACAACGCCACCTAGCCCAAGAAGCGTGTACGCCATTCCAAATTCAACATTAAATCTCCAGGTCACCCCAATGACAAGACCTAGGTAGGAGACTACACCAAGGCGAATCCAAAAATCAAGTATCATCTCGTCTGTAAGTCCTGAAGGTCCACCTTCATCGAGCTGAATGTGTACGTTGCTGGCCCTTCTGTCCCTTAAATAGTGTGGGCTTCGGGGATGGCATGTCCATTCACTACCTTCTTGATCCATCAATAGAATCAGAGGAGCATCGCTTGGAGCCGTCGTGGGACTTGCTTTGGAGGAACACGTCGTGCTGGAAATCGCGTTGACTGAGTTCGAGGAGGCGTCGGCCACATCCTGTGCCAAAATGGGCGCCATGAAGATGTTGGATAAGGCTAGCACGGTCACGCTCTTTTTTAAACTGAGAAGCATCATTGACGAATTGCACTTCGCTATTCTCTAAAAGGCTGGTACTTTTGTAGTGGTGTTCTTCTGAAAAGTGTACGCGTGGTGGCGTAGAAACAATGTCATGCTATAGTGATGCACAGATGTACTGTATGCAGTAGTGGCCTTCACTATGGCGAAAGTGTCACAAATGATTACATCGGGAAGGGGAAATATTACTATTTATTACTATTTAATTAACATACCAAAAAGACATAGCGGGTGTAACTTACCTACCAAGTTGCTCACTCGGGCTTGTAAAAAAATAATTCATCTTTCTTAAATATTTATATATTGGATGATGGAGATTACCAGACATGATACGACAGTGGCTTACATAGAATTAACCTACAATATATATTTACCAGTCGACAGTGTATTAGAAACCTACAAATCACTTGCGTTTAAATACTCATAGATAAAAGATCATTTTCTCTATTTTCATTTTTGGTTACAGAGCCCAGCTCTGCATCACCAAACCCTTTAATGATCTCTAAGCATTTATGTAGGCTCGCCATCACTTCTATCTACGAGACTTAAACCACCTCGATCAAGATTCATCCCTTAGAGAGCTGTCATCCTAAGGACCCTTCGCTTGCTTGGCGGACTTCTCTTCCTCTTTTCTACGAAACTTTGTTGCTCCTACAATGGCAAATATTCCAGATATTCACAAAAGCAAAAACGTTAACCGGATTGTCGCGATACGTGAGAGCAATCCTTGAGCTGCAGCATACGTAACAGCGCCATTTACCCCAAGGAAGACGTATGCCATTCCAAATTCGACATTAAATCTCCAGGTCACCACAATGACAACACCTAGGTAGGAGACTAAACCAACGCGAATCCAAAAATCATGTATCATCTCGTCGTCTATAAGTCCTGAAGGTCCACCTTCATCGAGCTGAATGTGTACGTTGCTGGCCCCTCTGTGCCTTAAATAGTGTGGGCTTCGGGGATGGCATGTCCATTCACTACCTTCTTGATCCGTCAATAGAAGCAGAGGAGCATCGCTTGCAGCCGTCGTGAGACTTGCTTTGGAGGAATACATCGTCCTGGAAATCGCGTTGGCTGCAGTTTCTGAGAGCCGTTCGAAGCGATAAGTTTCAGAGACTTGAGTTCGTGCGAATTGGATGCTGAAATGCTTTGCTGGAAAGGTGTGGTATGGATGAGGCTTTAGGTGGTTGGTTGGATTGCCGGTTTATTCGTCGCCTGTTCGAATTGCAAGATCCCTTAAATGTTTCTGGACGGGCTTCCAGCATCCATTGATTAGCAATGGATTGATTCTTCGGCGGCCCTGGAAACTTCCGCAGACTCCTCCCATGACTTTCAGCGGAATTCGTGTTCGCGAACTATGACATGTACCTTCCTTGTTCTTTCGGGACGGAACAGAGAAAGCAAAGAACAGATTATGAGGCACAAAAAACTCAACGACAAGAATCCGGCTTTACCGCGTTGTTTCTTCGTATCTACTATTTAAAAAAGCATATTACGCATTTTTCCGACAACGGTAGGCTCACTCTTGCTACTCCACACTTTACTCACCTCACTCAATACTCACATACACAGACAAATGCTCTGTGAATGCCTTCCCCTTCACACTGTCAAGATAGCAGTGGCTCATAATCGTTTTTAGTCAGCGTACTATCCGCTTCTCTCTACTGCATTCCTCTCCTTTATCTCTAACCATTTCCTCTACACCCTTTTGCATAGCATGGATGCCGTCAGATCAGAGGTCCAAAACCTCTTCTCAAGATCCTCTACACCCCTAGGACGAGTGCGGTCCACCCCAGTCGAAGAGGATAAACTCGCTAGAGAATCTGACGTCACGGTCTCGACGAATACCACCCTGTATGCCGAGTACAAAGGTTTCTTCATTTACGTAAGTTCTGCCGTTGCACTAGTGTGCTTCGTGGCATGGACGCTCATTCCAGACCTGCTACTCTTGGCAATGGGCATCTCCTATTATCCAGATAAGTACTGGGCACATGCAATCCCCACGTATCTGTTGATGCTCATGCTTTTCACATACGTATTTGTTGCCCTTTACAACACAGAGGTGAAAACGCAACCGCTACATAGCCTTAACAATTTCATAGACCGCCACACGGTGTATCCCGAAGACCCTGCCGAGTACCTCTGGAAGGCTCCCAGCGGAGTCTGGGACTTGCCCATTGGCCTAGTAAATGACGTCTTGTACGACGAAGAGTTTGCCGAGGAAGCGCTTGCAAATTTCCACAGCGCGCGAGTGCCGATTGTTCAACCTACTCCGTATGTGGTAGAACCCGTACCGGCTAATCTTTTGGGTGCTGTAGCTGCTGATGCAGAGAAAGATGGTGTTTTGCAAGAAGTGTGGGATGAACTTCTTAACGGCTCGTCATTGAGTAATGCCGCGCGTAAATTCAATTAAAAAAAGATTTAAGATATACTGAGTAAAGGTGAGGCGGGTGAAGAAAATGCATCACTCAAGGGACATACATAGAGTACTCAATCAATAAGAAACAAAATGTAAGACATGCGACAATGTAATATTTATGATACACGATAGAAAACACAGTATGATGCAATCAAATACCTACCACCTAAATTTCGAGATCAATCTGCCTCAACTTATACCAACTCACGTTAATGCTTTCATTTATGGGTTTATACACCGTAAGTACTCGACAAGAAGCCCCTTGTGTCCGTGTCAACATGCTTCATGACATCTACCCACGACGATCCCAAAAGGTCCTTGTATGTCACCAATACCTGGAAGAACACCTCGCGCAACTTATCCAGTGGCTCAAAGTAGTTCCCAATACAGCTAATGAAAAGCGCTAAGTTCTTACGGCCCAGCGCGGTACCAAACCCACCAAATGCCGCTTCAGGTCCTGCCTCGAACGTTTTGATCAACCCCAAGAAGGCCGATTCCTTCTCCTCGTTCTCCATGACGTACATCATGTGGGTACACCAAGTGACTATGAACTCTGGGAGACGTCCGATGATATCAGTACCACCATCCGCAAGGCCTAGACGACCCAAGCAAATGGCTGCATTCTCCAAAACGGTCTGTTGTGTATCAGTAGAGTTAAGCACTGGAATCAAGAGACTGACGATGTTAGGGATGTACCGCCTGAGCGATCCTGGAGCGCACTTGAGCGCGATTTCACCAAGCGACCAAATGGCGTTGTTGGTGACCGCATATGTGGCATATGAACAATTGTTGATTTCGTTGCCAGCACAAATAACGATGTGATCTAGGTTGGGCTGGATAGTCAGGCTACAAGTGAAGATTGCCAAATCACCCAACAATGCAAACGCCAGCTGTCTAACGTCGTCGTCGTGGTCTTCGAGACACGCTAAGACAAGTTCCATCAAGTTAGCGCCGTGTTGTTGCATCAACTCGACTGAGTGTTCTTTGAAACCTTGCACAAGCCCATCAATTAAGTCGAGCGACGTCACCATAAAGTCTTTCTCTGGCGCTTCGATTACTGGATTCGTGTGCACCTCCTGGTGAAGTTGTACTGTGTTAGCCAAGATTTTGACTGCTCTTTCGTACACGGGCACCGCAAAAGGAGCAAACGACTCACCCATGGTGGCTGCCACAATCGACATGCACTCTAGAAGAGGCCACAAGTCCGAGTCTGTGTCTTCCAAGGCCTGCCAGTTGTTCAACAACGGTGGAAGTAAAGTGTTAGCGTGCTGTGGCTGTGAGTTGAACACGTCGGAGCCGATCTTCTCGATAAATGTTCCGACACAGTCGTATAAGATCAAAAGATTCTTGCGCTGGTAAAATGCAAAGCACTTGGCGAAATGCTCCATCATTGAACCTACGTAGTACTGGATGAGTGAGACGTCTGTGGCCTCAATAAACTGCGAAAGTGCCAGACAAGCGGCTTCTTGTACCAACTTCTTTTGGTCAAGTGCCAACAGAGCCACCGCCTCAAATGTGGGCTGGAAGTACTGCGAATACTGGCCACCCGCGATGGCCTCCTCAGCAACCCAGCTGGCGTACCGTGCAAGCGTCCAACAGGTGATCTGACGAACGCGGGTTTCTTGATCTTTCATGCGATCAACCAAAAAAGGCACGAGAGTGGGTAACTTATCACGAGCAAGGTCCATACAACTCTTAGAGATGGCACCAAATGCAAGGATGGCAGCTTCACGAACTGGCCATTCCGAAGAGACAATGTTTTCTTGTAGGATGGGTAACGACACGTTGATCACCTCTTCTGGGTACTGCAAAGAGATTGCGTCGAGCGTGGCGGCCGAGCAGCGGCGCAAGTTCCATTGTTCAAGTTCATCCTCATCATCGGAGTCCAGATCCGAGTCATCTGTATCCGAATCACTATCGTCATCGCCATTAGCACCGGATTGGTTGTTCCTGCGGTTACTATGGCCGACAGCGTGTGCATCTTTACTCTTGGCCATTGTTGGCTTAATGTCTTCATCCTTGTCAGCGACTGCTGAGTTGTCTCTATTGTCTAAGATCTCCATGAGCACAAGCAGCTCGTCGGAAAAGACCATCTTTTGTAACAACACGGGTAGAACGCGATCCAAGCATGAACGGAACACTGGTTTGCTCGCCTTATCGTTCAGCTCAGAGAGAGCCAAAAGAAACTCGCAAGCCTCCATGGCCACGGCCTCGTCAGAGTCTTGTAGCAGCTGCACACAGTATGAGACCACACCTTCAATATGGGGAACGAGTTTATCTGGACGCACCTCCATGACCAAGAGGAACGCCGAGCACACGCCCCGACGAACTTTTGCGCTTTCGTCAAGCGCCAATGAGAAGAGCGTCTGCAAGTACTGGTCCAAGTAAACGAGCACCAGCTGTGATTTGAGAGGGACCAAGAAGTTGAAGCACTTGATGAGTGAGGCCTTCGTGTCAGCGGTCGCCTTGGTGGATACAGTGGCAGCAAGCACACGAGGTACTAAGCGGTACAATGGCCGTTCGCCGTTGTACTCCTTATCCAAGTTCGAGGCGCTATCCTCGCAGATCTTGGCCAAAGCTGAAGCTGCCGCTTCCTGTGCTATAGGTGACAGCGCTGGATCGTCCAATATATGCAAGAGTTGTGGAAGCACCTGTGGCCAGCCTTCGATACCATGGGCTGAGAATAAAGCGGTAATGACGTTTCCGGTGATATTTCTGACGGTAGCGTCGGGCAGACTGAGACCAGCGACGATCTGCTGCTTGACGTCCTCTCGGGCTGCACGTTTGTTCTTGAGCACGGAATTCTTCAACGTGACACCGGCAGCAGCACGGATATCGCCACCGACTTGACCCGAGTGCACGAGCAAGTGGCAGAGGTAGTTTTCGAACTGTGGTTGTGTACGGGCACTAGCGAGTGCATCGTTGGCCGCCAGACGCAGCGCACTGCTGGACGACAAAGTCGCCTTGAAGATTTCACAGAGCTGCTGGAGTTCCTGCGGATCGGCCTGCCACATTGCAATTTCAGTGGTGGAAGGATGGTGGAGAAGCGTCTGGTGGATAGTTGTTTCCTGTACAATGAGACTGAGATGAGATGGCGATGAGATGAGATGAAGCGATGAGAGATGTGGGAGAGTAATGGTGCTGAGGTAAGTTTGGATGGAACAATTGAAGGATATTTGTTAATTGAGTCTAGTGATGATGTTGTGAGACCAAGTTTCGTGGCATTGGATATGGTGTAGATTGATGGAAACGGCGTGGTAACGTTGCTTACGCGCTACAATTGAAACGGTGCTTATATATTTGCACTTTCGTCTCCGTCCTTTTTTGAAAGGACTCTGTCATTTTTACGTTCCCATTCCGTTTGTTAGGCTCGTTCACCTGCACGCACTTGATAACATCTACAACGACGTCAAACAGACCAGTGCTCCCCTGGTTTTCCCGAAACTCGTCCCGATTCGGCCAGGAGGGGAGCGACGATCTTCCTGGTTTTTCCGCTGGAAGTTGCGTACTGAATGCCGTGGGTTCGGGCGAACGGAACTTTGGGCGCTAAGGCCGGCTGCAACTGAAACAGGACGATGTGAGGAATAGGCAAGAAGAAGGGAGAGACGGAAGGAACAGAAGCAGAACTTTGGAAAGGGACAAGAAACTCGGGTGGCCGCAATTAAGCATCCTGGTTAGGAGCCCTGATTGCATCCCGTAAATTAAGGCTCGTGTATTACGGTTGACAGGTAACGGTTTCCAAGAGAGAGCGGCATTCATAAATAACAATATGCAGCCTGAATGAATTCGAATGAACTCGAAAGATATTCTACAGATATTCGATACAAGCTTCCAAAGCAAAACCAGCGGTTGGTTTCGCTTGTCCGACTTCGGCCTGGTATGTTACACTGTGAAAGTGACCGCACCTTGAGTTGATTCGAACACGTCGTCGCCAAAGATAGCAGAGTTTTTTCTCGTTTTCATCAATAGGTGTAATCGCTTAACCATTATTGTAGTGTCGCTCTCTGTTCCCTATCTCCATTCTCACTATCTCCTATCCACCCCTCCCCAACATAACTGTACGTACCACCATCGAATTCGCCAACGAACTGCCGAATCCAAAAGACACCATTGATTGCCGCCAGAGCTCCTAACCTGTTTCATTCACACTGACCCTCGTCCTACTCCCCAAATTGAAAATTCAGTCCACCTCACATGATTTTTGCAGCCGCTAGACTGCATGCAGGCGTGCCCCGACTTCTCCCTTGACTCACCTATAAGACTCAGCCGATCCCCTCTGAAAAATTCACCTTCTACACCTTCAACCCCCAAAAACCACAAAATGCTTAGACGCTCTGTTAGACCCTTCTCTGTCGCCAACCGTTTGGCCAAATGGAACGAAATCCCATTGGCCCCTCCTGACAAGATCTTGGGTATTTCCGAGGCTTTCCAGAAGGACACCAACTCGAAGAAAATCAACTTGGGTGTTGGTGCCTACAGAGACAACTCCGGTAAGCCTATCGTTTTCCCCTCGGTCAAGAAGGCCGAGACCGTCTTGTTGGAGAAGGAGGCTGACAAGGAGTACACTGGTATCATTGGATCCAAGAAGTACCAGGACTCTGTCCGTAACTTCATCTTCAACAACTCCGGCAAGGATGCCTCCGGTGCCCAGTTGATCAAGGACGGCCGCATTGTCACTGCCCAGACCATCTCCGGTACCGGTTCGTTGCGTGTGATTGCAGACTTCTTGAAGAGATTCAACTCTGCCGAGAACATCATCGTTCCCAAGCCCACCTGGGCCAACCACGTGGCTGTGTTCACCGATGCCGGCCTCAAGGCTGACTTCTACGCCTACTACGACAAGGCAAACAACGACTTGGACTTTGCCAACTTGAAGCAATCCATTTCCGCCGCCGCCGACGGGTCTGTGATCCTTTTGCACGCCTGTTGCCACAACCCAACCGGTATGGACTTGACCGCAGAGCAATGGGAAGAGGTCTTGGCCATCATCCAGGAGAAGAACCTCTTCCCATTGGTTGACATGGCCTACCAAGGTTTCGCCTCTGGTTCTCCATACAAGGACATCAGTTTGATCCGTAGATTGAACGAGTTGGTTGCCCAGGGTAACATTCCAACCTACGCCTTGTGTCAGTCCTTCGCTAAGAACATGGGATTGTACGGTGAGAGAACTGGTTCCATTTCCATCATTGCCGAGTCTGGCTCCCAAGCTACCGCCATTGAGTCCCAATTGAAGAAGCTTATAAGACCAATGTACTCCAACCCACCCATCCACGGTTCCAGAATCGTCGAGACCATCTTCTCGGATGAGAACTTGTTGTCTGAGTGGTTGGCTGACTTGGATGCCGTTGTTGGCCGTTTGAATGTTGTTAGAGACAAGTTGTACCAGAAATTGGACAAGTCCAACTACAACTGGGACCACTTGTTGAAGCAGAGAGGTATGTTCATCTACACTGGTTTGAGCGCTGAGCAGGTCATTGAGTTGAGAGAGAAGTACTCGGTCTACGCCACTGAGGACGGCCGTTTCTCGATTTCCGGTGTTAACGAGCACAACGTCGACTACTTGGCTGACGCCATCAACCAGGTCATCAAGAAGTAAACTTTGGTTACAGGAGAAGAAAGAAGATCTATTAAGTTATAAAACGTGTACGCAGAAATGACTGAGTATTGGTATGTGATGAAATTGAATTGTATAGATAGCAGTGGAGTGAATTTTATTGAGTGTACAAAATTGCGTACCAGTCATTCGTGTTTTGGTGCCTATGTAGTATTTATTAGATTCCTATTCTCTTCTTTTCCGTTCGCCTTGTTCCATCGGCATATGTTGGTTCCATCGAAGGACCAACACGAACTACATGTAACTTTGTAGACTACCTTCCTTAATTTGGAATTCTTCTGAAAACTTCTTGGTCTTACAGCAATCAGGGGCGTAGATAACAGTTGACAGAAATGCGTTTTGATCGCTAAATGGTCTGTACTAGCTTCGAAAGGAAAACTGAGCCTTTGTTTCTTCGGCGCTTGTGCCATTCCTTTCATTTTAAGGATATTTAGTGAGGGTAGACTGAATGGGTTTTAATGGGAAGCGTACTTATCGTACTTATCCTTCCTTGTGCAAGGCTCCTTCTCCGTCCCTAGAGCAAGTGAATCTCTCGTGCTTTCATTCGTTCTTTGTTGGCCTAGATAGTTTTGTCAGAAAACTAGCGAATGATTTTGATTGTCAAACTTTCACTTTATATCACTCTGTTTACCCGCTCGCTAGATCATGCAATTTGCAGCCAATTTATTGCATGTTTGCCTGCACATAAGCCCATTCGTACCCCAGACGTCCGCCAATGGCACCAAAACTATAAAAGGAGGCAAATTCTCAGCAAGTCGCCGATGCTCAATTTTCAATTTTCCTGTTTCCTCCATGAATTTCAACAGATTTTCTGCAAATTCTCTCTCCTGATTGGTCTGGTCCGTGTAACCACATACGCCCAACTGTGATCTGCCCCACCCCCAGATTAACATTCTCCTGCAGGTCCGTCTCCCAACGCACCCACCCCCCAGACTCCCCACCGACTATAAAAGGAAGAGTGTATCCCCACCCTTCACAGCAGTTTTTTTTTCACCAAAGACATCTCAATTGGGAAGCTGCCCTACCGAAAAGTACCCCTACTCAGTTATAATGTCCACATCTGTAGCAACCACGGCCTTCCAGGACCAAAAGCCAGGAACATCGGGCCTCAGAAAGAAGGTTACCGTTTTCCAACAGCCCCACTATACGGAGAACTTTATCCAGGCGATCCTAGAAGCCATTCCAGAAGGCTGTGATGGCGCCACTTTGGTTGTTGGTGGTGATGGCCGCTACTACAACGATTGTGTGATTCAGCTTATCGTCGAGATTGCGGCAGCCAATGGTGTCAAGAAGTTGATCATCGGCCAAAATGGTTTACTCTCGACCCCTGCCACGTCGCATGTGATCCGCATTCGCCAAGCCACCGGTGGAATCATCTTGACGGCATCGCACAACCCAGGTGGACCTAAGAACGACTTGGGTATCAAGTACAACTTGGCCAACGGTGGCCCTGCACCCGAATCGGTCACCAACAAGATTTACGACATTTCCAAGACCCTTGCCGAGTACAAGATCCAGAAGTTGGACCCAGTAGACCTTTCGAAAGTAGGTACCGTTCAAGCCGGCTCTGTCGAGGTAGAGATCATCGACCCAACTGCCGACTACGTAGCTCTTATGAAGGAGATCTTCGATTTCTCCTTGATCAAATCGTTCATTGCCAAGAATGCCGATTTCCAAGTGTTGTTCGATGCCTTAAACGGAATCACTGGTCCTTATGGCCGCAAGATCTTTGTAGACGAATTGGGGTTGGCAGAAGACTCCATCCAAAACTGTACTCCACAACCTGACTTCGGTGGATTGCACCCAGACCCTAACTTGACGTACGCCAAGACCTTGGTCGATAAAGTTGATGCCAACAACATTGCGTTTGGTGCAGCCTCCGACGGTGACGGAGACAGAAACATGATCTACGGTGCCGGTGCTTTTGTGTCTCCAGGTGACTCCGTGGCCATTATCGCTGAATATGCCGAGTATATCCCTTACTTCAAGAAACAAGGGGTTTACGGCTTGGCCCGGTCGATGCCCACTTCCGGCGCCTTGGACTTGGTTGCCAAGAGCCAAGGCTTAAACGTTTACGAAGTTCCTACTGGATGGAAGTTTTTCTGCAACTTGTTTGATGCCAAGAAGTTGTCAATTTGCGGTGAAGAATCTTTTGGTACGGGTTCCAACCACATTCGTGAAAAGGACGGCTTGTGGGCCATTTGTGCATGGTTGAACGTTTTGGCTGGGTTCAGCTTACAATTCCCTGAAGAAACAGCCTCAATTAAGAACGTTCAACAGAAGTTTTGGGAGAAGTACGGACGCACCTTTTTTACGAGATATGACTACGAGGAAGTATCCAGCGAGGGCGCAGGCGAGTTGATGGCCGAGTTGGCCAAGATTGTAGAAACCTCTGCCGCTGGAACCGACTTGGCTCCTGGCTACACCGTGAAGGAGGCCGCCAACTTCTCCTACACGGACTTGGATGGCTCAGTATCCAAAAACCAGGGCTTGTTCATCAAGTTCACCAATGGTTTGAGATTTGTTGTTAGATTGTCCGGAACGGGTTCTTCTGGAGCCACTGTCCGGTTGTATTTGGAAAAACACTCCAGCGATCCTTCGACCTACGGAACCTCCGTAGACCAGTACTTGGCCGACGACGTTCGGTTTGTGTTGGACTTGTTGCATTTCAAGCAGCACTTGAACAAAGAGGAGCCTGATGTGCGCACCTAGACGTTTTATTAGCATAATTTACATTCAATTCTTAGAAGCTTTATGTAATGGTTGTAAGAATAGATGTGAGATGTGAGATGTGAGAGCTGAAGTGCAGTTTAGGTATTGAATAGTAACTTCCTTAACTTCGCTACGAATATCCGAAAAGCAAATATTTTGAACCTCAAGTTTATCCAGTGTCACAAAAAGTTATTAATATAGTTCAGTCGCTTTGTTGTTTAATCCTGTGTGAACACTTCTTGTATCATTGTAAATATAAGTCTATACCTGCGTTGAAATCTGTTTCCAAAAACTGCAACCACTCCACTCAAAAGAGCCATAACACAAGTTTTTTCAATTGATTGACTTTAATGCTAGGTAAGCTCTCTTAAGTCTGCTCATTTCCTCTATTGAAGTTGTGATCTGAAGTAAATACCAGAAAACCAAAGATAAATGAAATCGACTGCACCACAGATAGCAGACTTGCAAACTACGTTCTATTCGAATAAAACTAATGCGGTTCGATTGTCCATTTCGTCGTCATCTTATCTCTTTAAAGCTTCCCGAATTTCTGCCATATTCACTTGTAAAGTCGCCGCCGGGCCACACATGAGTCCCCTTCATTTACATATTTGTCTCACAAACATTCTATGTTGTCATTTTAAAATTACTTCATAGCTTCAAGGACTCTGACAGCAAAGGAACAGACTTTCGTGCTTTGCAGGATACTCCTAATTTTTCCCGCTCAAGACTAGCTGGACAAATCAAAACCAATAATTCTTAAATTGAGTCAAAATTTGATTGAGCAACTTAAAGTCCTGCTGTTTCGCCTCTCAGTTGCCTTTATGTCGTTTTTCTAGCTTCTCTGTATCATTAATTTGACTACGTAAATACATCTCTCTACCAAATAGACAAACCTCGATTGGCACTTCTATCTGCCAGGAAACCTTCCATCTTCCATTAGATGGTCACACTCATCTGAATGAAGTTATGCTTGCACAGCATCATTCTCCGCCAGTAGGGCTTACTATTAGACCCGTTCAATACTATCTCAAATTCAAATACAAACTATAGTTGCTATACATGCCTAAACATTCTCTCAGAAAAAGCGACTCTCAGCGGTTTTACCTAGACAATGTGTCAAAACCATTCACAGACGCATTGAATACGAAACGGAAAGATGTGCTCACGGCAATAAAAACTTTGCGATACGAGTTCGCCAAGTTGTTGAAGATCTCAGACCGCTTGGACGTAAAGATACAGCAGTGGTTTGCGTGGGTTCTTAAAGTGGTCAACTCTACCATTGATGGCACCATCGCCGCAGGCACAGAGGTTTCTAACCTTGTCCGAAGTCTGATAGCCAATTTGCGTAATATCATGCAAACAAAGAAATGGGAAGATTTGAATCAAATTCGTATCCCCTATCTGGTCGTCAGACAGTTTTCGGAAAGCGTTCAGGCGGCCACCGTGCGTCTCAATCCGTCCAAAATGGCCGAGCTGTTGCAGAGAAATTTGACCACCGAAGAAAGCGTTTACATTTGCCGCATCGGTTGGGGACGGATTCAGCTTGAGGTGGACCGCTGGTTGTTGCTATTGCTACGTGAGATTCTGGATTTAAAAAGAGCGTTCGAGACCGAATTGGTTTATGGCATCGAATCATTGGATTATACCATTACATATATTCGGAAACAAAAGGGGCGGAAGGCCCTTGTGCCGATTCTTGCATTGCAAGACTTGTTCCTGTCTTCGGAAAAACCTCCTGGGTACAAAATGGTGTTGAAGCAAGTAAAACGTGCTGGAAAAGCGAATCTCGCCGATCCAAAGAATTTCGAAAGTGCAAAGGCAACTAACGTAGCGAGTCAAAATAGCAACACTCCTCCGACAAAAGTTTGACCATAGAGGCGTATATGGTAACTTATAATTAAGGGAGGCTACGAGGGAAGAAAAGTTCACAAGATGAAGAAGGAACCTATTTTGATTCACTGTTTATTTCAAACTAATTCTGTTGAAGTAATTGAGGCTCAGGCCTAACTTCTACTTTGCTCTTTCTATTTTTTCCATAAAAAAAAAAGCATCACCTCCTTCTTTACATAAATCGCTTTGCGAAATGTCAATTCTATATAATATACAATAAATAAACCTAGCACGTAGTGGGTTTGGCCACTTTGCCTACGCTCATAAAGTCGTCACAGTGATCTACATATGTCAATCCATACCACCTCAAGTCGTCTTCTGCTTCTTGGAACCTTCCTCTAAAGCGTCTCCCTCCCTCTTAAGAATTTGCATTGTATCGTTAGAAACGTACGAAGATCCCATCTGGCCTTGCTCCAGTAAGAAATCATCGAGTCTCTTCCGGATCGATTGCTCGCGAAGACGCGCAGCCTGCTCCATGGCCTCCAACTCCATGATTCTCGTGCGATACAAGTCGTTGACAAGCTCCAATTCCAGGATCCGCGTCTTCAACAACGAGAGTTGATAGTTGTTGTTGGCGCCGCCATTGTTGGCGCCATTGTTGTTGTTATTGTTGTGGTTGTTGTTGTGGTCGCCGCTCCCGCTGCCGTTGCTGGGTGCAGTGCTATTGGACAGTTGTCCCTGTTGTTGTTGGTTGGCATTATGCTGAACACTGGAAGGGGCACCAGAAATGCCGCCGTTGGAAGGCACAGGTGCAGAAGCATCATCAGATGAGGAGGCACGGGCGTACCCCGCAGGGATAGACGAAAGAGCGCTCTCTACAGGCTTTGTGTGCATGGGCGCAAGCTGATCATTAACCGAAACAAATACTGTTCTATCTGGAGTTCCAGGAATCGTCAGCGACAGAGAAGGCGCGGAAATGTGGGGCAACGATGCAGGGCTCCGTGAAGTGAGACTAGAAATAGGCGGTAACGAAGGCTTAGGGTGGTCCATGGGTTCCAGTTTAGCACTCTTTTCCATGAGGTGAAATTGGGGCCCGAACGATGGTGACACGATCACATTGGCATTTCCCAGGCGAGAGTCGCGTCCGCCGTTCAATGAAGGGAAGCTATGAGGTGGCAAGGCTTGGTGAAGAGCGGAAGAAGGTGTGCTAAGGTTAGGTGAGTCCAACTGAGGTTTTCTGCCGGTGGGAGCAATCAACGACGAGCCTTCTTGGTTAGCAGCACTGCTTTTGAAGCTAGCCGAGGGCCCTAACTCGTTCGACATGTTCTCCAAAGCACCGGCGGCTTGTGCATCGGTTAAAGCTCCACCTTGAGTATCATACGGTGTAGCTACGACACTTGTCGACCCGGCGCTCTTAAGCGACACTGAGCTATTCGATGCCTGTGTCAGGCGCGCGTTCAGCATCGACAGCGTTGTTGAAAGCAATAAGGGCGATGTGATTCGTTGTAAGCCCGGTGCAAACTGTGTAGGAGTTGACGATGGATAATTTAACAGCTGCACTTGCTGGTGGAGCGACCCAGGAAGGCGGCCCAAATGCTGTGAAATGGTAGACCCGGGGTAATGGACCCTGGATTGGTTATGTTGGAGCGGCGACTGGATTCCCAGCGAAGGGCCCAGCGAAGGCATCGGCTTCAACAGACCGCTTCCATATACCGAGTCTAACGGCGAATTGTTGCCTGACCGCTTCTTCGAGGGCTTAGGGCTGTCCTTCAGGAGCTGGGAGGTGCCATTCTTGCTATCCTTCAGTTTGAGCTCCGGGGTGTTTGGTCCCAGTGTCTTACTGAAGTTTGGCTGTTTGATACGATTACGCAGCTTGATCGTGTCTGTCTTCAAGCTGATTGGACGCGGGCGCCCGTGTAACTTGAGGAACAACCCGCATGCGTTACATAAAACTTGACCTGTTTCGTCACGGCGCCAAAGCGGCGTCGTTTGCGTTTTACAGTTGCGGCAAACGGGCGACGACAAGTTTGACTTGGTGGTCGTAGTGCCGTTCGTGATTTGCTGCGTCGCCTTCGCATTTGGATGGATGGGGTTGTTTATCGCAGGTAATCTTTGGATCTCACTCATCGTAACAAAAACGGTGCTTTGCGAGGAATAGGGTCGGAAGATATTGGTTTAAGATGAAACTTATGGGTAACGGTTGGATCTTCTAAGTGTTTGTAGATCAAATTGGATTTCTGTGGCTTTTGTTGAAAAATCGGGTTCGTGTTTCACCTTGCTAACAGCTAAACAGTAGGCACCGATAAGGATATCCGATGGGCAAAACGACACTTTAAGCGGATATTCCGAGTATTTATACAATTTCACAGTGTGGGGACTGGCGATCAACACCTGCTTTCGCTCGGATGGTGTTTGTTGCGATGATGTTTGGTTCTGGCGGCTATCACTGAATTGCAGCAGAAATGGGCCAAAACTCAGCGTTTAAAGAGAGAAAACGAAACAGATCGAATGTCGAAGCAGAACAGTACACGTATGCGCGTTTGTAGGGGGGACTTTTGGCTGTTGTGGGTTGATGTAGGGGAAGAAAGCCGTATCAGAGATAAAGAAAATTTTTCACTGACCACGCAAGCTGATAAGGACGACACCCGTACCTCTGCCTAACGGGAAAGAGGGGGGTAACATCCGAGCCATGTGATGCGTGTTAATTAATTGGAAGGAAATTGGGAATACGAATTGGAGGAAATCTGGTTTAGAAGATATTTTTTGATTTTTTTGAGCTTGGATGGTTTGAGGATGTGAGACGCGGGAAGTGAACGGAACCGATAACGAATAGGGGACGAACACAGACGCGAACAAACGCAATAGGGGCCGAAAGGTGACAAAATAGAAACAAATTAAAATCGTCGGTTTACAGCGTGGTGAAGATCGCGTCCATACAGATGCAAATGGATCTGATCCGATGGTAATCAGGGTCCAGCGGGTTATCTCAGATCCGATCTGTAATTAGCAGGGACCGTACACGTTCGTTCTACATGATTTGGAAGCAGGCATTCATTAATTGTCGTTTTATGAATGTTTGCGTTTTATGAATGTGTATATTCGTAAACATTGACGGTTGATTCGTGCGAGCAGTTCCATAGCGCTGGTGCTCTTGCAAATTATTGATAAGCCTAGAATCATCGAATCGCTTCATTGTGATGCTATTGAAGCGCCCGTGTCTGCACTGGGTGCCTCATGCATTCCCTTGTGTTTGTCGTTTTACGTCAGAGATCAGCGCTGCAACCCTCCAATCACCACCCAACATCCAATACCAAAAGCTCGAGTAATGCCAATTTGCGCCCGAGCCATTTCAACAATGGCCGCAGCGGTGTTTGTTGTGATGTTTGTTTGTGTATACCTGCACAAACACGTTTTAGATTATGCATAGCAGATAGAGAGAAGGCTCGCAGAAGCGATGGTCGCGACAGAAACCGAACAAAAATGATCTGGATATTTTCCTTTTGTTGTTGTTCGGCCTCGCTCTGTCCGGCGTGGTCTATTGGCTGTGGCTGATCGAGCTGGCCCGGCGGCGCCCTCCTCTCCATCATACCACTAGTTCTCTGTCGCTCAGCAGTCAATTCCACCGTTGCCAATTGCCCTCCCCTGTGTTCCTCTTCGTTTCTCGCCAAATGCATGTACCCCTAACTCTCAACTCTAATTCCCGTACCTCCAGCCTACCATCCACCGTTGTATAATTCTTTCACCAACGTGTATTGCCCAACATCGCGTTATTTTCTTTTTTTTTGTTCACTCATTCGTGGTTGCAATTCTCAGATAGCCCACCCAACACAGACAGCTCTTTGTGCAGTACCACTCTAGCAGCCACAACCAGTAGCCTGGACAACACGCCAGACACAACGAAGCCACAGCGTCTAGAGTGGTTTCACGTGCCCCCTGAGTATACCTTGTCGTCCGTGTAGATTGGCCGGCCACAACCTCGTCTAGAATTTCTTTTTTCCTGCAGGCAGCCCTACAGAAATTGGCGTGCTCGCTCCTCCATTTAGCGATGGGCTACATTGTGCACGCACGCCCTAAAAACAGATCAGCTTGCTTGTACAACATCTTCTTCCATCCGATTACTCTTCTTCCCACACATTCGCTCACATTCCCCTGGAAGACAAGAAACCGCCACAGAACACCTGTACCTCTGCTCCTTTCCCCCACTGCCTGCCTGTTTCCTTTTGTTCAACGAAGCACGAGGTGAAGATCATCGGAAAGCAAAGACAAGAGTTCTAAGCAGTCGAACTTGCCGACATCTCGCTGTTCTACTTGGTGTCCTTCGACGTTCGTCTCCCATCCCAAACCCGACAATCTAGTCAGTAGTTTAGTCGGTAGGCTACAGTCGACGTCTCGTCCTTAGTCTACACTACATCCACCCCCTTTCCTTCGTTTTCTCCAGCTCGCCATGTTGAACACCGTCGAAAGCGTCGAGGACATCCATCGCCTCGGCGACCGCCGCCTCTACTCGCAAGTCAACCCCAACTACTCGTCCACGAACATCGCCAGCCTCAACCATCCAAAGGGCTCGCGTCCGCAGTTTGCATCGTTCCATCCAATCACCCCGCCGTCGTCTCTTTCCGGCACCCCGATTCTCGAGGCCAAGGACTCGTTTGCGTTCCTGGCGTCGCATGGGTCTGCGCTCAATCTCAACGCCGTCGCGCATTCGGCTCCCACTTCGCCCTCGTCTCCTAAAATCTCCCCCGCTGCTCTATCTACTTCGTCATTGCTCCTGAAATGGGCTCCCAAGTTCGATAAGGAGGTCACGTTCCTCTGTGTCTTGTGGTACGGATTCTCCATTGTCCTGGCCAATTCCACCAAGGCGATCCTACTGCAATTTCTGTACCCGGTTACGCTCACGCAGTTCCAGTTTGTGCTCAATCTGACGCTTTGTGTGGCTCTTTTTGCCGCCCTTCTGGCATTTCCTAGTGCGGTAAAGGCTTTCCCCGTGGGCCTGGTGCCCAACCTCCAGAGCCTCAATTTCTCCGTGAAAAAGTTTCTTACGCCCTCGGCGATCATCATTTCCACCACTTTGCCCATGGGCCTCTTCCAGTTCGTGGGCCACATCACTAGTCATAAAGCAACATCAATGATCCCTGTATCGCTCGTACACACAATCAAAGCGCTTTCGCCCATCACCACGGTATTAATTTACCGTGTTTTGTACCGGATCCGTTTCAAAACAATCACTTATGTAACTCTTCTCCCGCTTATGTTGGGTATAATGTTGACCTGTTATAGGCCCATGGGCTCTCTGAAAACCACCGGTTACGTCTCTGGATTGGTGTACGCCTCGATCTCGATGCTCATCTTTGTTCTGCAAAACATTTTCGCTAAAAAGCGGTTGACAACTAAGGAAGATGACGGCATGCAACAAGGGCCAGAATTGCCCACTCATACAAACAAAAAGTCCAAGAAACTCGACAAATTAACGATTTTGTTGTTTTGTTCTGTGATCGGCTTCGTTGTTACCATGCCCGTTTACATTATCTCTGAGTTTCGTAATGATGTGTTTTCGTTATCCGCCGTCACCCCTTACCTTATGTTTTTGGTTGTGCTCAACGGTGTGCTGCACTTTTTGCAGTCGCTTTTGGCGTTCCTGCTCTTGGGTTCGATCTCGCCAGTCAACTATTCGATTGTCAACATCATGAAACGTATTGCCGTGATTGGTTTTGCGTTTGTTTGGGAAAGTTCTTTCTCGTTCAATGGTGCGCAAGCGTACGGTATTGTTTTGACCGCCTTGGGTTTGTACTGTTACGACAGATGGGGCACGAGCCGTTAGTAGTTTGCATAGTAATCGTAAGATTCTGTTTGATGAATGTAGAAGATTGTGGCAAAAAGGAAGGACCGCTAGACTGAAGCGTCAACTTAAAAAAAGTGCGGTATTCTTATAAAATTAGATATATTTCAAGGGCCTGTGAAGGGTCTATGCTCTGATTGTTCGTTAAATGCTTTAAGAAGACTCAGTGAAGACTCAGCTGATACGCCTGTAATATGGAATCGGACAAGAAGTACAATAGACCTATGATCTAGCAAGCTATCAACAATTTTAGTGCTTTTTTTCTCTTTTGATCGTAGTCGTCGGTGGTTTGGCGCTCCCCGATGCATTTTTTGTGTTTCAGACCCTTGTAGCCTAGTCGTTAACATCCTGTTCCTATCAGGTCCGCTAAACTGAAGGGCACACGTTCGAACCGGAGGATGGGTACTATTTGAGAGCTTGTATGTAGGAATGGTTGCTTTTGTGTTGAATTCGGCGTCTTATCCCTCGGCGGGAATTTTTCAACTAAACTACGTGTTTGTTAAGAATCGCTAAGCAGAGTGCTACAGTATTTGTCCAGATGCCTTTGAATAATTATTATACTCTTTGGAAAACATATTTTTGTTTATTATGAGTTTCAACCAAGAGAGCTGGCTTGTTTGAGTTTGACCAAGAGTGCGAAAACGAACAACTAGTCACATACGTTCAGGTTTTGAAAGAAGTCGCAGGCCAATAATAACTTTCGAATTGCTCTTTCAAAAAAGCATTCGTTGGAAGGCATTTCGCTCGAGTGGAGGTGATTCCATGTGAGGTAATCTTCGTTATAGAACCACTACTGGCAATTTAAAACCCAGAACTTTTTCTGTGCAAACAGAGAAGAGTTGCAGTTGGCTGAAGTTCAAGCTATTCATGTGATCCAGTATCTTAAAAGTTCCAGCGGCTATCTGTGAGGTTTCAAATTGCTTCGGAGCTGGGTGCACAATTTCACTATAAGACAGGTATAGACGCGGTTGCAGTTCACCATTCATTTATATTGTGAATCTGTTAGTTCCAAGCGATCTTGCAACTCTTATTTTGCATAGTCTGGACTGTTTACCTAGACGGATTTCAGCCCAGAAATTGGCTTACCAAAGCATCGCCGGGCTACAACAAGTTGGAGTGAGATGAGCCTTTCATTTTAGTAAAATTTTGTATCTTACAGTCATATTTCAAGCATTCTGAGTGGTTTATCGCGAATATCTTTAGCTACTTCAAAACGCACCGAACTTGCAATCTGAAAGGATGGTGTTGCAAATCGGATTAAAGATCAAACAAAGACCACGCTTTTCATCGTATTAGATTCAGGTTCAAATGTCAAGAGTTTTCAATTCAATTTTTTTCTCAAAATTTCATTTTTCATTGTCTTTACGTAGTTTCCAGAAATACGGAAACTCGAACAACATCACACTAAATCAAACCCTTGAAACACGGGCAAAGCGACTTAAATCATGATCTACAATGCCGACATTCCCGTTCTCCATTCTGTTCTAATGCATGTATTAAAGTCCCGTCAGCGCCGGACAGAAGAAACAAATTAGTGGCCGCTGCCGTCGGTGTTCAACATCTTCTTGAAAATGTCTCCAAAGGCAACCATGAACACGGTCTGCCACACACCCAAACCAATTCTAGGAGCTACGCCTCTATACAAGCCCTTGATACCGTTGTTCGAGTAAATGTACTTGGCGGCAGAAAGAACACCCAAGTTCTTAGGACGGTTGGGGTCGGCCGTCTTCGATTGCATCTCCACACGGATCACCTCGATGGGCTGGTTCCATGCCGACAAACCACCACCAATGGTCGAGGCGGCGATCTTCTCCACGGCGTTCAACTTGTCGTCCTTGCCTTTACCGGTGAAGTTCTTGATGGCGTCCTCGGCCAAACGCGAGAAACCAAATCTAGAACCCCAATTGGTCATTTGACGGATGGCCACGGCGTTCACACCCTTGTTGATACCGCGGATACCCTCCTTACGGAAGATGTCCTGGAACACCTGGAAGGACGTCTGTTGTGCGCCTGCCACTGCCGCCTGCTTGGCTCTGGTGATTTCCACGGTTTTCATACAAGTGCAGAAACCCATGGTCAAGTATGCCTGCGCCACACCTCCCGTAATTCCTCCACCCATGCCGGCAAGGAACCCGCTCAAGCCAAGACTACGGAAACGGTACTCAGCCTCGGCAGAGACGAACAACAACACGGCACCCTTGGTGGAGGCTTCGATCCAGGCCCAGGGGATCAAACCCTGGTAGAATCCAAGGACACCACCACGCGACCACACGTGTTTTGTGGCCTGCAAAAGCGAAAAGCCACGGTTGGCTGCCATGGTGGTCTTGACGACCTCCAACGGTTGGCCCAAAGTGGTGACCTCGGCCATATTGAGCCCTGCGCCTAGAAGAATGTTGGCGAAGTTGATTGGTTTCTTTTCCAATGTGGGCTTCGATAAGCTGGTCGTCGACATGGTTGGTTTTGATAAGAGATCAGATCTGAGGGAGGGACGAGATTAATATAAGAAGGGCCCGGGACTGCAGACAGACGCTGATTTTGGTGGGCGCCCGAAAAACCCGAAGATCGGACCCGAGATAAGCTAGATAATATATTAAAGCTTTGACGGAGGCACGAAATGTTGGGTTTTAATTTTCTGAGGTTGGTAGGGTGGAAGTGAAGGTGGAGCTGGAGGAGCCGGGCAGAGCAGACTGGAGGTGAAGGTGAAAGCGAGAAGAGAGCCCTAAAGAAATCAAGAATATATGCACGAGATGCGAAGACGTTGAAGTTCGCTGATTTTGCCTATTGCGGAAAAAATGTTGATAGCGGGCTGGGCGATAGCCGTTTGGTCCAAAGTGACTCCATTACCAAGGCGAGTCAAACAATAGCGCCGAACGGCTGTGGCTTCGAATGCAGGCTGGAGTTTTGGAGGTCCAATTGGTGTTTTGGCCGTTTGCAGCCACATCTGAGGCACAGAGCAGCTGAAACAGATTAAGTAATCAATTACATGCAAGCCTTCGACGTAATAAACCAGGCGTTGGCAATTGATCGCTTGGGCCTGCTGGCAATCTGCTGACTGGGCACGACTCTGCTCAGCATTATGACCAATTGTATTCCTTCGAATTCAATTACGCTTTGGTCGGTCCATCGCACACGTTGGCCTTGAGTGACGGCCAAGGCTGGAAAGACAGCCAACGGGAAAGCCACCGTTATGAGCCCTTCTTCTTTCCCTCGTATATAATTCGTCCCAAATCCGCTCCATCCATCTTCACATTTCACGTTCCCTCTTGGTATTGCCTGCACACGCGTCACCAAAGTCTGCTCGACTCTACACAGGAGGCCGATAAAACCCTTCTGAGGGACCTAAGACAACAAGAGCTGCAACTGAGAGCGGTTATGAGCCTTGGCCGTCACCCGAATATAAAACACCACGAGCCCCCAGCTGACCGAAAAAAAACGCTGTCCAATCCCAATGCGGTTATCTTGCCAATGAGACCACCTCCCCATGGGCCCGCTGCCTGCAGGATGCACCTTCCTTTTTTCGAGGTGCCCTGGCTCAATATATAAACCCATCGTCTCGCTAGTTTCTCGCTGCTACTCGACACATTCGTTTCCACTAGAAAAACAGAACCAAAATGTCTCAAGTAGCTTCGTTGTCGTCTGCGTCATCCGGTGCGACGGCCTCTAAATCCGTAAAGAGATCCGGGAACGTGGCCACGTTGACCGAGAAGTTGACCGCTGTCGACACGTACGGAAACGAGTTTGAGGCTCCAGACTACACGATCAAGGACATCTTGTCGGTGATCCCCGCGCACTGTTATGAGCGCCGTACCCTCGAGTCCATGTACTATGTGTTCCGTGACATTGCCGCCATGGTAGCCATCGGATATGCTGCCAACACTTACATCCCAGCACTTCCAAACACCGGGCTTCGCTTTGCTGCATGGACCGCATACACGCTCGTCCAGGGTCTTTTCGGAACTGGTTTGTGGGTTTTGGCTCACGAGTGTGGTCACCTGGCCTTCTCGGACTCGAAGTTGGTCAACGACACTGTGGGCTGGGTTTTGCACTCTTACTGGCTCGTGCCTTACTTCTCGTGGAAGTTTTCCCACTCGAAGCACCACAAGGCTACTGGCCACATGGGCAGAGACATGGTTTTCGTGCCAAAGACTAGAGAACAGTTTGTCAAGAGCAGACACGCCTCGGTATTGGAGGAGGTCGCTCTGGACTCTCCCTTGGTTTCCTTGTACAGTTTGGTCACGCAGCAGTTGTTTGGATGGATCATGTACCTTTTCACGAACGTCACAGGTCAAAAGGCCGCTCCTACCGGATGGGGGATGAACCACTTCAACCCAGCCTCCGCCATCTTCGAGAAGGACCAGTACTGGTACATTGTGATGTCCGACATTGGCATTTTGACCCAATTGTTTGTTTTGTACACCTGGTACAAGAACTACGGTGCTTTCAACGTTCTTGTCAACTGGGTCATCCCATACATCGGTGTCAACCACTGGCTTGTTTTCATCACTTTCTTGCAACACTCGGACCCTGAGATGCCTCACTACGAGGCTGACCAATGGAACTTTGCCAGAGGTGCCGCCGCTACCATCGACAGAGAGTTTGGTTTCGTAGGAAAGCACATTTTCCACGACATCATCGAGACCCACGTCTTGCACCACTACTGCTCCAGAATCCCCTTCTACAACGCTCGTGAGGCCTCGGAGGCCATCAAGAAGGTCATGGGCAAGCACTACCGTTACACCGACGAGAACATGTGGGTTTCTTTGTGGAAGTCTGCTAGATGGTGTCAGTTTGTAGAGGGTGACAACGGATTGTTGATGTACAGAAATGTCAACGGCTTCGGTGTTCCTCCTAAGAAGTAAAGGGGTTCATTTTTGTAGACTTTTTGAGTTCCCGGTTGGGTAGAGGAACTCGTCTGTTTGGTTCTTAATTTATTACATGCTATATATAGATGATGCAACAATGCATAAATGTGATTAAAGGGATGTAGAGAACGAGAGAGTAAGCCAGGCTTACGGATTAAGTGTGCGTCATGACTCTTTTCAGTGATGGTGAATGGTTGGATGCTCGTTGGTGGAGGGTTTGATTACGGGATGAATGGGATCTTTGTTCCTACTTTCGCTCGATACTCTTCATAATCGTTCCCAAAAAACGCCACCAAATACTCCTCCTCGTACTCGATTCGCCCCTTGAAGAACTGTAGTAGCTTGAATGCCCCAACACACCCGACAATGGGATTTTGAAGAAGAATCTGTCCGCCAACGAACCACCAGAAGTACCCAAAGTAGCTCGGGTGGCGCATTACACTGTATATGCCCCAGGTGACTAAACGCCGTTTCTGCGAAGGTTCCCGCTGGACGTAGTGATGGAATGATACTCCGGCGGTGTGCATTGCTAGAGACCGACAGAACTGGCACGATAGGATGGTCAAGAGCCCGAGCACCATCGGCAAGGACATAAAAGACCCAGCGTATTTCCACCCAGTGGTTTTGAATGCAGCTTCAGCAATGGCTGCCGCATAGACGTAGTATAGATCGGCATCGTTGAGGATGAATGAGTCGTCGTCCACCTCAGACGTATTACACATGGCCGTCAAGAAGAACTCAAGGAGATGAAATATACAGTTAAGGAGAGTATATGTAGCGACTCGGAACGTGTATGTGTTGGGCTCTGGTGACCAGATCATGCCTGATGCAGAGATGGTAAGGACGATGCCTAGTAGAAGAGCCTTCATAGCAACGACATGGAGCCGTACTCGTGAGGGCTGGTAATTGGAGTATTTCCCCATGATCGAGTAGTGTGGCAATGCTGGAGGACGTTGTACTTGAAGAGGCTGTAGATCTTGCTGGACTGATGTGTGGAGTAGTAGTAGCGAAGAGATAACAAAAAAAGGTAGAGGGTTTCGAGAGATAAGAACCGAAAGGGAAGAAATATGAAACGTTTGTGTCGAGGAAGAACGTCTGATTATTTGACCTTTTCTAATGGATTTGGCGGGGCTTGTAGAAGGTTTCTTTGATAAAGTCAAGCAAAGGACAGACGAAGCTCGCCGTGGGTGCAAAGCATAGGCTAATGAGCCACCACCTCCAGCCAGGCAAGCGTCATTTCCTCTATTATCGATTCTCGCTTCCAGCCCTATTCGAAGTGGCTGCAAATCCGAAACACAGAAGGGCCGAACCAAAGCAAACGATACATCGTTCGAGATGCCAAGAGAAGCGTCACGACCATAGAAACAGAAGCAATTCGACTTACTTTTTACTCTTCTCGCCTCAACCCATCGTTCTACTATTTCTTTCGTTCCTGTCTGTTGTGATACACATTTATCTCTTGATCCCGATTAGGTAGCCTCTACTGAGATCTGAAACACCTCAGGGAACGTATAAAAGGCACAGGATGTCTTCATAGCAGAAACACAAACCGAAGCTCATAATGTTCAACAAACATCCTCGTGCCATGGTGGCCCTCCAGGCGACTGGCCTTCTCGCTGTTCTCTTCGGTTGCCTCTACCGTCTATATCAAACGCCAAACACGCCTCTGGCCATCTACATCGCGTTGTGGGCGGTCTTCCATTTGTGCGAGTACTACGTGACCAAAACGTATCTGCCGCGGACCGCCACGCAATGGCTGTTTTTGCTCTTTGGTGCCGTGGGCATGGGAAACCTCTTTGCCGTTCATTGTATCAGTTTGACCGAACATGCGCTCACACAGCGGTTCTGGAGATACCACGGCTTTCCTGTTTTGGGTTTGGCGCTTGCCGGTGCTGGCATCGTTGTCAGAGCTTTGGCCATTAAGCATTGTGGCAACTCGTTCTCCCACTATATAGAACCTGACAGACCACAGGAGTTGGTCACGCATGGGATCTATGCGTGGTGCAGACATCCGAGCTACTTGGGGTTCATTTTGTATACCATGGGCATGCAGACGATCTTGGGGAACTTGGTTGTATACGCCATGAGCATGGTGATCCTATTCAGGTTTTTTCTGTCTCGGATCTACATGGAGGAGATTGTGTTGGTCGAGAACTTGTACCCTGGGCAGTACGAGAAGTATCAAGAACGGGTTCCTGCGTTGGTTCCGTTTGTTAATTGGTAGGCTATCTGACACTACATAGAACGTAGGTACTAATTCCTACGACTTTCATAACTTTCTACAACTGCACATTTCTGTCAATGTTATATTTTCCCTTGAGCCCATCAAGGGCCGGCTATCCTATCTATAGATCAATCAGGTAGCGTAGTACATCTACGACCCTCATCTTCCTCTACTATTCTCTCACTCTACGCTGCCACCTACAAGCTTCTGTTCATAAACCGTCTTCTCGTGAAGGCAAGCCAGTATTTGCTGGGCACCGTCTCGTTCTCCGCATATACCCTCTTCAACAACCGATCAGCCAACTCCTGGCGGAACTGCAGCAAGTAGCCACGCAACAACTCTGCATCGGCTTTAGTGGCAGGCGCCTGGTAGAGCGCATTCATTGGGAATCCAACGTCGCCGGGCAAGGAGAACGAGTCAAGTGCCAAGTTATTTAGCACACGAACAGCCTCTCTGTAGGGGACACGAGCCGACAATTTCGACAAGCAGTCACTGATAAACAAGATGCCGTAGATAAGCAAGCGGTCCGCGGGGCCCTTGATGTCGAAATTCTTGAAGAACGAGTTGGCCCGGAACAAGTCGAGCGTTTCGTCGATGATGTCGTACTCCTGGCTGGGTGGGTAGGAGGGGCCGCGGAAAGAGGTGTGGATCGGTAACAAGACGACATTGCCCACGGTTCTTTCGGTCTCGCCGAGGAAGGTCGAGTGGTAGGCTGGCATTGTGGTGGAGGTGTAGTCGTTGATTATGGTGATTTGGGGTTTGGGATTGTGCAGGAGTGTGGTCGAGGCAAGATAGAATAGGAGCAAAAAACAAGCAGGATGAGATTGGTGCGGCGGGTTTGACATTGTGTTTTGGAAGAATTCGTTGAATGTTTCGTTTTGTGTTTTCGTACTTCTTTCCTTTCTGTCTCATTTTAGTGGCCTAAAGAAACTTGACAAATCACTGGCGGCGCCGAAAATTTGTACGTGTAATATCCTCATTTGGCCCCTAGAATTGCTCGTTATTCGATGGTTTATTTTCTAACCTTTTCTTGTATCACTACAATGTCCTCATCATTACATAACTTTCATTAATATACATAAAGAATGTGCTGCCCAGGCAACACGTCCAGATCCTCCCCAATGTCTATCGACCTTAAAAGTGGAAGTCGGATATATTGTCGTTATCCAACTCGTGCTTCTCTCGAAGATAGTCGTCTTTAGGGTAAGGCGGCGAGTTGGGCGCATCAATGTGTGGCTTAAACGACAAGCTGGACGAAAACCGAGAAAGCGGCTCGTCGTCATCGTCGTCGCTCTCCTCCGCTTCGGAAACGTAGTGACTCTGCTCGGCAGTAATGATCGCTCTGACCTTGGCGGGAAGTATATCAGGACGGTAGAATCTCAAGTCGACTCTGCCCACAATGTAAAGCACGTTGATGAGCGCCTCGAAGCCTCCCCACGTCACGTACATAAGCACAGGGTCACACACTTTTGACAGGTTTCTTGCTATGCGGTCTTGGAAAAGCGACACTGCCCTACCAATGGAGCCCACAAGAATGAGTATCGTTGTTGTGCAGATCAACGCCATGGAAACGTTGTGCTTGAGCGTGCCTCTCTTGTTGGTCAAGCCCTCGACCATATTGTAGTGGTGATGGGTGGCGGCAATCACACGGATGGCGTGTCTGTGGTTGTGGTTTCGTTTCATAAACGTCTCCTCGGCCTTTTGGGCGGCGCCAGGCTGCACAAAGTAAAAGGGAGAGAAAGACTCAATCCACCAGGGCTGGTACGTGTACAAGTTCTCGTCCTTGGTGGTGGGTGGAAAAAGATACGACAACCCAATCAACGCCATGGCGGTCAACGAGTAGAGAATGACCATGATGCTGGTAAACATGTTCACGCGCTTCCAGCGCAAGTACACATTCTCTTTCAAAAGATTGATGTATGGAATGAACGCGGCGGCAATGGTGACACCGACAAGAACGGCGACGACGGCGTACATCAGCAACATGATTCCCCAGAATAGCTTTCTCGAACCACCGACAGGATGTCTCCATGTGAAGAGTCTCTGCGCCAAAATAAGGTCAAACGAGGCAAAGATGATGGAGGGAATAATGAGAAGAATCTCGCTGGTCAACCCGACGTTGATCTTGGTCAAATCTTTGCACCACACCGCCCGCAAAGCGAATCCCACCAACTTGGCCGCACAGTTAAGCGCCCAGACCAAGGATATGAGGAAATAGTGGCCACGCGAGGTGTTGATTCCGAAGATCACGAGATGGAGTAGCCCCAACACGGCAAATATCACCGTAAACACTATACTGGGGACAAAGTCTGCTGTGGTAGGGTACCCACCAAACAAGTTGTATTGGATGCTAACGTAGTACTGGATGAGGATTGGCGGGAGGCTAGGGCCAGTTATGTCCTTGGCAAACTTGATCATATACTTGATTCCCGTACCCTCTCCGGCATTGTTCAAAAGCGACTGGAGGAAATAGGCAAGACCCTTGATGGCCGGAAACCCGTCGAAGTCGTAGGGCGCATAGCTTGTTCCGTTTATCATGGACGACATTGCAGATAAGCACGAAACTCAGCAGAGCGTTGCAGCAGAATTGGGCGTGCTACAAGGGTACTTATACATTTTTGCAGCCAAAACTAGACATTGCCTAAACGGGTAAATGGGTGTGCACACAGCGCGCACGAAGTTGCAACGGTTTCCCAACTAAGGTCGATCAGAAGTATTACCCAATTAGTCTAGAAAGTGGAAATGCTGTTGGGGATTCATAAACACAATTGTGTTTTGAGGATTCAATGGGATCTTTTGAATTTAGGCTTCATATACAGGACAAGACATTTGGCTAAGATAACCGCGTAAACCATCAGCACCTAACTGACCATTTTCTTCATCAATTAAATTCTATTTATATTTTTTGTCGTTTAGCCATTGGCAGCCGCTCTTCGCCGATGATTTCCTTCATTTCGCTCCTCAATCATCGCTTATCGTGTACACGCGTTGTATACATGGCCATTTTTCACTACTACACCATGCCGAGTGTACCCATCGACTACACCAAGGCAAGTCAGGCATTGACTCTGTCCGAGACTCTGTCCAGCCCCTTTATCGTGTCTACGCCGTTTGGGCTCTCTATCCTAGAAATCCAGGGCCTGTTGATCCTCCCCAGTGTACCCCAGAACGAAGACACTGTTGATCCAGAACACGTCCATACGTTTGTCCGAGTCAACGATGTGCGCGACGCGGTCAAGTTTGGAAAGCTCCTGATTGACGAGAAGGATCCGCTGAAGGTGGTGCTTTTTGTAGGGACATCGCAAAGACTCAACGGAACAATAGAGACGCTACGTGAACCACTAGCGGTGTTGAGAATTGAAAAGACGAAGCAAGAGGATGACCGAATGAGGGCTACTGGTAGTAATTTGAATGGCAACGAAGATAATGTGAACGTTAAAAGACTTAAAGAAAATGGTAGTGACAACAGAATGGATGATCATAAAATGGAGGTTGACAGTCCAGAGGGATCTACAGACGCCATCAGAATGGTCGACATTATACACAAAAAAATCATATTCAAACACAGACCACTTCCCATTATGTAATGATCTAAAATTTGGAGACGGCCACGGGACTCGTCTGGAACGAATGTATATCGGCCACACCTTTACAGACGACATTGTTGAAGATGGTTTCGATATCCTCGCGGCTGAATCCAAGGTACTGCTGCATATAGTTTACAATACCCTTGTACTTGATCTCCAACAATTCTAATGTCGCCAACGCAGCTTCCGGACGCGAGCTGATCAAGTTCTTAAACCCGTCCTCCTCGATCGTCCAGTTTTTTCGACCCCGGATGATATTGCTTCTAACAGCTTCCGTCGCATCGCCGGCGGATAATTTGGAAAGACCCGCCAAAAACTTACCGCGAATAACCTCGTGGTCAGGGACCAATCCGTACGTCGTTAAAGCATATTCCTTGGCTATCGTGTCCTTGTCTACGCCAGCCAAGCTTAAAACGAGCATTCCAAACACTCCTGTGCGATCTTTGCCCGCTGTGCAATGGAATAAGAATGGCTGCTCTGGATGGTCTTTTATGTGTGTGAACATTGCACGGAACAGCAGGATGCCCTCTTCGAGCATGTGATCGTACTCAATGGCAAATGTGTGCCATGATGTAAGTAAACTAGTGAATCGTAATGCCATTTGATCTGGAGAGTAAAACCCTGTAGTGAACACCGGCGCCGATACACGGCCGGCCCTTTCCAAACCCTCCGGAACTACGTCCTTGTTACATTCTTCCACCGAACGCAAGTCGAAGATTCGCTTTGTACCCAATGCCTTGAGTGAGCGAAGCCCGCTCTCCTTGACCGTGGCGGTGTTGGCACAGCGGAAAATGAAGTTCGTGCGTACGTAGTACTTGACGTCAGTGTCTATATCTTTCGTAATCGTTGGCTGCCGGACCTCCCAGCCGCCAATATCTCTAAAATTGGCGATTCCATTAACATTTTTGAACCTCAGGGCTCCACTGTTTAATGTGCTACATCTGCCCATAAATCTCAAGAGTTCCTGGTCCCAGCGAAGGAATTTAATGATGGTGGCTGCTGCCACCGGATTGTAATTAATGAGGTTCTTTTTTGTGACTGGGAGGTTCTGTGGATTGAGCTCCTCCATGTCTGACTCGGACTTTATAACTTCTGTTCCGTAGTAGTTGTGGTCCGCTCCATCGATAATTTGTAGGTGATGTGTGTATGGACCTCTGTTTAACGTGTTGGCGAAAAACGCGCAGTCCTCTTTTGGGATAATATCGTCCTTTGTTCCGTAGATACTCAACACCGACCATTCTGACGAAAGGTCGCGGAGAGGAAGCAAATCTGCAGTGGCGAGCGACGCCAACTCCTCCTTTGTGACTTTGACCTTTTGGATCAGGCCGTGTCTCAATGCCAGCTGCTCGACATACTCGAACGTCTCGTCAAACACAGGGTACCGGTCGTACACCGTGTGGGAACGGTATCTCAGCGAGCAATTGACCAAGTTAGGTACGACAATTGCCAGCGCTGCGGTGTGTGGGTCTTGTAGTAGCATATGCTGTTTCTGGGCCCACAAGAACATCGCAACAGCGCCTCTGGAATGCGCTGTGATCGCCAGAAGAACAAAACTACGGTTCTCCACAAGTTTCGAGGGCCCCAAGATCGACCCAATCACAGCCTCGATATCTTCAATGTCCAGCTCGAGAACGCGGCCCTTTGGATTCGTATAGTCGTCCAGAGACCCGCAGCCCCGGAAATCGATTCTGACCGAGTAGTAACCCAATTCCGCGGCCAACTTGTGCGCCAAAAGCTTCTGGTAACAGTAGTTGCGGTGGCCACCCTGTCCATGCAAAAGAAGAGCGATTTTGTTTGTTGCCGGCGCATAGCCCTTGCTTAAGAAGTCGTCTTGATCAGAGGCATGAGGGACAGCGACTGTGCCTCGAACACCAGACAGCGTGACGATTTCGAATTCTCTGGGAGGTGCGACTTCGCCTAGACCGGTATAGAAATCCTCGGCGACGCTTTCCTCCATGTTTTCTGTGTGTTGGTGATAGTAGTAAGTATGTGTAGTAGCATGAGGCAATGGCACCCTCGGTATTAACTGTGGCTTTGCCGACATGAAGAGCTAAGTCGAAAAAAATATTGACATGACAGATGCGGCACGACAGAGGACGGGAGTAGCACGACGAATTTTTTTTATTTTTTTCTCGTTGTTGTGGGAGGCGGGATACCTAAGAAAGGGAAGATGGGGAGAGAGGAGTACGTAGCTAATGGTGACGTAAATTATGTTTAGAAAGGAGTTTCTGATCAGATAGCTCTTGAGGATTCCATATTGGTGCATTGTCCTGCTGGAGATACATTGTTGTTTGAGCAAAGAGATGTAAGCAGCTCCTTGAACAAGTAGGCAACGCTCTCTTTTCTGTGAAACAAAGAACAATTGTGCTGAATATAGGACACTGCAGCTTCGATCGGGGCAACATGACCCGTTAAGCACCCCGCCGACCGTTCAAGTGAGTAAAAGCGACAAGACAACCCACAATCCATGCAGAATCCTATCGTAATGGAACCCAAAAGGTGAATATTTTAAGGCTGTTGATTATGCCCATTTGAAGGTTCATTCCTCTCACTGTGGCTGTATCAATACATAGATAACCAACACACATAGATAACCAACCAACATTACGAATGCGTTCTTTGCGAACTTAGGTATACAAAAATTTCCCTAAATTCCATTGCCTAAGAATGATTTTTGTCTTCTTAATTTCAGCACCGGCCATAATCGTTATCTCTCACTTCATACTCCACATTTCAAATGTGCTACTGATAAGACCTCACAGATGAATGCCTTCTCCGCAGACCGGAAGATCTACCTGAAGATCGGAAAGTCCTTGGTTGACAGACACTCGACGCAACTCTCGGCGCAATTGGCAGTCTTCCAATCGGCTCTCATCAACTTCGCCTCTGAACATGCCGCTGTGATCAAAAAGAACCCCGAGTTCCGCGACAAGTTCACCAAAATGTGTAACTCCATCGGCGTCGATCCGCTAGAGCTTCTTCTCTTCGTTGACTCGTCTTCCAAGAAAACTGACGCCTTCTACATGGGCCTAGCAGTTCGTGTGGTGGAAATCTGCCAGGAAACCAGAGACATCAACGGAGGGCTCATTTCGCTCAAGGAGCTCCATTCGCGGCTCCAAGAAACATTCACGGTCCCACTTAAGGTGTCTGAGGACGATGTCACGCTGTCTTTGGACCTCTTGAAGGGATTGGGTAAAGGCTACGAAACACTACGTATAAGCGATCTGCTTTGGGTTAAGTTTTCGGGGCCGGCCGGTTCCGGTACGATTTCTAACGACGAACGTAAAATATACGAGCTTTGTGTGTTCACTGGGGGCTACACGACGCACAAACTACTACGTGATAACTACGGATGGGAGCAGGTCCGTGCCAAGTCCGTAATTGACGATATGATAAGAAATGGCCTACTATGGGTCGACGCCCAGGGTCCCAATGGCCAATGGCAGTACTGGGAGCCGTCCTGGATCTCTCACGACTAAATTACATTGCTATCTATACTCATGTAGACTGAACCGAATCGCTGTCACCGATTTTCCTCAGTTTCTTCTCTCTGTGACGTCTGTTGATTTCAGCAACTGTCTCTCCCAACTCTCGTTTCTCTAGCGGTATATAGTTCTTGAAGTTGCGCCCGCTACCATTACCTATATTGATGGCGCCGCCTTCTGAATTCATGTTCCCCACTTCACTACTCTGTAGATACGTTTCGGCCATCATGCGGGCGACGTTGGCCTTAAGCTCGTAGTCGAGTAAGAGGCCGTTGTAAAGCCCGTATTCCTTTCTAAGTTTGTGTACTTGTTTTCCGTCAAAATCGTTTTCTAGTGTTAGCCACTCCATTTCAGGGAACACGCAATCGTACAAGACCAAAGGGATGTCGTTGGCCATCTCGTAGGCGGGCTTACTAGGGAATTTTTCGATCGTGAGCAAATCTTGGACGATTGTGGGCTTTTCGAGTTTCTGGCCAACGAGAAACAAGATGGCGATCATGCATCTGACCTGGTGCCACAAGAACGCAGATCCTTTCAAGTCAAACACGTAAAAGTCGTCGCCAAACGGTAAAATTTTAGCAGAATAGACCTCGCGTACGTGGTTCGTGATCTGCTTTGAGCCGTCGACTTTACAGAAGTTACGGAAGTCGTGTGGACCTTCATACATCGCAGCAGCCTCGCGCATTTTCTCAATGTCGAGCCCATCTTTCTTGAAGAGGTATTTATAGTGGCGGTACGTGCAGCTGAAACGAGCGTCGAAGTCTGGCGGGGGCCGGAGACAAACGGCAGTGATTCGAATGTCTGTGGGTAGGAGCGAGTTGAGAATGGCAATGTACGGGAGCTCTCCGGTGTCCATTTCTTTTTTTGCATGGTCTTCGGTCTTGAGATTGGACCGAATGTTCAAGGAGATCACCTGGTTCAATGCACTCACGCCTTTGTCTGTTCGGCCACACCTGCTGAAGTTACAACAGCCTGGCTCAGGGCTCGAAATCAACTTCGCCTTAGCCAAAGCCTGCAATATCTCCTCTTCGACGGTCGGAAGCGGCGTGGGCTCCTGCTGGTAATTGAGCCCGTTGTAGTTCCAGCCCATGTATGCAAAGCGAAACGCCACGAAACGGGTCTCGAACTTGGCAAAGTCGAACTTCCGCTTCTTCATGGGAACAGCACTGGACTTGGATGCCGGATCGTCCGCTGCAGTGAGTTTCTCGTCTGTTCTGCTTGGCAAATCAACTGGGACAGCATCGGGCCTTTCAGACTCAGGCTTCAGTGCCTCAAGTGCCCGGATTCTCTGCACCAATTGCGCCTTGGACCAGTTTTCATACTCTAAGGCACCATTTAGCGATGGTTTTTCCAGTTTCATCATTAGCTTGACTAGTCGCTGGATCATTTATTGTAGATGATGCTCGCACCTCATCGTGCTCATCGCACCCCCCACAAATCGCACATACCACCAGCTTATCTACGCCAAAAACATTGCCACTAATACCTTTCTTTCTCTCAAATATTTAAAGAGCTTGGTTAGTGTTTGTCATGTCGTCGCTTCTGTGGGATACCTTGCAGCCGTTGCTCCATCCGTGGCTTTACGAGGCTTTAGTGTCCTTAGAGTATCCGGCGATGACCCCAGTTCAAGCGTCCACCATCCCTCTTTTTAGTCGAAACAAGGACGTAATCGTCGAATCTGTCACCGGTTCGGGCAAGACCCTCTCGTTTGTCGTGCCCGTGTTGCAGCATGTGTCCAATCGGATCTACGGTGAGTTGGGCCATGACGAGAAGCCTACACCGGTGAAGAAGGGACACTTCTTAGCAATCGTCGTGGCACCCACGCGTGAGTTGGCCAGTCAGATCAAAGACGTCTTTGATAGAATCGTACAGTACCTTCCTGAAGATAAGGTGCCGATTCGGACCCAGTTGGTTGTGGGTTCTCTTTCCTCCACAAGACAGAACCTCGAGGATTTCTTGTTGTCAAGGAGCCAAATAATGGTAGGCACTCCTGGCCGCTTAAACGAGATTCTTTCTTCAGTCAAAGTAAGTACTGCTTCTGTAGAGGTTGCGGTGTTGGACGAGGCAGATCGCCTTCTAGACTTGTCCTTCGAAAACGAGATCGAGTCCATCCTCAAAATGCTCCCGAAGCAAAGACGTACTGGGCTCTACTCGGCCACTTTATCAGCCGCTGGTGACAGAGTGTTCCGCACGGGAATGATGAACCCTGTTCGTATCTATGTGCAAAATAAATCTTCTCAAAAGGCAGCGCCCACTTCTTTGAGCATACAATACATGCTCATCGACCCTGAGCGGAAGCTCAGCACATTCCTACGCCTTGTGAACGAGTACAGGTTTAGAAAATGTATAGTCTATTTCCCTACGTGTGCTTCCGTGAAGCTCTTTCATTCCATACTCACTAAACTAGGATACGACGAAGGACTCAAGCTATTTGCGCTTCATGGACAACTCAGCACGCAAAATAGAATGAAGACACTCAACAGCTTTCTGGACGGAGACGCCAGCGAAAAGAAATTCATCCTTATGACTACGGATGTCGCCGCCAGAGGTATAGATGTTCCAGACGTGGATTTGGTGATTCAGCTAGACCCGCCAACGGACCCAGACATGTTCTTGCACAGATGCGGCCGTACGGGTCGTGCAAATAAGAGCGGTTGTGCTCTCGTGTTCCTTAACAAGGACTCTACAGAGGAAGAATACGTGGGATTCATGGAGGTCAAGAACGTGGCCATGACAGAGATGGAGGAGCTCCAGACAGACGAATTACACGAGCGCCTACTTGAAAAGGTCCATAAATACATGCTAGAAGATAGGGCACGACACGAGGCCGCAGTAAAGGCTTATGTGGGGTACGTGCGTTACTATCAGAAACACATTGCATCATCCATTTTTCGCTTACAATCTCTAGACTACTTGGGTATTGCACGCATGTACGGCCTTCTCCGTCTTCCGAAGATGCCGGAGACAAAGTATATCCCTTCCGAGAAGTTCCCAGAGGATGGCTGGCTCACAAAAACCGTTATTGACATGGACACTTATGCATACAAGGACGAAAAGCAGGAAAAGGCGCGCCTTGAAAACTTAGAAGAAATGAAGCAGAAGCTTATCAAGGATGCAAAGTTACGTAAGTTGTTAAAGAAGAAGAACGAGTCTTGGTCATCGAAAGCAGAAACGAAGGACTCAAAAGCCATTCGGCGCGAGAAGCTGCAAAGGAAGAGAGAGGCAATCCAAAAGCAGATCATGGAAGAACCTTCATCGGAGGACGAAGACAGCCAGCAAGACTGGAAGGAAATGGTTAGACATAACAAGAAACAGAAGACAGCGCTGGCGATGCAAGGATCGTTTGACGACTTATAGTGCCTTCCACTTCTCACTGACGGATTTTATGCCGTCGAAAATGTATAGATTATCTAGAGGAATATACTGTGAGGTAACGATTTTCAATATCTCTTGGCTAACGATGCCGCCCATGTAGCTGCACACGTTCAAGTATCCTGGACAGTTGTGTATGAATACCTCTTGTAATGTTTTTCTGCATTCTTCGTTGAGCTCGCTCTCATTAATATTCGTATTGTCACAAAACTGGATGAGGAATTGCTGGAAGCCCTGGTCGTTTTCTTGTTCGTTCCAGCGATCAAGCGTCAACATACCGAAGTACGCAACAAGCATCAACCGTGGGTCTTGTGGTTGGTTTGAGACTTTTCTTAGATCATCCATAATGTTAGAATTAGCATTTAGGTGAGATCCGTTGTTTACGTGGAGATGCCCTGCGCTTTTACAGAATGACGCCATCGACACTTGGTCAGGGACTTCTCCCTTACAAAACTTCTCATAAAGCTTTCTGACTATATCTCCAAAATGGATTTGGTCTGCAGTAGCTTTGTCTCTATAGATTTTCTGGAGCTCTACATACCTAGAAGTGGTGGAAACCATATCTGGGAGAACACCAG
This sequence comes from Australozyma touchengensis, assembly GCA_030566735.1. Taxonomy (NCBI): domain Eukaryota; kingdom Fungi; phylum Ascomycota; class Pichiomycetes; order Serinales; family Metschnikowiaceae; genus Australozyma; species Australozyma touchengensis. The sequence goes on along the minus strand of JAKUAS010000013.1, from coordinate 151,187 downwards.
GAAGGGGAAGAACACCGTTGCTGTCTTCGATAAAGAGGCTCAATGCGCGAACATATAGCCAGAAGGGCGAGAAATTGTTTTTGAGGTAAGTATCTGATGTCTCCTCCCGCGAGAAAAGTGACAGAATGGCTGTAGGGACATTCGTTTGTTGAAGGGCCCGATGGATGGCTTGAGAGGCCTCGATGAAATTCGCTTCTAAGCCCATATCGCGAGCCATGCGCTCTATAAAGTTTTGGCGGAAATCCGTCTTTTCAGCGTACGTTCTCGGAAGTTGTGTGCTATTTAATTTGTTGTTGGCCACTCTCCACTGCTCCAATGCCTTTATGTAGATGACAATGTATGGAACATGGGCGTGTTCCGTATCGTCTAATTCTTCGAGATCAAATGATTCAACATATGCAGACAATTCGGGCCAGGGGCAATCTATGCGAAGGTCAAACGTGGGCGAAGGATTGTGCGTTTCAAAGATCGTACTCTCATACCTAGCGATACGTAGAGCCCCATAGAATCCACAGGTCAAAACCCTTAGAAGCGGAATGTTACGCTCCCACAAAACTGCTTCAATCTTATCAAGCGCATTCTGTGTGATTCTTCCCGTCACTACAACCACATCAAACTGCAACCAGAACTCGTTCTGGGCGGCCAACACTTCTATGCAATCTTCAACTGCATGTCCTCGAACTTCACTATTCAACTCACACAAATTCTTGCATAGTGCTTTCGCTAGGCCACTTCCAATATCTCCATCTTCCAAGAAGAAGTTGCCACTTAGGTCTGTCTCCGACACCTTATGACCGTCTACAACGGTAAATTCCCCAATACCTGGAAGCACCAAATTCTTAAGGATCTCGGCGCTGGTTGCGTTGCCATTGATAACGCATACGTGCGCCAGCTCTAGTCGAAACTGGCCACCAGTGTGCCATAAACGGACCTGGCGGTCGTACCTGGCGGATTTGTCCATATTCAAAGACGCAATTGACAAGGTCAAGGTCAATTGAAGATTTTGAAACGATCCGCTACTGAATTGTAGTGGAACTGAAGTCGATCTTAGGGCTTCGGTATCGTTCTTTCAGAAGTGTGCTTACAAACCTGTAGATAACGAAAATATGGGAAATGGGTTTTTCACAAATAATAAAATAATTCAAGAGAACAATCTATTGCAGATAAAAATAATAACTGATCGTGTAACGAGAGCTCATTTGACAATTGCTCGTCCTTTGAGTCTTTTATTGTGTCCTCGAATTGTTCATGCCTTTTCCCAATGACTCTTGGAAATAAACTTACTGCTCTGTGGCGGAAAAGATGACGAGAGCTCATTTGAGCGAATCTGACCTGACAAATTCAAATAAAATATATGTGTTAATGAGTTCCACAAGCTTCACAAGTCTTGGAATGATGTAGCCATTTCAAAAACCTTGTCATTTCAATAGAAGTGAAGAGTGTTATATTACGTTCTTGTTAAAGATGTGAAAAGTGCGTTCATAGACCGTTTTGTGTGGCCAGCGCCTGTCTTTTTTGCGCAACTTCTTCTACGGCTCTATCTGTGAAGCACTATAGACTTTGACTGAGAATGAAATCATATCTTAGCCCTCCGGCAATACAAAATTGTAGTAGATAGGTCCCTTTAATAAATCAAAGATACTTTCCGAAACAATTAGTTCTTCACTCACAAACACTACATCAATCAGGTGTAGATGATTCTTCAAACAATTTTAGCATTACGTAGTATTGCCTTTTCTTATAGATGGCCAACGCTTTTCCAAGTCCGCTATATCAATGATCATCTGAATTACTGTTTCCTGCGGCGTCGTTGTTCGAAGAGTGTATCATATTAGTCTACTAAATCCTTTACCTTGCTGGAGTAGAGCCAGTAAAGGCGTTTAGCAAGCCTTAATATAGATTGCATTTCATTTGAGTGATCCTCAGCTTTTGAGTAAATTCTGTTCAGAAAAAATTACGATCTGCAATCAAAACTAGATTGAATACAAGGTCGCGCAGAACGAGAAACCTTTGCCATAAGATGTCATAAGCGTTAATTTTATTTCATATTAGTATATAATTGTAAGTATGACTTCTTAGCTTCCTTTATCCTTTCTATTTATTTGTCCTTTGTTGAAAATGTGTGGAGCGAAATGGTACCACCAGTTGATTATGAGCTCTAAATTTTGCTACTTTTAAAAGAAACAGGATTTGGGTCACTATCCTGTGAGTTTTTTGCTACGAATACGTAAGGAGCTTGACTCATCATGGACTAGAGCTACTATACTTTGATATTGCGGCATTGTATTTTTCAGCGTCCCAACCTGGAATTTGCTCGAGAAGTCTATCGTTCTTGATTAAAATCAAGGTTGGATAAACTGTGACATCATTTCTTCCTCTCATTTCCATCCACTCGTACATGTTGCTCTTGATAAACCGGATCAGAGAATTTGCTTTGAATTGTTCTTCTAAGTAGTCCAATCCATCCACACATTCACTGCATTCGAAAGGTGCGTATATGTAGGCTACTACTAAGTGAGGGTATTCCAATGCCTTACTTAGTCCATGCTCCGCTCTAACTTCAGTGAAAATTGAGCCTTTTATAGTTATGCCGAAAGAAGCAGAAGAATTGCTCACTCCGCTAAGCACGGATGTCTTAGATTCAGGGCCGATCTCACTTGACTGACTCAACGTCTGGTTTGAAGGTTGAGTATGTGTTGGAATGGCTAATGCAAACGATGCCGTCACGGCCATGATGATGGTTTGGGCAAATTTCATCTTGATAAGAAACTTGAGTTTTCGAATGAGTGGCGACTTGTAAGCGAGATCCTCGTATATAAAAGCATTTTGTCTAGACTATGACAGCCTTAGCTGCAACATCATTGAATGCAAGCGCCAATGTAAATTGGTCACATACCTGCATGTCAAGATAACTGCGATGCAGGTTAATTCATTTCTGACCGTTTTCTGCCAAATTAGTACAGTTCCCTAGTTTTCCATTCTGCGTTTCATTAGTCGTCAAGATGCATTGGCATACTGATAAAAATGAGATTTAGCCTCTTGGCCCTTTCATTTTCTAAGCGAAGGCTCTCAGTTTTCCGACGTAGCCTTTCCCGAATGTCTATGAGTTTCCGAACTAGCTTTCTTAACGTACAAAATCTTATTTGATCGCTTATCAGTTTTGACCTGGTTTACAAGTCCACTTATGTCTACTTCATTACTCTTAATTTAATTTGCTTTTAGTGAAAACTGAATCCTAATTGATAAGCAACCTTGGATCTAAGTGGTCATCTTTAACGATTGCACAAGGTAAGCCCCTCTTCGAGCCCAGGTACATCAGCACCGGTCACACGGGCAACCGAATTGCCATCCTTGAAAAAGAAAAATGTTGGAGTCGTTGTTACATCATGTTTCTGGGCAATTTCTTCCAAGTTGTTCACATCAACCCAAACGCCCTTAGCCTTGGGATAGCCCTCCCTATCTTTCGTAACGAAGCTGTATCCTAACCAGCAATCGCGGAAGTTCTCAGGACTTGATACGATAACTACTGTACACCCAGGTTGCATCAACGCCCTGTCGAGTTCGATCTTTGAAGCAAGTAGCCGGAATGGTGGAGGAGGTTGGCTGCCAGAAAGCAAAGATGAAAAAGGCTTCGAAACAGAAGGTAATATCAGCAGTTGTTGACTTGTTTTGCTCGATTGGCTTTTGCTGATGTCTGAGCTGTCATTGGGAGTAGGAACAGCAGCAACATAATGGGCCATCAAGGCCATGGTGATCGTTTGAAAGAGTTGCATTAAGTAGGGAAACGTATATACTCAGAGAGAGATCTGAGAGGAATTTGAAGTATTTATGTGAAAACAACTTCCGGAATAGAGTCGGTCTTGGCTGCAACCAGAAGTAGATTGCATATAAGTTAGCCAAGTACGAGATGACATCGTTACATGCACTCTGCTGAAATGCTGAATGCGGCTAATTGCAATCCTATTTGGGATCGGCAATAGTCATTTTCTGCAAATACCAAATTTGGAATTAAATTGCTTGTTTTCTTGTTTTCTTGCGCCCTTTGTTTGGTATGTAGTACATAACAACGTGGCTACAAGGTAAACACGATTGGATGCGACTATAACTGACTCAGGAAAAGCGAAAGAGAGTGTGGCTTAGACTGATAAAGCACGACTTAGGTGTGATTATTAGGTGAACTAGATGTTGAAAACTTGTTGGGGTATCATGACTGATAGTGTTGTGTCGGCTTTAGAATGACTTCAAGGACAATCTACAATACGAATCAACTTAAGAAACTTCTGTAATCGAACGAAGCTACAAAACTAATCAAAGGCTATCACTTGGCTCACCAGACTTTATTTGGCACGTTAAAGATCTCGATTGTCTCAACAATGATAAAAGAGGAGTGGCTGAGACTCTTGGTTTCCTGTTAGGATCGCCCAAATGTATTTAATAGCCTCAGGCGATTCTCTCTTGTTGCAGATGTGAAGCTATTTGGACTTAGTGCTTCGGAAATCTCTGGAGATGTGTTTAACAGTATTTTGACTTTCCGTTTGTCAAGGTAAAAGTATAGTTACTGCGAACCGAGCTTTGACACGCTGAGTCTGGTGTATACGTCTTTTCAGGTTTGCCTTTTTTCTTCACGAGCAATTCTAAGATCTGATTTTAGTATTTGCTGGATCGTGTTTATCGAAAGCAGCTCTTATTTCATCTTCGTTTGCTCCGACTACCCGCTCCACAATTTCACCATCTTTGTAAAATATGTATGTAGGAAATTCTGTGATTCGATTTTGGGCTGCAATTGCTTGAGAGCGATCGGCATTAATTCTAAGAACCTGAATCGACGGATGCGTCTTATAATTATCTTTCATGTACAGTTCTCCTTTAAAACACCGTTGAAACTTAGTAGCGCTGATAAAGGAAGCAACAGTCAATCCATCTCGTTCCAAAGCCTCGTCAAACTCAATTTGTGACTGAATGTTTTGGAATAATGGAGTAGTCTGACGGTCACGGGTTACAATTGGGAAAGGCGTTAATTTGTGGCTAGATATAGAAGTTTGTATTTGTTGACTTTCTCCGGTTGACTGGATTAGGCTGATTTCCAACCCATCAGTCGGAGTAGGAATAGCAGCAGCACACAACGGCATCACGGCCACAATGATCGTTTGAACAAGCTTCATTGTTTTAGACACAGATAATTGTAATACACAACGTATACAGCGTAAGCGCCCAATCCTTAAATACTGACAAGCGACCTAGGAAAAGAATTGGACCCTTGATTGCAACAATAATTAAATTGCGCCGGACATGCCAAGAACGATATGTCAATTCCGTATATACGTCTCAATGCAGGATTTGACGTAAAACCTCTCGTATATGCCGAGTGCGGCCCAGTCCAGACTCATCCGCAACTATATCTGTTTCATGCTTTAGCTTTTGTAAGTAGTGGCAGTATATCAATGGTCATCAATGGTGACTGATCATAAGATACTTGTGAGGTCATCTCAATTAATTGCTGCACAGAGCCAGCTCAATGTCTCAGAGACTGAACAAATTGATTTCCCGAAACAGAAATTTAGAAGCGGGATATTCTTGGTTGATATTCTTTTCTATTACCGTCTAAATCAGGCTATCTTGGATGGCTCTTTGCGTGCACTGATGTCTATTCTCTCAATGGTATATGATGCCTACATACACAAGGCTAACTCTCTACAAGCACTTTTCATTCGTCATTATATTATCGATTACAAAATTACGGCGCGTTTCGCGTATCACAAATAGGGCCACCGGGCCATTAAGAACTAAATCGTTTAGCATACCTAGCATATTACACAGTTCTTGTGGTTCACCACTTCTCCATATTTCTCCTTATCCACTTCCTTCAACTTCTCCTTTACCTCTATTGGGAAGTTCTTCTTAATCAACTCCATGGCTTCAACATCTAAATTACTTGAGTCGGCCATTTCAATCGCCTTGTGGTGTCGACAAAGGGGACAATCTGTCTTTCCTCTTTGCTTCATTTTTACCATGCACCGCACACAGAAAATGTGCGAGCATTCAAGACGGATGGGTTTGAATGCAACAGACATGCAGATCGGGCACGTGTAGTCCTCAATCTGGGGTATGAGCTTCAAAAGCTTGTTTTGAATCATGAAACAAATATTCTGCGTGAGCGAAGATCCATGAATAAATATGTGGTCCTTCAACATAAGGTCTGGGACGCGGCTGGACACGTTAAGTGACGTTTGCTTGTCGAATTTCTTTAAGATCTTCTTGAGCGCCGTGGCGTTGATGGCCTGGAACTGTAGGATCTTAAGCAAGCGCATGTTCATTGCCATGAACTGTTCACACGCCGCTACACCAGTTTTACGGTTGAGGCGCTCGATAATTTGCACCTTCTCGACTCTGGACGTAAATTCTGCCAAGTTTTTCTTCACTTGATCGCCAGTTCTTTCTAACAGCAGCTGGGAAGTCTCGTTGTACCGGAAAAACACCTCGGAGTCAAGATATATACGGAAAAACTCCCTCCAGACGTATAAATCAGAGCGCTTCTTTGTAAGGGAGAGGACGTTGTCACTCAACTTGTCTATCTGGCTGATTAAAAACTCTTCCTCCTTCTTTCTAATGGAATCTAGGTTTTCTAATTCGCTATTAAGCATCTTGAAAAACGCGTGGTCTGAGTTGAGCATCACTACAATCTCGTTATCATTCTCAACGCGCACAATTTCTTCCGAATCATCGGCACGATGGGTGGTAGTGGGTGAAAGCACCAAGTGCTGGTCGTCGTCCTCTTTGACCTCTATAATGTGTCTCTCCTCGTCGTCAGAGTGAACAAGCGTCTGAAGCTTCTCACGAATTTGGTCAGCTAGAATATGAATATGGTCTTTCGAGTAATGCTCTCCCGCGTTCTCATTAAGGACAATTTTTAAATAAGGTAAAACGTTATTCTTGGTCTTTTTGAGAGTGTAATGGGCTACAATTGGGTTATCTGGCGTTGCCTCGTTGTGGTACATCTCCACCGTCTTGTCACGAGTCTCATCTTGTAGCAAGAGCTTTAAATCCGCCAGAGAAAGACCCAAGAAAGCGAGCTCCTTGACGATTTTGGAAATGTACTTTTTCAACACCTTGTACTGGATGGCAGCCTCGACCCACTCAGCAGGGAGATCTTCCTCTTGCAAAGTCTGCTCCAATACCTTTGCGAACTTCATTTTATGACTATTGGGGTACTATGGTGCGGAAAGGGCGGTATAAATAATGTTGCAGGGTTTTGTCCGCTGTGTAAGGCTTGAGATCTTGGGCACGGCTGAGACGTCACCGAGCGACGGCAGTTATTAATAGCGAAGAAAAAGGTTGCGAGCCCTTTCTACGACACACGTATGGATACGAGGGTATTAAGTTTTTGGACCGTTAGATGTCACGAAATTCTGGGCGTGATGACGAAAGGCCGGCACTTGTCTTCGAGAAGAATAAGCAGTCACGTGTTGAGATTAATAGAACGTGTGTGGGATGAGCTTCGGAGAATAAAGAAAAAGAAAAAAAAAGAGGGAATAGACATTTGTTCGTTAGGCTGGGTTTGTGTATTTTTCAGGTTCACTCATTTTGTTATTTTTCTCTTGATGATTGGACGGTCAAATGGAAGTTGGCTTGAGTTAAAGATTCCAAGCAAAAGAACAGACGGTTCAAAAGTCTGGTTCCACTGCGTCATAATCGATGCATGCTCGACTTGAAAATGACGTCTCTTCGACTTCCGTGTGACCAAGTATTTGGAGTGTCTTTCAAACCGAACTTGACTTAGGTTGAAAAGTTGTTGTCAGACGAAGGATACTACCTCCAGAATTAAAAATTATGTGGTAATTTCGATCATTTTGATGTCACTGCCATGAAATCTTCCGTCAAATTTGCCTGTTTCGTATTGTTGCAAGTCAGGTGTGTGCAGGCGGCTCTTGGCCATAAACCACTATCCTTTCAGTCAGGTGCTTTATTGTGTCATTCTATATTTGATGTTTCGAATCTACTCTGACTTTGCTTGGGCTTTCTTCTTCCTTGTGGTACTTAAATGCCCGTAATCGGTGTTCTGACCTCTACGAGTTGTCTTTGCATCGGGAGGGGGCTCGCTTCTGCCTAGAAGAATAAAAGCATTTATTACGTAAACATGTAGATCCTTGAAGCATGGCACTCAGACGCCATTATCGCTGAGGCCCGTCGACCTATGGTCTAACGTAAGAGTTAAACCATGCTATTGTCACGTTACCCTTTTAAATGGTTATCTTTTTATTACTTTGAGTTTTCAAAGTCCGCTCTTCTATTCTGTTTTCCTTCACGTGTTCATTAGCGTTTACGCTGTTCATGGCGTTGAAATACGAGATCTACGCACGGCGCCAGAATGAATTATGTCAATCAGAGGATCTACACTACCAAAAGCTCCTCTAAGGTGCGAGTGGCAACTTTAGAATATAAGGTCAGTTCCGATCAGAGCTTCCATCGCATCTCAATATGAAGTTTTCAACTATCTTCGCTTTGTCGTTGTAACTGCCCAAGATACGGTTTTGAGTGCTTCAAAAGGCGTTCGAGCCGGCAAACCTGCTTGCCTGGCTTACAAAAGATACGTTAATATTGCTCATGTCGACCGTCACCTCTTTACCCGTGAACAGGGCCCAGTTGATCGTGCAGCTAGGATGATCTATTCATACCGTAAAGTCATAAATTGGGGTGTCTTTGACTTTAATGTATTTGATTGATTCTTAAAAGCTTTTCGAATGAGGACTCACTAGTTGGAAACTTCGAATGAGTTGCATCGACGGTTATGTGAATCGACAGTTATCTGGATTGACCACTTTTGAAACGTGGGTTATTGAATTAGGTTGTCTAGTTTGTGCAACTTTCTTACATCATCTGTGATTTTTTGTGTTCTTTTCCTTAGATAGAAGGAATAATGCAGATCAACACTGGCTGTCATGGTGATCAATGTAAGTGCATTGTCATACGATCGCAACAATTATCGGCGGTTTGACGCAAGCGCTAATCATGTTCATTTTTAATTAATCGGTTAATCCGGCGCCTCTTTCTCGGTGTGGCCCAGACTGATTTCCGACTGTAAAGCGCTGCAGAACGTTAATCACATCAAAACTAGCAAGAACAACTTGTCGATCCTTGGTAACAAAAGCAGATCACTTTTCTAAAAACAGCCGACTAAATGCTATAAAAGTCAGCTCAACTGCTCGTCTATTCTTGAATATCGTCAAACAAAATATCATGAAGCTTCTCTCCACCTTAGCTCTCTTCTTCGCCGTCGGCGCGATGGCCGAAACTGCCACCCAAACTATCTCTACTGAGCCCGATGATGCAATTGAAAGTGTTGTGGCTACTATCTTGACCGAAGAGGAATTCTTTGAGGGCATGCCTGCCGCTGCTGTCGATGAGGCCAGACTTGAGACCAGAGCTAAGAAGTTCAAGAAGTACGTCGATATCCCTGGTCTTGGCCGTTACATGTTTAAGTGCGAAGACAACGACGGTCCTTGTGATGCTATCGTGATGTACTACTACAAGGCGCCCGCCAGTTACAGCAGTTGGGTGCCTAGCGATAAATACTAGAGGTTTAATACTGACCGGATACGAATATTAAATTGATAGCGTCTTTAAAAATATTACTCTGGGCTTTATTTTTTACTTGTAGGGGAACTTTGAACGAAATTTGAGTCTATAGTTGGCACCGATTCTGCGCTGTGTCAGTCTAAGTCTCAAATCTTACAAGCGACTACAGATTAAAGTCACAGCATTCATCTCGAAGCCAATTGGCAAAAAATGAAAACTCCGATACCGGGAGTCGAACCCGGGTTTGCTCGGTGAAAGCGAACCGTGATAGCCGTTACACTATATCGGAGCAGATCCCGAGATATTACGCTCCATAGAATATAGAGGAGAAATAGCACAGCCAAAAATAATGGAAAAGTAATCCTGTTCTTCTCATGCAAATACGTTTTTACCTACACTGTCAACACATAAATAAGTTAATTGAATATATCAGAAGCTGAAATATGCTTTACTCCTTGGAGATGTCTCTGCCGAACATGGCAATCTTGGCCCAATCGAGACAAACCAAGATCTGGTTCTTGACGGAAAGACACATGTAAATGTATGCGGATCTCCAGAACAAGTAGGTGAAGGTACCTCCGGTAGACACATTCGACCAGTCACCCCAGACCAAGTCGGCCACAGCTCTCTCGGAACCGATGTATGCCAACGAACCCTGATGGTTGTACTTGAAGGGCTCCAACGAGGACTCCAACTTGACCAATTTCTTGGACATTCTGTCGACGTTGTCTTGAGGGCCAGGAACAACGATCTTGTGCTTCAATGCCTCGATCTCGTCCAATCTCTTCAAGTGCTGGGCCAAGAAGATACCCTCTTGGAAGGCCACCTGAGCAGTAGGGGCGAATTTGGTGAATGTACAGTCACCCAAGGCAAAGATGTTACTGGAACCGTCGACCAACAACTTGTCGTCGACCAACAAGCCTCTTCTGGCGTTCTTCTGCTCCTCGATCTTGGAAGACAAGTCTCTAACAATAGGTCTGGGCGCGTTTCCGGTGGCCCAGATCAACATACCGTAAGGAATCTCGACGGAAGTAGAAGAGCCGTCCTGGCCCTTGGTCTGGGCAATGACAGCCTTGTCGTCAACCTTTTTAACCATTGTGTTCGTTCTCAAATCGATGTTGGTGTCCTGGAACACCTGTTTCGTGTAATCCACCAACTTCTTGTTGAACATGTTCAAGACGTTAGGCAAGGCTTCGACAAGGGTAACTTTCAACTCGGAGGCCACCTCGGGCATCCATTTGCGGAGATCTTGGTCGATGTAGTCCTGCAACTCACCGGCGACCTCCACACCAGTGGGGCCACCTCCGCAAACAACAATGGACAACAATCTCTTACGTTCAGGGTCGTCCTTGGGGAGGATGTTGGCGGCCTCGATGACCTCCATCAATCTTCTACGGATCTTGATCGAGTCGCTGACCTCCTTCAAGAAGGTCGAGTGCTCAGCGACACCGGGGATGCCAAAGGTGGAGGGCTGCGCGCCAACACCGACAACCAAGTAATCGTAGTTCAAGGACGTGGTGATGTCCTCGGACACGGTGGGCTTCGACGAGCCGGTGTCGGTGCCGGAGTGGCCCGAGTGCACGGTGGTGGACTGCTTGAGCGTCAACTTGTTGTTCACGGGGTCGATTTCGGTGGCCTCGGCCTCCAAGTAGATGACCTCGGCGTTGCACTTTCTGGTGATGGCACGCACGGGCTCGATGATGGATCTCAACTCGACGGTGCCGGTGGGGCACGAGGGCAACAATGGCGTGAAGAGGAAGTAGTTCCGGGGCGACACGACCACCACGTTGTACAAGGACGTGTCCAAGTTCTTCAAGAGCGAGATGGACCCCCAGCCAGAGCCCAAGATGACCAACGTCTTCTTCTTGCGGCCGTCCTCAAAGGTGGACACCTGCTTCTCCTGGTCGGCTGGGTACGACTCCTTGTACACCTTCATGCCCAAGAACCCGACCGCAGCCGCGGTTGAGAGCACAGAAACACCAACGACGGTGCGCACCGCACGCCTGAAGCCACCAGTCTTCTTAGGCGGCGTGACCTTGGCAGCGTTGAACGCTCTGGCCGACGTGCTGAACAAGCGGGAAGACACTGTTCTGAACATTCCTATTTACAACTACGAGAATGCGACAGAGGCTAGACCACAGAAAGACGAGTCGAGTGCAAACACAAAACTACGAAGATCGTGGAGTTTAGAGAAGGAGCAGGGTGCTAGTTATATCTTTGTCGGGCAGGATGGAACCTTCGCAGCTCGGAGTTTACGAGGCCGGTCGGGCATCGAGGGGAACTCGGCAATAAAAAACAGCACAAACGTCAGAAAACGCCCAATGCCATTGGTCGAGCGGGCACGTCAATTTTGCATTTTTTCTTCTTTTTTGTTCGGGTTTTGTTTGGTTGTGTCCACCGGCTTGGTGCGATGACTCAGATGGGGAGCCACCATAGCGCATACCGCTGGTGATTGGCGCATGGCTCGATGTTATTCTTGTGCGTGCTCATAACGCTGCGTTTTTGTTTAAGTGGTCTCTTGATTTACCTGTCTGCTTAAATCCGAGTCAGTCTGACTCGTGCGGCTATGGGTATGCATACGGTCTGATATAGTTGACGTGCAGCCTGGCGTTCTAATGTGAAACGGGTGTAGATGGTGTCGATGGGTGTAAATGGTGCAGATGGTAGAGAGAGGAAGGTATCGTACAAGGAACTTTTGTGCTTCTATATTGGATTGAAACGGTAGAAAGATTACTCAGATTTGATCATCAATGAGAGAGGTAGAGAGAAAGAGGTATATATATATATATATATAGAGAGAGAGAGAGATAGTGGCCTGCCTCACTATTGCTCCCGTTGCCTCATCTAGTCCTTTAATTTTTAATTGCTTTTGCCCTTTGCAGGGTTCCATTCTAACACGATCTCGTTTGTTTGACGTTCGAATGAGCTGCTCAGAATGATAGCCATACAAATGAACAATTGACTCTTCTGCTATGGGCATATGTTATAAAAAGGGTGGTTTTCGCCAGGTCTGCTTCGTCGTCCCGAATCGACACACATTCACTACATCCACACGTTTAAATTCTAGACACGCTTAAATTCTAGCACGTTTAAATTGTAGCACGTTTAAATTGTAGACACGTTTAATTCAGGCGCGTTTCTCAATCCGTCTTTCCTACTTTCAACGGTAAGTGCCACGCATGAGACCCGCTCTTCTGCTGGCCTTGCCTTGCAACTCAAGCTTCGGAGGACCTTCGGAGGTAGAAGCGACGCTGCTCGGCTCGCGGTCCTTGGCTTTGTAAACCTGCATCTTTTTAGCGCCACAAGGATATTTTCCAGTTGGCGGTGGCCTTGATTTCGTCAAGTCCTTTGTGTCTGCTTTGGCTTTCTCTGTCGGCGCGAACGAAAGCGACTCGATTTCGGTGTGCATGTCGCTTGCATTGAATTCTGTACGGGGTTCAATTTGTCTTGTTTGTATTGCTGGCCTGTTAACTTGGCCAAGCTCTACTGGCGTGTACCCTGGTGTCCCTGCCATCCTGTTTGTCCACTCTGCCCACTCCTGACACAAGAGCCACAAGTCGTAAGTCTCGTCGGCGTACACCATTTTCTTGAAATAAAAGAGCTGCTGTTCAGCGCTCAGAACTAACTTCAAGCGAACCTTTTACGTTGTGCAATTCTCTGGCGTAGCAAATGTGGCCAATCACATGACGATACTAATGCATATGTATAATCTATCAATTATCTCTATTCTAAAACCTGTGACGTTTCGTTGAGTTCTTGGCTATCCTTTTTTATTATGCTGGCAACTTGATGTGCTAGATGCTTTGAATCTTTGACCTTGAGCGCCGACGACTCGCGATCGATTCTTTCACCGTACTTTTCGTTGACGTAAATCTCCATTTTGTCCGAGTATAATTTGAAGGGCTCAATGATCTGTGCGCCCACAAAGAAGAGCGCGTTCAGAAAACTCTCCACGGCCTGAAAGTAGTGCGCCGTGGTGAAATTCCCATGAGTAGAAACTATCATGTTTTCACAAGGGTACATTTCATCTGCCAATTGCAATATTGGGAGCTCAAATCCGCGTGTGGTGGACTTCTGTAGCTCTTCATGAAGCTCTGTGATTAAGAGCTTGGTGAATGGAGAACCACATACAATCAGGATCAGCGAGCGAGCATACCCGATAGCGCGCATGAATCGATACGTCTGGAAGCAAAATGCCGCCTCCTCAAGGTTTGCCTGCTCGCTTGAAGGCGGAATCTTGACTCTTTGGCAAGAACGTTCGAACCCAGCTATTTGTTGTGTGCACAGTATCTTTTCGGCCACAGTAGGCTCGTTCAGTTCAGCTCTCCTTCCATCTATAACATTTCCAAACTGGAAGGCGGTCAGTCCTGTCACAATCAACCGTTGGAGAGATTCGTCAACCTTTGGTAGGCAGGTGATGTCGTGTGTAATTACAACGTCGGCGGTGCGAGACAATTTGTCAAGATCGTCGTCCGACACGATAATCAACTTGGCCTTGGCTACAAGAGCTGCGCTAAGCTTCTTTAGATCATCTATGTTGGCATGTTCAGGGATCTTATCGAAGTACAAATACTTCTGAAGATCGGTAAACAAGGAGCAAATCTCCGCGTATTTTTCCTCAGAAACACTCTTCAATTCAACGTACGAGTTGGCAGTAAGCTCTCCGAAGGGATAGCCGTCGTATGAGGATTCTGTTATCGAAGTGATAAAGTGATTCCATTTAGGTGCTATCTGAGTATGATAAAACATCAACGCGTTCTGTATTGATCCCGCAAAATCGTACTCTGATAGTCCAAGGTGGTCCGCGAGAATTGACACTTGCGCAAGATTGCTGTTGATGCGAGCTCGTGCCCTATGAACACTTTCGTTGTCCGTGTCGAACTTGAAGGTCAAATCTGTCCAATTTGGTAGCAAAGGGAAAAGATCGACGGCGGCTACCGATGGAACAACAACTACAGTCAAATCTTCTTTTAATTTCAGCAGATATGTCTGAAGGAATTGGGCGACAATCGCCGAAGAGTGTGTTGGCGAAAAAGACTGTAGCTTCGTGATTGGGCCATCGTACATGGATTTCAAAACCTCTTCGGTCAGGATTTTCACGTTAGTCAGCTCCCTCTTCTTATCACCATGATTCTGTGCTATACTTTGATCTTTGAATATCCTCGGTACCAGACATGAACCCAAATAGTTAGGAAATGATGGGAGTTTAACGAGTGCATTAACCCTCTGATCTAGCTCAGGACTCCTTCTTTGCACTTCCAATCCGCCGTCGCTCGTGACCACGCTGGCAACTCTACAAGATGAGAGTCCGAACTTGGCCATTCGAGACAGCCCGCCGTACTTGTTTGGTTTCTGTAGTTCAAGGAGAGCAACTGGAATACCCTTGTAAAATTCTGCAAGCGACTGATCACTCCCACCTATAACCCTGGCGGTGCATCCTTTATCGGATAATTTTTGGAATCTATAAAAGTACTTACTAGAGCCCTTGATTCCCTGTGGAACCGAAGGATCAGAAATCTCGAGTCTGCTTAAAGAAGAAGTGATCCTATGGTTAAATTTTCTTCGCAATGCACACATTCTTGCGCACTGGATCTCCAGAAATAGAGTTATGCCATCAGAATACGAATGTGCCATGAGCGGGTCAGGTGAAAACGACACCAAGGAATTTTTCTCGAATATATCAAACATTGTTTCCTCTGTAGACGACCAGGGCCCTAGGAGCGTTTCCCAGTCGAGTCTGCTTCCTAAGGCTAGACATGAGATTATTGACGCCAACACTGTAGGCACTTCCTCTTTGCCCAAATACCCCACAGCCTGAGCAATCTTTAGGAGTACCTTTTTCGGTAAATGTTGAAGCTCTTCGATTACAGTATCGTGATCTACATCGTATTTCAGGGGAGCAAACGCCACCAGTCCTACTTGAGTGGTTATGTTTTCCACCCTAAGACAGATTTGTAGCTTAGAAAACGCACTTGTCAGTTTCATGGAAAATAGAAGCATTTCAGATAGCCATCTAACGAGGCCATTGTCTGCAGATCTGTAGTACGCTGAATACACTCGACCCGTTATCGCTTTGCCAAGTTCTGTATCCGTGGCTGTACAAGATATACAGAATAACAAAAAACACTGGATCAATTCAAGATCCTTGAGCGCCGCGTCCTCTTTCACGACAGACGCGTACCGCAGAAGGACCGCACCTTCCCATTTTGAGTATAAGCGATTACGGAAAAGCAAATCTGGGCATACAATCATCACACATCGAAGAAACGAAAACGTTTTCGCCTCCAATTTATACGTGTTCTCTGAAGTTGACAACGTAGATGCGAGCAAGCGCAGCATTAGCTGGTCAGCCTTCAGTTTATCCTTCAAAACTAGCGTCAAGCACAGCGCCAAACCATGGACAGCATATTCATAGGCGGCAACTTCCAAAAGAAGCTCCAAGTGGGAATTGGACACATCGGGATGGAAAGACCGCCACAAGATCCGCTCAAAGTACCCTGAAGCTTGAAGATCTTCAATGTCCTGCGGAGTAGCTACACACGGGTACACGTCAGAAACTAGCGAGCTGACGAACTTCTGAGGTGGTTTGAGGCACTGGCCACGCAATAAGACACCCAAAGGGCTGACCTTTTCGAGTTTGGGAGGCATTACCTTGCGAGCTTTGTGGGACTTTCGGTGTTGTGTGCTGCGCAAATTGCCTGTACCAATGTGATTATTGTTATACAGGTTCTTGGGGCTTAAATGACTGTCTACGCCCATATCATAAGCATTATTACTGATCTATATGGATATTCTGATAATTGAGTGGATGAATCGTTCTTGTATGTTGTCTATTCTCACAATGCTATCTGCAGGTTTTTCCAATACATGATCCTTGGTTCCACTGTATTATCGTGCGATGCCTTCTCCCGGGAATGCCTCCATGTGCAATTTCGTGGATGGTCACCACGAATTTACCTTCCCGCATCTTCGATTATAACCCTTTTTGTTGAATGACAGAGGCGTTGACTTTAACACCCGTACACCTAGATATCATCTGCAGGGCACCAAAATGGCAACTCTGCCTTCATCTCAAAGGAATGAACCCTTGTATGCAGGTTTTCGTATTCGATTTGCAGCCGTTTGTATGTTAGTTTGAAGGCATGTAAGTAAATGCCCACATCTGGGTTTTCGGCATAGAGCGGTGCCAAGCACTCTTGACACTTGCCGGTTATGAGCCCGTGGTCCTTGCTTTTCCTGCAGCCGGCGACTTCGGATATCTTTGCTCTTATATCTCTGGTAACAAAGTCAGATACAGACACTAGCGCGGGTTTCTCTGATGATTCAACCAGTGAAAGCTTAGGAGAGAATTGTGGGTACTTTTCAAATATCTGATCGTATATTTCCCGCTCAACGGCCTGTTTCTTCCGATTCACCTCGTCTTCTCCGTTATAGTATCGGTCGTTGGATATAGGATGGCCCAAAAGCGAAAGGTGGATTCGGATCTGGTGCATTTTCCCGGTGAGAGGCCGACATAGCACTATGCTTTCATCTGTTTCAGGCAAGTACGCTGATTTTTGAAAATGTGTGGTGGAAACGGCGATTTGTTCGGGCACATTCAAGTAGCCTGACCCAGACGAGTTAATGCTAACCAAAGGACACAGGAAAACTCTATAATCAGGGAAATTTCCCTTGACACGTGCAAGATAGACCTTTTCCAAGCTCTTGTGACTAGCAAAGATGCCCATCATGTCCTTGCAGAACTGTTTAGTTTTTGCAAAGACTACAATGCCCAGCGTCAGCTTATCCAAGCGATGACAGGGCCATACTGGCACGCCAAGCTCGTTTGTCACGATTTCCAGAAGCGTATTGTATCTGTAGATGCCACTTGGATGGGTGGGAACTCCGGCGGGTTTGGCAACAACGACCATGTCGCTGTTTTGGTATAGAACAGTTAATGCGTTTTGCGAGTTCGACGCTGACTGTGCCTGGCCGTTGTATGTGCTGACAGGCGATGTCCTCATATTTTTATTAGGCTGCCACGGTATTGACGGCTCGTGAACGTGTTGGGCGTTGTGGATAACGTCGTGAGCCGTCAATCGTCGGGTAAACACGTCGCTGCCCTTGATAACACTCGGTCCACCTGCCCTTCCGTTATTTTCCGATAAATACACCGTTCCAGCCCTCACTCCGCGCTCGACCAGCTCGACGCTCTGGCCCAACTCCGATACGAGCACTTCTACCACAGTTTTGCCCTTCCAGCGCGGCTTGAACGGTGTTTTGTGGTAGAAGTAGTATGGCAGCACTCGTCGTAGTCCGTTGGAAATTGTGTATGTGGGGGACATGTCTTGGATCATACAGGGTAGCTGATGGCTGCAAATAAGCACCTCCAGGAATAGACGAACTAAAAGAAATGGGACGACGGAAATACTCCAAGCGTAGTCATAAGATACGAATTGGCAGGAATGATGGTCTGTGGCCCTTCTCCTGGCCTGTTACTTTTGTTTTGTCCGTTGCAGATGAGTTTAGTAGCGTCTATTCTGGCACAGATAAGCTTCGTAAAAAAGCGTCAAACACGAACCCTTACAATCCTCCTCCACAAACCCGTATAGTAAATTTCAAAAATAGTATATTTGATTAATTATCCGATCCCAAATAAATCTCCATCCTTGTTTTACCTGCCCGTTTTCCTCCAGTCGTGTCTTGCACACAAAACTGAAAATTCCACCTGCCTTACACTCCACTTCAACCAGGCCAAACCACACGACACTCCAAAATGCTCCGGTTTCCAGCCAGATTCTTGTCATCGGCGCTCCCCCGTCTAAGTGCTGAGTCGACACTGGTGGCTACCAAGAACCCCTACCCCGTCAAATTGGCAGCCCGGCAGTTTGTTCCTAGTGACGCTACCCGGTCCAAAAAGCGGTCCTTGCGAAGAAAGGAGTTGCGTTTGAAGTCCCAGATCATCCGTGACGTCAATAACTTGAAACAGCATCGCATCAAGAACTCGCCGTTCTCCGTTGACCCGGTTTTAGGCAACAAGAACTGTCAGTTCATCGCGGCCATGAACGAGTACCTCGAAGAACCCACGAACTTGGCTCATGGCTACGACCGCGTGGAGTTCGAAAAGCTCTTATACGGAGCACAGAAGGCCGCTTTGAATGCCAGTATTAGTGGAGGTGCTGCCGCAGATAAAATCGCCAGCATAGAGGAGAAGAAGAAGCGAGCCGTGATGACTATCCTCCACAACAAGAACGCAGGCAACCCCGACAGAAGGAAAAGAGCGATTGCATTCGCCCGTAAAGAGTTCGAGCGGTACGAGGGCGACACCGGTTCGCCTGAGGTGCAAGCTGCTATCAGTACCGTCAAAATCCACTTTGGAATGCGTAACATTGTAGAAAACTTCAAGGACAAAGCACGGATCCAGCGTGTGCGCCAAATGGTGCAAGGCAGACAAAAGATTTTGAAATACTTAAAGAGAAACAACCCTGAGAAGTACTACTACGCCATTGAGAAGTTGGGTTTGACTGACGATGTTATCTGCAACGAGTTTTCGATGAGTAAGGCCTACATGGATGAGTACGAGGTGTTTGGCGACAGAAAGCAGTTGCGGGAGACGCCTACGATGAAGCGTCGGATGGAGAAGATTTCGGACTTGGAGAGGCGTGTTGAGGAGTACCACAAGTTGGCGCGCGAGAACTACCAGAAGCTCAACGAGAGCGCCTAGCGGACATGTGAATACTTTGTAAATAAATGTGCATTAATGGATAGATTGAAGAAAGACCTTGAAAACCAAAACAAACCAAGTTACGCTAGGCAACAAAAATTCTAAATTCTTCTCCTAAACTACCGCAATCTTCATCGTTCTTTTAATTACTCTTTGTCATTCATTCATTCTCATGTAATCCATCGCTAATCACTAAACACCTCTTCCGCTAGCGTTTCTAGCAGCTCCTCAAAATCGAGCCGCTTAAGCTCGTCAATGCCACTTTGGAGGGTGTCCACCAGGGACGCCACCGACTCCTTTAGGCTAGCACACGTTTCCGCGTGTTCTTGGAGCTCTTTGTACAACGACTCGTTGTCTTCGCACAACTTGTCGTATATTAGCAGGAGCTTCTCTACGGCATCTACTTTCGATTGACCTGCAACAATGTCTAAGAGCTCGTAAGGTGTAAATGCATCTGGATAGATACGTGGTCCCTGAACACGCATGCGCTCTACTGCGTCATAGAGGGCCTCGTCTAGATTGTCAAACTTCGGCTTCAAGTTGTAATGCTCGCAGATATGAGTGAATTGGAGAAGACTGGTTTCGCTGAAGTAATCGGTGATCAGCTTGAGGGCCGCGTCGAGCACTTCTTGGCCCTCTTCCAGCGACGCTAGGGTCGGGAAACAGGCTGAGATCTCTTCGAAGTTCATCAGGCGCCTGACTGTCAGGTCTATGGCCCGCTTCATTACCTCGCATAGACGTGGGAACCTGACGTGAGTTTTGTTCGGTTCGGGGTCTAAAGGCTTCAACTCTGAGCTCATCGTGTTGCGTTAAGCTGTGGTGTCGTATGCTATTTGGAGTTTATTTGGAATGTAGCTGTCAAGAGGCTATTTGCTGTTGAAGCGATCTATTAGAATTCGAGTATTGATAGTTTTGAAAGTTGCGGTGTACGACCTATGTAATTTGGCGATGGTGTAAGTGTTGTTTGTTTTGAAGTCAAGGAACGCGACAGGTGAGACGTGGAGAGAAAATTCTAAGGAAAAGAAAGATTGAAAACTCTATGTATTTGATGACGTTTGGATGGCCAGTGTTAATTTTTAATATTTTGTTTTCGTCTCTTTCATCTGTTGTTTTAATTCACTAGAGAGCAAAACTCTCGCAGAGTCAGAAGAGCTGTTGGAGGCTGTGTGGGTCAAAACACAAGTTTGTAACTGAAATTTTCTATGCATGAAGAGTCAAAGTCCAGAGAGCAGTAAAGCTCGGCGGCGACTATGAACTCATGCTCCTCAGAATGAAAATTCAAAGATGCTCCTCGGGACAATTTTACCCTAAGTCCACTTCCTACGTTTATTTTAAACAAATTTCTTGTTCTTTTTCCGTCTAAAGCAATCTGAACAAGTCCTACAACTTTTCAAACATAAGCGGTTCATTAAGTCATGCTAATTCTATATAAACTCATGCAGACCGATTCTATTATATTGGTCTGCAAATATCGTGATATCGTTTCTTTAAACGTGCTCACCCTCTGGCTTGTTTTCTTGGAAGGCGTAAGTGTGGGCCATCTCGTCAACAGATGGAGGAACCCAGCCGGCAGACTTCCATGGAAGAGTACCCGAAGCGTACAAGACATCGACCTCTTCCAAGGAAAGACCCTTGGTCTCGGAGACGAAGAAGTACACGTAGAAGAACGAGAACAACAAACATCCAGTGAAAACGAAACCGTAGTAGAAGTGGATGGCAGATGTGATGAAGGGGGTGAAGAAAGAGATCAAGAATCCCCACATCCAGTTGGCGGCGGTGGCGACGGACATGGCCTTGGATCTGATTCTCAATGGGTAAGACTCGGAAATGATACAGTAAACACCACCGGCCCAGGTCGAGGCAAAGAAGAAGATGTAAAGACAGGTGATGAAAATCATGGCGTTACCGGAAGCTTTGTAGGTGTTGCCCTCGGTGTTGGAGTAACCGTTCTTGTACAAGTGTTGGGAACCAATGAGCGAGTAGATAATGAAACACACAAACATGGCGGCGGATCCAGTAAGAAGACACAATCTTCTACCCAACTTCTCAATGGCATAAATACCGGCGAAGGTAGAAACAAAGTTGACAACACCCAAAATGATCGAGGTCTGGAAAGAGTCGGACAAACCAACAGCTTGGAAAATAGTGGTACCGTAGTAGAAGAAGTAGTTGTCACCAGTCAATTGTTGCAAAGATTGAAGCATAATACCCATGATGACTCTTCTGAAGATCTTGGGCTTACCAGTGATAAGCTCTTTCCAGGAAGCGTTACCAGCCAAAGCCTCTCTCTCGATACCGGCCTGGATAAGTTGAACCTCGGTGTTGACGGCAGGGTCGTCTTCAGAAACCTTGTTGGAACGAGCAATGGACTTCTTGGCCTCCTCGATCTTGTGCTTCTCAACCAAGTATCTTGGCGACTCGGGCATACTCAACATACCAATAACAAGGATGACGGCCCAGGCGAAACACAATCCCAATGGGATTCTCCAGGATCTAGCGTCAGTGTACCTCTTGGTACCGTAGGTAGTACAGTAACCCAAAAAGATACCCAAGGTGATACACAATTGGAAGCAAACAACCAAAGTACCTCTGACCTGTTTAGGAGCGACTTCGGAGATGAAAAGAGGAGAGATGACAGACACGGTACCGACGGCGAAACCGGCAATAAGACGACCGATGAAGAATTGGTACCATTTGTCAGTGGAGGAGATTTGGATAATGATACCGATGACGTAAATGACCATAGAGAACATAAGACCGATTCTTCTACCGTAGACATCAGCGATCTTACTGAGGAAAATACCACCGACAGCACAACCAACGTTGAAAATGGAGATCATCAAACCGACTCTGACGTTGGACAAGTAGTATTGACCAGCAGCGTTCAACTGACCGAATCTTTGGACGAAGTTAGGCATGTTCACGAAACCGGAGATGGTACCAGTGTCGAAACCGAACACGAAACCACCAAAGGCGACGAAGAAACAGAAGATGGAAATGACAATGTAGTCCTTGAGGGACTTTTCAGGCAATTGGGCGAGAGGCTCCTCGACCTCTTTTTCTTTCTCCAAAATGGAGGCATTGACTGGTGTGGCAGCACCAGAATTGATGAATTCTTCTTGAGACATGTTTGGATGTGAAGTAATCGAAGACGAAAACTGATGAGGAAAAACTCAGAAGTGAGCAGGAAATGCTGTCCTTTTATACCTCTTGCCCAGGTCCTGGGTCAGTCGTCGGAAAAACCTGAGTCGGGTCATTCGTGCATATATTCTGCAGGGGGGGTTATATTATGCCCCCATCCGCTCCAGGTTTCTCCGTGAGCGCCCCGGAAAAACTCAGTCTCTCCACTTTTGGTCTGGTGCCAGGCACCATGCAGGTTCCAGATCATTCGGATTTATCTAGTATAAGGGAACTTGAGAGGCTGTGCTATATTTGAGATGCAACGCTTTACAAGCAAGAACTTTTAGGGTTCAGGATTACGGATGTCTGTTTTTTTTTTGGTACAACTTTAGTTTGTTTCGACCAAACATGAGAGATTCGCTAGCAAAACGAGCGATTTAGCCGTCTGGTATAGAGTTTCTTATTTGCAGTACCATGGATGTTCACGGAGGTACGTGAAATGCCGAATGGAGGCGAGTTTCAGAGGCAATATTGCAGATATAAGCCTGAAATTTCGCAACGGATACAGGAATAGAAGTACCCGAAGGGCAGTTTCTTTTCAAAATTCAATCGATACACCCTTTCGAAATTCGCCATCAACATTCACTGTTGTCCCCGTTAGTACGCTCCGCATGACGTGCATATCAGGCTGAAAAATTTTTCCGGTTATATGCCGAGCTAACAGGCCACACCCTCCACCCAGCAAATAGTGACGGTTCGTCTGCATGCAACACGGAAAAACAGTGCTTGGCTCGAGTATATGCTCTTGGAAATCACCGTCATGTGTTAGGGCGTCGTAATGTCAGTTGCCTAAGAACGAATATGGCCCACGTATGAAAAGAACTGTTAGGTGGTTGGGCTCAGAACCCAGTTGGCCCAATGTGTTCGGCCCGATCGAAGTCGGGGTGCACTTACTAATACGAGATTATGATGTAAACGTTATGCAAGTTTGAGCAAAGGTATACTTGATTGGGCAGCGTGCGGTATTTGAATGAGAGAGATAAGCAATACAGAGACGAAATACTTAATTTGAAACTGAAGTTGTTTGTTTCTGATTTGGTCGTGTATTCGTTATTGAATTTGTTGTTTCTTATGTTTCAGTGTGCTACTTGCAAAACGGAAGAAACCAAAATAATCCGATCAGATCTCCGTGATGCTCGCGGAGATACACGCGGAGGGTGCCTCATTCTGCGCCCAAAGTATCTGCCGTTCGCTGCATTGTGCCACAACGCTTGCAGCCCTGTAAACGTATGTGGCTGGCATCCGATTATGCGGCCCCCAAGATGGCCCCAGAATTCCCCAGAATTGCCCCATGACCCCGGAAGCTCGGCGCGTCGCAATACGAAGTTAATCCGACTGCTTCGCTTCGAACGACTCTATTAGTAATGTTCTACGTGTTGAGTCGGAACGGGGTTGTGGCGAAATCGTTGAAGAGCTGCCTTTGGAAGTTGATTACTTGACGCTTAATGCTGGCATGTGGCGGAGTAGTCTGTGGCTGTTGCAATGGAGCTACTTCCATGGCCGCAGCCGTTCTGGGGTGGTGGATTGGTTGCTGTAAAGACATGGTTTGGCCAATTGGAAGCGCTCGATTTGATGCGTTGACGAACTACTCATTATGCTTGACGAACTGCTTATTATGTTGAAGACGTTATTATTTCTTCAATATCCATGGCCTATCGTGTTTTCTATCATGTTTCGTTTCGTTCTCATTTTTTGCAAAGTCAAGGTGGCGCTCCAGCCCCTCCTCGATCTTGATCCCATTCGCTTCTGTATCAATTCTTTCACATTTTCTTCACATTTTCTGCTTATTGGCCCTCGTACCTCCTATCTTGCTAGTTCATATCCACGTAGAAGTTGTTCCGAGTCTTGCCTGGATTTATCTCCGTCTTGGCCGCAAACTTCGCCTTCTTGCTGGGCTTTCTCCAATCAAACAACCAGTAGGCCACCTTCTTCGCTTCGTGGTACTCGACCTCCTTGAAGCCTAACTTTTCCATAAGTTCCTTTAGAAGCGCCTTGCCAAAGTACCTCGAGTTGGAAACACACGGAAGGGGCAACACTAAGAAGAGCGACAGCGCCGAATCTTCCGTTGCAGGCAATAGAAATTTCGTAATTCTTCGAAGCATTTCGCCTCGGCCCTTGGGTGTTGGGACAAAGTTGAGAACCAACGAACACGATATCAAGTCAAACCGCTCTTCGTCGCCCGCAGGAAGTGGCCGGTCCATGAAATCTTGCTGAAGAATCTGCGGATGCTGCGAGTTCAAGTCGATTCTGCTGACCGTCCCAAAGAGCCCGCATGTCAGGATAGCGTTTGTGGGCGAAAGGCTGCCGATCTCCAATGTCTTTCGTGCGCTTCTTCCAAGTCTCTTATATAGAGACACAAGCCACTTCAGCGAATCGCCGCCTCGCTCGTTGGTTTGTCCGACGGTCGAAGCCATTTGATATACATGAAGGCCGCCTCGCTGTTCCACTTCGGCGTTTACCTTGGCCAAGAGCCGTACGAGGTCGTCAGTCAGCAAGCTGTTGTCAATGTGGTACACCTCTGGTGTCTTGGGGTATTTGTAGGACAGATACGTCTTTGTATAGAGTGGATCTGGCGACTGGAGATACGACACGGCGTCGAAACCAGGCTTGCGTTGCACTAGTAGGCGCTCGATGCTTTTGCGGTTTTTCTGGAGCACATGGAACCTACGTATAAGCTGCCGAGCCTGTTGCGGTTTGAGGGTCTTGGGTGCCTTGGTGTTAGACGTGATGGTCTTTGGCTTTCGAAGCATGTGGAGTAGTTGCAGCTGTGATGGTTACGAGGTATTGAACAGATAAGAGGGAATACTTAAACCAGATGCTGGGTCTTTTATATTGATGAAGGCGCAATTGACTGGATATCTGATCGTAGTTCGTGTGTTGGCGGTGTGATTGTTGTCTGACGCACACTGATCTGTAGGAAGTTCAGGACCACCCAAACGATACAGAACAATTTCCATCTATCCACACTCAATTGAAGAAATAGAAATCAGTTTTAAATAATTTTCTAAATTTGCAATTATTTCACTTGATACACAGAGCTCATCGCATCGCATCCCATCTCACCTCATCGCACCTCATCGCATCTCATCGCCTACACGTACTTACCCCACGACAACTTGAAACCATAGCCATGGCGCCTCAGAAAAAAAGCACCAAGGCAAACTCGAAACAGGTTCGTACGCCTACGCTTCTGGAGAAAAATGCTGCCCGTAATAAGATCATTAGCGCAGACCAGTTCAGTTGGAAGGCTGTCGATATCCCAGACACCTTGGGCGATTACAGTGGATTCTTTGGCCTAGAAGAGTTGGACGGCGTGGATGTACGCATGGTCAACGGAAAGCCCGAATTCATTGCGCAGGAGAGTGATGATGACGCGGAGGTTTTCATCCCAGGCCTTTCGAAGAAGGCTAAGGGCCAGAAGGGAAAGGTCAAGGACGGGAAGAAGGGAAAGAAAACTGAGAAGGAAAATGAGAAAAAAGCCTCTGGGCTGAAGACCGAATCTTCTGAGGAAAATGGAGGAGAAAAAAAGGAAGAAACTATGGAACAGGATGAGTTTGAGGAGTTTTCTGGCTTTAATGACGAAGACGCCGAAGGGGACGAAGGCAAAGCAGAAGAAGGCGAACAGGAAGAAGACAATAAAGATAGCAAAGAAGAAGAGGAGCTCCATTCGACAGTGTTCTCTGCACTCAACATGCCTCTCCCGGACGACAACCAAATCGACTTGCCCGAATGGGAATCTATTCCCCTCAGTCCTTATATCTTGAACGGGCTCCAAACTATGGGTTTCAGCCTGCCTACACCGATCCAAAAGGAAACCATCCCGATCTCGTTGGAGGGTCGTGACGTGATTGGAAAGGCAACCACCGGTTCCGGTAAGACTCTCGCTTACGGTCTACCGATCTTGGAGAAGTACATCTCGAAGCTCGATCAGATCAAGGAGTCTTACGGGAAGGAGATCCTTCCGCCAGCAGGAATAATTTTTGCCCCCACCAGAGAGTTGGCGCACCAGGTAGCAGACCACTTAAATGCCATCTCCAAGTTCTCGCCGCTCTCGCAATACGGTATTGTGTCGATCACCGGCGGTCTCTCGATCCAAAGACAGGAGAGGCTCTTATCTTACGGCCCCGGAATCATCGTGGCTACGCCGGGAAGATTCCTTGAACTTATCGAGAAGAACGAAACGCTCACTAAGAGGTTGGCGGCAACAGATATGGTGGTGTTGGATGAGGCCGATCGTCTCTTGCAGGACGGTCATTTCGAAGAGTTCGAGCGGATCTTGAACCTCATGGAGAAGAGTCGGTCCAAGAAGGACTACGGGTGGAAGTGGCAGACGTTGGTGTTCTCGGCTACGTTCTCACGCGACCTCTTTGGGAAATTGAATAAGAACTTTAAGTTCAAAAATAGCGATTCCGGGCTCGTAGGCAACGATGAGATTATCCAGCTCTTGGCAAAGAAATTGAGGTTCAAGAACGCAAAGCCTATGCTTATCGATGCAAACCCGAAGGAGATCGTTTCTGGTCAAGTCACAGAGGCCCTTGTGGAGTGTGGCGCCACTGAGAGAGACTTGTTCTTGTACTACTTCGTGCACATGTACCCTGGCTCGACGCTAGTGTTTGCCAACTCCGTTGAGTCTGTGCGCCGACTCGTGCCCTTCTTGGAAAACCTCCAAGTGCCTGCATTTGCCATCCACTCATCCATGATCCAGAAACAGCGTCTCAGGTCTCTTGAACGGTTCAAAGCTGCCTGCGCAGATCAGAAGAGCTCCGTGCTCATCGCCACCGACGTGGCCGCTAGAGGTTTGGACATCCCCAACATCGACCATGTGGCCCATTATCATTTGCCTCGCTCGGCAGACATTTATATCCACAGATCCGGAAGAACTGCTCGTGCAGGCAAAGAGGGTGTTTCGGTGATGTTCTGCTCGCCGCAAGAAGCGTCTGGCCCGCTCAAGAAGCTTCGTAGGATCGTGGCTGCCAGCGCCGAAAATAAGAGACTTAGTACGCGTGCTGACGTCACCCTTCTTCCGATCGATTACGATCTTGTTTCGCAAATTAGGGAAAGAGTTCAGTTGGCTTCGAAGCTTGCGGACGCTTCCATCGCCGGCACCGCCACACGTAAAGAGAGTTCGTGGTTCAAGCAAGCCGCCGAAGATTTAGGTATTGAAAATTTATCCGATGTAGACGACTTCGAAGATGACGTCATTAAGAAGCAGAGAAAACGGAAGGAGAGTAAGGCGCTTTCTTCAGATGAGCAGAAGGCGCTCCGCTACCAGCTCAAGCTGCAATTAGCTAAGCCTTTGCGAAAGAACCATCGCCGGTCTTATCTTACAAGTGGTCTTGAGAACTTGGCACATCAGATTGTCTCTGGTGAGACCTCAACGACTGTTTTAGGAAGAAAGACGGTTAAGGCTTTGGATGAGCTCAAGGGAAAGGGCGCTAATGCTGACAAAGGAAAGCAGGTTGCTAAGACCCGTGTAGCGCAGGGTAAGGTGGAAAAGCAAAGAAAGAGCCGGAAGGGAAAGAACCATGACAAAAAAAATGAGAAGAACGGAAAGAACTAGCTCTCTCTCCGTCTCATCAGTGCATAATTTACCTACGTATGTCACTTAAATGCATCTATTGTAAAGAGGGAAGTATGGTACATGTAACCTAAATAAAGTCATCGTCACTGTCGTCGTAGTACTCGTCCTCGTCGGACTCATCCACCAACTGGTCAAAGTTGACCTTGTATCTCAACAACGCACCGATACCTCCGAATCCTTGCACGAATTGTGCACCCTCGGACGATCTGTCGGTGACAAACTCAAGAGTGGCACCAAAAGACTTGTAGTTCTCAGCCAACCACTCTAAGAACATCTCCTCCTTAATAATCTCCATTTCTGTGCCAGTGGCTTTATCGAGCATGTAAGATTTGTCTGGCAACTCTGGGTTGGCGTTGACTATAACTTCACGCTCCTCGCTGTCCTTCAAAGTATAACGAACAGTGTTCAAGTTCTCATAAACGATCACGGTCTCACACGCACCCAAGTCGAGCGCCTTCAATGTGTCCTCAATACCGTAACAGAAACGACCCGAGTCCTGGGAGATCTCGTCGAAATATTGATTCAACAACTTCTTCTCTTGCACGAACTTCACGTTAGCCAAAGTCTCGGCAGAAAGTTCGATGGCCTGATTGAAACCGTTTTCTCCACCGTACGAGATATCCACGATTTTGATGACGCGAGCCTGTAAACGGCCGTCGAACAAGTCGGACTTGGACAATTCGTTCTTGAAGTCGGCGGAACCGGCCAAAATCAATCCCTTGACGTTAACCTTGTCGTTCTCAATGAAGTTCTGTACTGCCACCTCTGCTACCTTACGCACATAGTTGTGTCTCTTTTCTTCTCTCAAACGGGAGAAACGCACGGCGGACTGACCACCTCTACCGTGCTTCTTGGGCAAGTCCACCGTGAACTTGTGCAACACGTCTCTGTTGTTACCGGAGACGGCACCGAAAAGTGCTCCGTTACCGTCCATGATGATGAAACCAAAACGATCGTCGTCTTGCAACAACTCCGAGAGCGCCTCGACATGAAACTTGTTATCACACAAATACAACGATGTGTTGATGGGCTTGAATGGCTCAAAGTCGATGTTCAACTTCTTTTCCTTTCCTTCGTCAGTCAAGACATCTCCACAGTACACCACCAATCCATTCTTGGGCACATGCGTGTACAACTTCAACTTCTGCTGGGTGGACGTGATGGCAGACAACACGGACAACCGGTTGACACGCGATTTAATATTGGAAGCAGTACCGTACTCTTCGGTCAACATCTTTTGCGTGAGGGAGATCTGGCCCTTGGGAGGGATAATCAATGAGATCATGGACGTACCGTTACCACGGGCCATCTCAAGGGACTTGATCAACTTCTTGATCTTCCACATCTCGATGCTCTTCTCAGCTGCGTCGGACTCCATTTTTGCTGCTGTAGGGATGTGCTGGGTATTTGATGAAGTGGTTGCAAAGCTTATGTTCTATGCAAGCAATGTGAAAAATTTGATGGATGCGGTGCACCGGGTGGAGACCAGTGGAAGGGTAAAAGTGAGGAATACTCTGGGTTATTGTTTGGATTTCAGGATTGATTTTTAATTGATTTTTTTTTGGATGGTGTTGGTGATGGGTTGGCAGTAGGTTGAGAGGACTGGGTGCAAATATGTGAAGCAAGGGAAGATACAAGACAAAATCAAGGATTGCAGCAGACTCTTAGTCGATAAATTCTGAGGAAATAAGGCTTCTTTTGTATGGTTGAAGCCTGAAAGGTTATGAGCTTTGGGAGCGAGAATCGCTGATTGGGAAGTAACAGTTCACAGTTAAAACTAATGGCATTTCAAAAGAAAATACGTTCTTGGCCGATATAAGAGGCTCGAACAATTGATTGAGTTGAGCAATGATGTAGAAGGTTTGAGGCTTCGTAAATATTCTTCCTTGTTAAACGATAGATTGCCAAATGCATCACTCAAAATAAATGTAATTCATTCTTGGATATTACTGCGTAAAATTGCTTTCGATTTTTTAACTACGGTCTACTGGCCAAACATTTTGGAGTTTATAATTTTCAGGGGTTTTCACATCTAGCATAAAAAAGGAAAGCACTTTATAAATTGAGGAAGAACTCACAAAGCGAAAACGGCTGAGAGCAGAAAGTCTCAAAAGACACAAACGGCTCAGAATTTTCTTTTGTGTTAATGTGTTTATTTGCGGAATTCGTGTGCTTGCGTTCAGTGACAAAACTTTAAAAGGATGGTTCATCGGCGGGAATCATTGATGTATTTCCCGTAGCAAGCACATCATTTAAAGCGAATGGAAATTAGCGGCTTGTCTCTGGCAACATACTAAGTTCGACATGGTGCAGCCGGCACAACCTCCCTTGAGCATTAATCAACAAACGCGGGTTGCAAATCAATAACATGCTTCCTGAAGCCAGTATCTAACAATAAAAACCAACCAGGTGGGGTTTTACATCCTTTTAGCGCAAGACTGCGTTGGTACCCTTGATTCAGAAGAAAATCGTAGCCGAAACAAGTGACAAACTTTCCCCACGACTTCTCTCCCAAATTTTATACGTTTGGTTCTTCCACATACCTTCGTCATTCTTCGATATCTTTTGTGTTCATCTCCACTTCAAATCTTGACCCGAACCCCATTTTCCCGTATCCTCCATCCTTTATATCTGAACCAGCACTATAGGAGTCCGCTTATGCGTTCCTCATCCCAACGATTAAGCTTTTCCTTCCGCATATGGTACTCTTTCCGTGAATCCTTGAAATTATGGAGAAAAAGCAAGAGGTCGTTTGCCAGAACGTCGTCTGATCGCAGATACGACCGCGCCATGACAACTGTGCGGGCATCACACTCGTCAGTGAGCCGTTCGAACTTCTTCTTCAACACGCTGGCGTTATAATTAGTACTTAGGAGCTGATACTGTTGTGTCTCGAGCACAAGGAATTCACGGTAGAGCCGTTCGAGGTCCTTGGCCAGAGCGAGAATCGTATCTGCGTGTAAATTGTATTCTTTTAGAAGCGTAATAATGCGATTGAGTGTTTGGATGTTATGATCTATGGCCCGAACAACTTCGTTCTCGTGGTCCTTGTAAGTTTGGAGCGAAAGCACATACCCCTTAGTGAGGTCGTACAGAGAAACGAACAGTTGGAGGACGTCATGCGGAAGGTTTCGAAGTTCTTTAGGGAGCGGGAATGGTTTTAATTGGGTAAGTGTTAGGGGACGTACGTTCATTTTGATGTGGCGAGTGTGAGTCCAGAGATGGAGAATCTGGGGTGCACATCAATACAGGAAGGGGACAAGAAATAGATAAGACAATAGGGAGAAGGAGGCAAGAAATTGAGCAATTCAAATTAATCAATGACAAATGTAATTCTTATAAATCTTCCAACCTTTGTTTGTACTGATACGGTGCAAGTATACTACCCCCATTGCAAAGTAAAATCTATTTGGAATTAGGCACAAGAAATTAGGAATAATGCTTTTGAATTCAGGAGTTGCAATATAGAACACCTGCCAGTGTATCGGACATTGCGAGACAATTTGCTTCGTAAAAGATAATGGGTAAATGCCCACGCAGATCAAAAGTGACTTCCAAGCCGGGATGGAAGTCACTATGGATTCTATCCAAAACCCTATTTGCTTTGTTGGTGCCAATTTGCCTTGTACATATATCAGTTCTCAGTACCTGCCGAAGTCTAAGCCGGACTCGATACGTTTATAATACATTTCCTCTACCCCTTTCGTTGCACGCTTCAAATCAATCGCTCCTTTATCTTCTTGCCATCCTTTTCTCTATCCATTCCATTTCCTTAGATCATCTGAGACAAACCACCTGCACACACCAAGGACGGGTTGATACAAACAGCGGGGCTCAAAACCGCCCAACTCTACATTAATTCATTCACCAAATATTCTATTCATACACAGGCCTAGTTGTTGCTGACCGAGCGAGCTAGCGACTGCTCAATAAGATCTACTGAGCTTTCCACCTCAGCAAACGACATACCACAACTAAGCGAGATTAATTTACAATACTTATAGAGTTTGTCCGTTTTTGGGAACCCAGCGATCATCGAGTGGCCATTGGCGCTCCCCTCGTCTTTGTCGCCGGCATCATTTGTTCCATTGTTCTCCTTAAATTCTTCCGGACACAGAGCCACCAACGGAAGCTTCACCTCCTCCTGGTAGATTGTATCTGCTAACCGGCGGCGCGCTACGATAAGCCGCTGTAGTTTCTGCGCCAATTCGAGCCGGAGCGCGTCATCACCGTCGTCTTTATTGGCGTGCAGTTTTTCGATCTCAAGCAAATGCACTTTGGTTCGTAGCTCTTTTATGTTCGAATATTCGGCAAAACGACGGTTGAACTCGTCCTCCAACGTCAAGTGTTGGAAACACAAATCGCTTGTAAGTCGCTTAATTTCCTCCTGGATCATCTGGTCGTTGGTTCTGCCGTCAGAATCCGGCGCTTCTTGTTGTTGCAGCGAAGCAAGGTTCGCCTCAAAGTCCTTCTCTACGTCTTCCAAGAGGTAATCGAGACTGAAAAGCTTTAAGACACTTTTCTGTGCGCGAATCTTTTCGAGGCCAACTACTCTATAGAACGCTAGAATACTGCCAATCTTGTCGTCGTATTCTTTAAGCTCCTTCTCAATTTGGAATGACAACTTACTCAACTGCTCGGTCACACGGTGCGTCATCGACGCCTGCAGCGAAAGCGCAAGCCGTGTGTTGAGCGCATGTGTGTCGTAAGCCGGTACACCGTAAGTTGGGTTGGAAATTGTGTTTCCATTGAGCATTCCACCGACAAGCGGCAAAAGCTCGTCGTTCTCGCCCTCCAAACGCAACACATAGTTGTGCGACGCCAAGTAGTCCTCGATCGTACAGTTGACCAAGTTGCGAAGACTAAAGTCAAGGTACACGTGGTACTTGATAAATGTCCGAATGCACTTGCGAGCAAGACTGAATGCTACAATATGGAGAGCGGTGTTGCCCTCATTGTCCTGGTGGTTAATGAACTTCTCTACAACGTCCTTTTTATCTTCGGACGCGGCGTGCTCGCTATGTACTTGGAAATCGGGGAACTTTACAATCTTAGCTAAAACGACTTCAAAATAGTACTTGGCGAAGTTCTCTTTGATCACAGACACCTCCGACGGGCTCGTGTCATTATCTGTAGGCGGTTCGCACGCAAGCGCAATGTGATGGAGCACCGTGCGTCCAAAGTTATCAGTAGCTAGCACAGTGTCAAATAATAGGTCAAATATCGCTGTGAAGTTGTTCAAAATGTAACTATTGTTAAATTGGACCAGGAATATAAGCGGCGTCTCGCCACGGAAGTTTTTCTGCTCAATGTTGATCGCGTGCGAGAAGAGCAGGAGGAGGAACTCGACCATGGCCACGTTGGCCATTGCGCACGCCCAATGAAAGATCGTATTGCCGTCACTATCGATCGCCTGGTCGATGAGCACACGGCTATGTGGCTGCGGCGGGTTAAGAACTTTGTCGGGGAGTGTCGAAGCCAGCGACTTGCGACGGCCGTTCTGTTGCGCGCTGGGATTTTCTTCCAAGAGGTAATTGAGCAACACATTAAAGTATTCGATGGCGTCTGCATCGCCTTTTAACGTCGTTGAATTGAGGTGCGGGTGATTATGACGAGCGTAAGGGTACCCGCGAAACGACTCGCCGCCGAGAACCTTGGCAAGATCTGTTGCTGGTGCTACAGATTCAGAGCCACGGCTTGGTGGTGGACCATACCGATCAAACGACTCCTTGGACGCCGTGAAGTCGCGGGATCCAAACAACTCGCGTCCACTCATGAGCTCGTCGTCGTACAGGTCGCGGATACTCAACCCAAAGCGGTTATCTTGGTCGACATGGTCTACACGGTCTACATGGTCTACGGGTTCATCGGCACTATCAGGCTCCAAGTCCTCGCGGCGCACATTCATACTGCTTGCGGCAAACAGAGACATATCACGCTCGGTATCTTGCCGCTGGAGAGGCGGGAGTCGGAACGATCCCTCCATGCTTTGTTTGGCACTAAACGTTCCTATGCTAGGTCCTGCGGTGTCGATCGGCACCGTTTGTGAGCGCGCTATGTCTGGTTTCCCTCGGCCCGCGAGCGTAACCCGCTTGGCCTTTTGTTTCCGTTTCGGGCTAGTTTCTACGTCTGCACCGGAGCGTGTACGCTTGGCCAAGATCGCGCCTTCGCCTGCCTCTTGCTTGGCCTTCTGCTGGAGCTTACGGCCTATGTTCAGCGCGGATGCATGACTATGTTTAGGTGCTGGAGGCGGAGTTTCTGATTTACCTTCTATAAACTCAAAATCGAAGATGGGTTTCAAGACTTCGTAAACGCCAAACTGAGCAGCTATATCTCGCCCGATATCAAGCGGCACATACGTTCCCTGGTACTTTCCGTACCCTCCTTGGACTTTTTCGTGGATTCCTGTTTGGACATCCTTTTCCAAGATCCTCGTTCGGCGAGCCTTGGGGAACTTAGCAATCTTCAAAATATGCGTGGCGTTGATCCATGAGTCGCTCTTGCGCCGCATAATGGGGCCCTCCTCGGTGACGAACTCGAAAACTGGCACGTTGGAGTACGTGGCCAGGTACACCTGCGCAGGGTCGTACGACATGGCGGACGAATGATCAAAGATGGATTAATAATACAGAGGTGTCTATTGGCTCGCGGAGTGCGGATGCCTGCCAGTCGGATTCGTGGTGCTGGTGCTGCCGTTGGATGGCCAGCTATAAGTATTGTGAGAAAACCGGGTCTGCAGCAATGCAATGTCTGTTTTTAAGAAAGGCCAATTCGTTTGTGGGGCGTATTCGAGGTGACAGGCAAGATGCCTCAGACAATGGCACGGGACGGTTGAGAGCGCAAATAAACGTTTTGAGTTGGCACTGTTTGAATTGGAGAGGACTTAACTTCAAACAAGGTCACGTGACCCAATCTCTTAAAGCAGTGTAATGATGTGCAAAGTCGGTCTTGAGTTTAGAGCTAGCTGTTGATTGAATGTTATTTAATTTCATTGTTCACATGTACGGCCCATAAAATCTACGTGTTTGGCCATAGGCATATCCACACGGTCCAGGTTAAAAATCCTCCGACCATAAACTATAATAAATAACTCCGTTCCTCCGACCGATGAATTGATAATAAATTTGGGTGTCGAGTCTCGAGCGTTGTTTGGGTATTGACAAAACATGCACAGTTCTTCAACAGAAGGCGGTTTCTAACTGAAGATCATGTAGAGTCGGTAGACTACCACGATCATCACCATAAACATCGCTGATAGGAAATAAAAGAGATGCTTCTCAAACGACTGAACATACAGCTGCTTGGGCGACTCGCCGCTGAGCGGAATACTTACTACATGTTCTGCCGCCTGGAAACAAACCTCGCGCCGGCGAATGATCTGGCACTCTGCGGGGACAATTTCACGTTTGAGGATCGCCTTTCCCAAGAGAATGCCCGTGTACTGGGTTAAGGAAGTGTTAAGAATCGTATAGATGGCGCCGAGCCCTTTACCTTCACGTTCGAAGCCGCTAGTAATAGAATCGATCTTCAGAATCTGGCGAACGGTCGCAGGGGTCATCTCATGGTACCGTGCTACGTTATTGGCTACCGTCAGGAGGCCAAAGAGGAAGTGGGCGCACGCTAGCGACCGCTGTACTATAGGTGTATAAACCAAAAGGTTTGGGATCAAGAGTTTCTTAAGATTATCGAATGCCAGGAAAAACAACTCCAAGCAATTAAGTGTA
This sequence comes from Australozyma touchengensis, assembly GCA_030566735.1. Taxonomy (NCBI): domain Eukaryota; kingdom Fungi; phylum Ascomycota; class Pichiomycetes; order Serinales; family Metschnikowiaceae; genus Australozyma; species Australozyma touchengensis. The sequence continues at coordinate 115,426 of JAKUAS010000013.1, read as the reverse complement.
CGATATGCGGCGGCAAACGAATCCGTCGCAGCATCGATAACGAGTCCGCCCAAAGGTTTCACCAGACCTTCGTATTGTTGCGTCTCCCATCCATCAACGGGCGGCTCTACGCTCCTTCCGAAAACCGCATTGACGTCGTCTTCTAGCCGCACCATTGCGACTTTGGTCTTGTATGTCATAGACGTGATGTCGTCGTAATTGACGATCTTTAGAAGAAGCGTGCTGTAGATGGTGAGTATATCCGCGTACAAATGGATGATTTTCTTGAGTGCGAGAAGGTACTTGCGTGCGGCCACGTTGAGGCAAAGTTTGACAGCGTGCGGGTTGGCTCGAAGTAGCTGCTCGTCTTCAGCTGTGATGGCATACCCGTTGAAAGAGACGGTACGGTCTCCTATTAGATAAGTCATTGTAGATGCGAGTTAAGGGGTATAATAGGGAATTAAAGGGATTGTTCTTTAGAGGCGTTTATGTAGGCGCGTTCTGAGTGTTTGTGTGTTGTGGATGTTGTATGGGTGATGACTATGTGATCGTTGTGATGAGATAAGACGAAGGCGATGTGGTGATGAGATGCCAAGATGTAGTGTAGAATTGAATAGAAAGCAATTGTGGTGGATATAGGAGGTCAGGATGAAAGGAATTTTTTTTTCTTTTTTACCACTTGTTTTATGTGTCTTGTTTGAACAACAAGTTTCGAATCACATAAACAAACAAAAAAGACGAAACAAGGGCTCCCAAGAAGCAATTCGCAAGCTATATTTAGTAATTCATTTCTCAGAGGTATTTCTCCGGACGGTGTGCTGATAGCATGTCACACGCTGACTATTGATTTCGAAACGACACCTCATACCAGCTAAGTGTGCGTAATAAAATAGACCAGGGTCCCGGAATAATTCCGAGAGGCTCTGCTAGCAGCTCTCCTAAGTTCGAGCGTTCAGGGGTGCTTGCTTGTCAAGGCGCTTCAATATGAATATTTGCCCAGCAACAAAAGTCAAAAAGCCGCTGATTTATCTTCATTTCGGGTGTAATTCACCCACAAAAACTATCCAGCTCTCTTTTTTATATTTGTAACCCAATGGCATATTCTACTCTAAAGCATCTTTTCAATGACCTCGTTCTATTCACTTAGTGTGCTATTGGCATAGCATTTAAAGCGAAGCCAAGAAGAACAAGAGCAAGAAAAAAAAAGATACACAGAAAAATAAATAAAAATATAGGCGAATTCCCTCAAAATCGCCTAACTCCTCCTCATCATCATCTTTTCTGTTGTCTCACCTGCCCCTCGCCTCATAGTAAGCCTCACCTCTAGACCCTTTCCTACCACTACACAAATCAGCCATTTACCCTGATCATGACCTTCTTGGGTCTCTTCGGCTCCAAGGAGCTAGATCACGAGGAATACGAACGGCAACTCACCACGCTTAGCCGAGACATAGCCAAAACGAGAAACCATGTCACTTTCCTCCACCGCAAACGAGCCTCCGTCAGGACATCCTTGATCATGTACTTGGTGGTGGCATACGTGGCCACCGTGGCGTACCGGTATCGCCGAGCAACTTCAGGTATCGGCATCCTTGGCGGTGGCAAGTCTGTGTGGCAGCTTTTTGTCATGTGTCTGCTGTCTAAAGATATGTTAGTAGCGTTCTTGACGCCCGTAGCCATTGGCGTCTTCGTATACTTCGTAGATGCGTTTTTCCAGTGGTGGATCCGCAGCAAGGAGAAATACTTGAAGGTGTTGATGAAGCGGCACCGGGAGAAGTTGGAGGACTTAAAGCAGAAGACAAACTTCTCCAAGACAAACCTGCTACTCCAGCGGTTTGATTCTTCGGTTGCAAACACGGCGGGGCAGTCAGCTGGTGGTGCTAAACAAGCGCCAAAGCTTCCGAAGACGGTGAATGCCGGCGGACAGCGGTCCAACGTAGGACTAGGAACTCGTAGCGACGGTAAAGGCATTAATGGTAATAGTAGTAGTGGCAATGGTAGTGTACCTGGTAGTGGATTAGGCCCAGGAGTAGGCGGTACAGGGTTTGCTGGTAATGGTGGAAAGCCTGGCGCCAAGAATGCAGCCTTAGGAGCCCCTTCTGACAACGGTATTCAACCCCACGTTAACCCTAATGCTGGTCTTTCCACCGACACACACGCTTCGCCTGCTGGTTGGGCGGCGCCCGTCAAGAAAAGTTTCCACGACCGGGTGTTGGACCTCATAATAGGCTCCGAACACAACGAGACTGTAGAAAGCCGTTTCGCGCTCATATGTGCAAAGTGCTACACGCACAACGGACTCGCGCCGCCTGGATGCGCGGATCCTTTCACAATTGTGTACTTCTGTCGTAATTGTTCTTTCATGAACGGTAATGTCGAGGGCCGCAAACCGGAGGGTTTGAGCTCAGGTAAGACTACAGCCATCCACTCCAGAAGCAGCTCTGTACCTCACAACGACTCTGAGCCAATTTTGATTGAAGAGGGTCACGAGGGATCCAAAGAGAGCAATGAGGTGGATGTTGAAACAAAACCAAGCCCGGAAAAGGGCGAATGAAAGACTGGGTCGACAAATGGGTAGGTTTAATATATATCGAGTGAATGTAGAAAGAAAGTAGAACAGTTAGGTAAGGGGATTTTGCAAAAAAAATAAAGGAGCATCGATGAATGGTACAATAATGTACATCAAGACTACTGAGGACAAGAAAGAAAAGCAAGACAATCACTTAAAAAAATGCTGGAAAACGGGTATTAATTCATTCATATGTTAAACCTTTACAATTCCTAGATCAAGCATCCTTACTATATACTAGCTAAACGATCCAGACATCTAAGACAACTCCATGATGGCATTGACCATGTCACCCTTGTGCTTTCTCAAAGCGGCAGCAGCCTTACCACGAGAGACTTGAGTTTGCTCGACAATGATGCCAATGTCGTTGGCGTCCAATCCAGTCTCGTCAACATCCTCGTCGTCGTCCTCAGCTGGGGCCTCGGCACCGGCGTTCAAGGAAGCCTTCTCGAGGTCGGCAGTGATAGACTCAGGGCTCTTGTCGGCGAACTCCTGGGAGCCAGCGGCCTGTTGAGCAGCCTGCTGAGCAGCTTGAGCCTCGGCGAGTCTCTGGTTCATGTCATCGACCTTGGCCTCACCGAAAACGACGTAAGTGCCAGCTGGCGACTTGTACACATCGGGCTCGTTGATGGCGTAGATGATGTTACCTCTTTGCTTGAAGGTGACTCTGGAGATACCCTTGATCTGCTTGAGGCCCAACTTCTTGATCAATTCTCTGGCCTTCTTCTCGTTCTTGGAGATGACGTTGATGTCGGCGCCTTGGGGGATTTCTTCGATGGACATGGTGTGGTTTGGGTTTATGGGGGGTAGTAGAGACTTGTAGATCAGAATTTCTCGGTGAGCGTTGGAGAATTTTCAACGTCCTGCACACAGAGAGCACTTGGAATAAGAGGATCATAAGGGAAGGACGAATAAAAGCGGCAGGGGATTAGGGGCTGGAGCCTGGGGAGATCGCAATTGCGAAATTGGTGCAATTTTTAGTTGTTTTCTTGCCTTGCATGTCCGGTCAATCTTAGGAAAGTACAGCAGGGAACTAACCAAAAAAGCATCAAAAAGCCAATCATACGAAGACTGATCGATAGTTTATGATAATTTCGTATCGATGCACAGCTTCACTTACCTACCTCACTCGGCGGCACTTCCGACCGCAGAAACTAGATAACTTTTCATATCTCAAACTCATTTCTCTCAATTGTATTGAGCTTGGCAAACAAAATGTATGTAAGGTTTTCACAGCAGAAGATGGAAGCGTTGTTCTAGGCTGCGAGAAGGAAAGAGATAGTGAGACGAAAAAGTGTAACCGCTTCTCATTGAACCATCGTTTCCTAGGGTCCAGTTCAGATTGAACTGACTTCGATCAAACCCAGATACCTGACAAGGATAAGCAAACATGCGAATGAAGGCAAAAGGTCTATACTCTCGCATTTCCGCCGCCGTGTCCTATTCGTATCCCGCCTGTCTTAGCTCAAAGCGAAAATCGATCGAATCTTCAGTAAGACCCTCTGAAACCCCAAATTCGCCTTAGTTCGGCGAATCGGCAAGAACTAGCCGACGAGCAAATCACCCTTAACCCGCGGCTCTAGCACCCAGCCTTGCAATATCCTACATAAGAAAGCGCTTAGCGCTTCCGCTTTTCGAAAAATTCCACCTTCCGTATGAATACCGTTCGTCTTGCCAGTGGGTGCAAATTGCGTCTTGCACATAGCCTTGATCTACTATCAGGCGCCAAGGCTCAGACCAAGAACCTAAAAGAAACCTTCAAGATCTCGAACCTCCTCGTCCGAAAAGCCCCTTTTATTTGCTTCAGCACCGGTGTACTGGTCATTCTGCCGCATCTGCCACCAAATGTTAATCAGGTCGAATTCGGATCCGTGTAAACAGCGCACACCTTTCTGCAGGAACAATTAACCTGATGTAGACGAATATCCGTCGCCTCAGCTATTCGCCTCATGGAACACCCAGGAGAAACGAAAAGCTGCGCACAAATCGCCGGCGGAAGACGCTTTTATATTCGGCCGTTATGAGCGTTGCCGCCTTGCCTGGAGCTCGAGTTGCCTGCATTCCCGTTTCTTCCTGAGTCGGTCGTCTTTGTAATCGCAACTCTGGGTGCAGGTCCGCGTATTGCTTCCGTTCCGACCTGTTACAAAGAAAAACGCAAGAACCTCTCGAGCAACCTCTTTCACGAATCCCTTAATTTTATCGTGTAGGTTCTTTCGTTCGCCTGCTAGTCATCGCCTCCACGTACTTGCAGCAAGCGGCAATGGCTCCTAACGGGAACGAACCTTCTCTGTCGACCATGTCTGAGCCGATATCCGATGACATGATGAAACCAGACTTGGACCAGAAACCAGACCTGGACATCGAAAAAGGTAGCAATGGCAACCTGAACCCAAACCAGCCTTTTGTTAGGCCGACGCTCCATGACTTATACACCACGCCGCCGAGAAAGCTTCTGGACAGATTCGCCATGTTCCTCTTCCGCCACGGCTGGGGCGAGGTGCCTCAGTATTTGGCCGATCTTAATCAACGCATCCCTCGTGAGGTTTTTGTAAACTATGAGTTGCCTCTGCGAGTGGCCACGCTGCATGGAAAGCCGTTGGTCCATTACCCATCGAACAAGATCAGAACCACGAAGTACACGCCGCTCTCGTTCCTCCCTAAGAACCTTGCACTCCAGTTCCGTAAGGTGGCCAACGTTTACTTCTTGGTCATGGTCATCTTGGGAGCATTCCAGGTCTTTGGAGTGGCCAATCCGGGGCTTGCCGCTGTGCCCTTAATTGTGATTGTTTGCATCACCGCCGCCAAGGACGGCTTTGAGGATTACCAGCGTGGCAACTCCGACGTCGAACTTAACAATACCGCCACCCACTTATTGGGCGGTTTGCGTAATGTCAATGTCGAAGTAGATCAAGTCAGCGCGTGGCGTTTGTTCAAGAAGAAATGTACTCGTGGCATGCGTGTGGCCCGCAAGGGATTGCAAAAAGCGTTCGCGTATGTTTTCTGGCGCCGTGCGATGAAGGAACAGCTACGCCATCAGCAGGAGTTGGAGAAACACAACGCCTTGCATCGCATTTCGACGGTGATCTCTGACACGTCCGTCACCAACGACAACGCGGGGCCCAGGCCGTCCACCAGCTCGCGCAATCCTAGAAAATCACACCACCTGACGCGCGCGACAACGTTGCGCACGATTCCGGAGTCGATTCTTAATCCGCCGCTCCAGCATGCTAGTATCAACGGCGAAGACAGCCATGCGTCGTTCAAGCTCCGAAGATGGAAAGATATCAATGTTGGCGACCTTATCCGTGTGCGCGCTAACGAGGAAGTGCCTGCGGATATAGTTTTGTTGTCATCTTCTGACGTGGAGGGAACCTGTTTTATCGAGACAAAGAATTTGGACGGTGAGACGAACTTGAAGACAAAAATGACACTTGCGTGCGGACACACGTTGCAACATTCGCGTGATTTGAAAAATACCAAGTTTTGGATCGAATGTGATGGGCCCAACCGTCACCTATACCACTTTAAGGGAACGATTCACTATGAGAACTATGCTGCCAATGGCCGCTTGATCAATGACGACGAGATGGAGCCCATCACCAACAATAATGTTTTGTTGCGTGGGTGCACGTTACGTAATACTAAGTGGGTCATTGGTGTCGTGGTTTACACCGGATTAGAGACAAAAATCATGCTCAACGGAGGGTTTACGCCTGTGAAAATCTCCAAGATCTCGCGCGAGTTGAACTTGTCGGTGGTCATCAACTTCATTGTGTTGTTCGTGTTGTGTTTTATCTCTGGAACGATTAATGGTGTCTTCTATAATAAAACAGACACATCTCGAGTGTACTTCGAGTTTGAGGCATATTCACCGACGTCCGCTGGCAATGGAGTGTTGGCGTTCTTTGTCACGCTCATTATTTATCAGTCTTTAGTTCCAATTTCTTTGTATATCTCGATTGAAATCATCAAGTCGTGTCAGGCGTTTTTCATCTACGCCGACGTCAAGATGTTCTACGAAAAGCTTAACTTCCCATGCACACCTAAATCTTGGAGTATTTCCGACGATTTGGGCCAGGTGGAGTACATTTTCAGTGACAAAACAGGTACCCTTACGCAAAACATCATGGAGTTTAAGAAATGTACTATAAATGGTAAGTCTTATGGACTTGCGTACACGGAGGCGAAACAAGGTATGGATAAACGTGAAGGCGTAGATGTTCCGCGCGAAACGGAACGTTGGAACGCCGTCCTTAGTCACGACAGGGCCGAGATGATCGAGAACCTCCGGTCGTACGTAGACAACCAGCAGTTCCGTGAGAATGCGTTAACGTTTGTATCTAACGAATACGTTCGCGACACCTTGGTGCCACATACGAAGTCACCTGAACAGAAGGCTGCGAACGAGGCTTTTATGCTTGCTTTGGCATTATGTCATACAGTGATGACCGAAAAAAATAAGGAAGATAAAGAACTAAACGACTTCAAAGCTGAGTCGCCCGACGAAGAGGCGTTGGTTTCTGTAGCGCGTGACGTTGGAATAGTATTCAAGAATAGGTACCGGCGCTCAGTTGAAGTTGACGTTTATGGGCAGACACATACATATGATTTGCTCCACATTATCCCATTTACCTCGCATCGGAAGCGGATGTCGTGTATTTTAAAGAGCAGCGACGGGAAAGTAGTATTATATAGTAAAGGTGCGGACAACGTAATGTACAAGCGACTTTCTCAGACGATGTCCGACGAGATGCTTTCCAAGACCGCGTTGCACCTCGAAGATTTTGCTAACGAGGGATTGCGCACGTTGTGTATTGCTCAGCGGTACTTAGACGGCGATAAATTCGACGATTGGCTCCAAAGGTATAAGACGATCAACAACTCGTTGGACGACCTGAAGGAAGAGCGCATTGATGAATTAAACGAGGAGTTAGAGACGGACTTGATTTTGCTTGGTGGCACGGCGATCGAGGACCGTTTACAAGAAAAAGTACCTGAGTCGATCTCAATTTTAAGTGAAGCTGGTATTAAATTGTGGGTCCTAACCGGAGACAAGATTGAAACTGCCATTAACATCGGCTTCTCGTGTAACTTGTTGAGCAATGAGATGAAGTTGCTTGTGGTAAGACCCGAAGACGGCGATCTGCAACAAGAATACATCGACGGACTCATAACCGGATACTTACAAGAATACTTTGGCATGGACGTAAGCACGCCTGAACAAGTCGAACACCAACTTAAATTAGCACGCGCAGACCACTCCGTACCTACTTCAAACACCGCATTAGTTGTAGACGGTGCCGCACTTACACTTATTTTCCAAGAAGACAACGCGCTCCGTCACAAATTCCTTCTTTTGGGAAAGCAATGCAAATCCGTTCTTTGTTGTCGTGTCTCACCTGCGCAAAAGGCCGATGTGGTGTACGTAGTTAAAGATACACTTAACGTGATGACGCTTGCAATCGGTGATGGTGCTAACGACGTGGCAATGATCCAGGCGGCAAACGTGGGTGTGGGTATTGCAGGAGAAGAGGGGCGCCAGGCAGTCATGTCGTCAGATTATGGTGTGGGCCAGTTCCGGTTCCTTACGCGGTTGCTTTTAGTTCACGGCCGGTGGTCATATAAGCGGCTTGCAGAGATGGTTCCTTGTTTCTTTTACAAAAACGTGGTTTTCACGTTTACTTGTTTCTGGTACGGTATCTACAACAACTTCGACGGCCTGTACCTCTACGAGTACACGTACTTGATGTTCTATAACTTGGCATTCACATCCCTACCAGTTATCATTCTCGCGATCTTTGACCAGGATGTATCAGATTCAGTGTCCATGGTAGTGCCTCAATTATACCGTGCAGGTATCTTGGGCGAAGCATGGTCCCAGTATAAGTTTGTGTGGTATATGGCTGATGGCTTCTACCAATCTGTTGTGTCGTTCTTCTTCCCATATTTGATGTTCTACATCACATTCCAGAACCCGCAGGGTTTGGCCGTAGACCATCGGTTCTGGATCGGAGTGTTGGTGTGTACGATTAGCGTAACCGCATGTAACTTCTACATCCTCTTACAGCAGTACCGCTGGGACTGGCTCTCTGTGTTGATCAATGTCATCTCGATATTGCTTGTGTACTTCTGGACGGGAATCTGGACCGAGCGTTACTGGGCCAGCGAGTTTTATAAAGCTGCCACTGATCTTTACGGAACTTTCGGTTTCTGGCCATGCATGGTGCTGGCAGTATTAATTTGTTTGATTCCTCGTTTCATGTTCGATACTTTAAATAGGTATTTCCGTCCAAAGGACATTGACATCATTCGTGAGCGTGTGCTTGCAGGCGATTACTGTAATTTGCCATTTGGATACGACCCCACGAACTCGGCAGATATCGAGCGCCAGCGTCTTCTTCAGCGTCTCAATGATGGTGACACAGAATTGTTGCATAAGCTCGAAGAAGCTGCTGAAAAAGATACTACTTCTACACACACCAGCACCACAGAGAATCCAACGCCGTTCTCCAAGGCAATGCGCTCAGTGAAACGTAAGATGACCGTCAGCAACAGACCCCGTAAGAACACGCTTGAGAACCAGTCGCGGTATAACCAACAGCTCTTAGATAAGCCTTTGAACTTGAGTCAGTTGCGCCTTGAGATGATTAAACGAGGTGAGTATAAGACCGCCGGACGTAATTCATTGGACCGTATTTCCACGACGCATGGGCTTCCAGGAGTGACGAAAGCCGAGACTTTGCTCTCGTACCATCCAAGAAACAGCATATCTTTTGAGTAGACTTTTGGCACGGAAGGTTTCTGAATGTATATACACAGAGTAAGACTATTACAATGTATGAAGATTAGATTAGGAAAAAATGTACCCGCTTTCTTCATGTTTGGATATTGAATTGTTAAATATAAACTTGCAATAGCGGTAGGTTTGTGTGCTTGTGATAAACTATTTGAGAAGTCACCCGTATATGAACCTTTTTCCACGCATCAATAATAAATTGCAACTTTTACAAATCACCAAAAACATTCTTCGTAATAATTTTTAAAACCTTCGGTATATAATTATTTGTATTGTCTTCGTCTGTGCCTCGTTACTTTTGCCTGCCTTGACCCACCTGCATATTTCTGTTTCATATTCTACTCGCTTGAAGCACCTTTGAAACTACGTAGAGAATACACGGCCACACGCAAAGCGTATCTAACCAAGGGCTTATAACCACCCTATTATACATACATATATATATATATACCAGGTTCCCTGCCCATGGTCACATTCACATTGCTTGCGCCTTCACCAGGTGCAAAGTCATTCAGGGCTGTTCTCCTCAACTTCGACAATGAAATCCGTATCTTGGCCGACCCAAGCTGGGATGGCATAAACATCAACGATGTCAACTTCATGGAAAAAACACTCAGCGATATTGACTTGATACTTCTATCGCAGCCTACTCCAGAGTTCATCGGCGGGTACACCATGCTATGTATGCGATTCCCGTATCTAATGGCCAATATCCCCGTTTATGCGACAGTAGCAGTGAGTCAGTTAGGGCGTGTTGCCACTGTTGAGTTTTATCGGTCGCGTGGGCTCTTGGGACCCCTCCAATCGGCAATTCTTGAGGTTTCCGATGTAGACGAATGGTTCGACCGCATCACACTGGTCAAATATTCGCAAAACATGACCATGCTTGAGAATAGACTCTTATTAACTGCATTTAACTCAGGTTCCAGCTTGGGTGGAGCTTTCTGGCTCATCACAAAACGGCTCCAAAAGGTGGTGTATGCACCTACTTGGAACCACTCCAAGGACTCGTTCCTCAACGGTGCCGGGTTTACGGGTGCCAACGGCATGACGCCACCGCAATTGATCCGTCCAACTGCCGTCATCACAAGCACGCAATTGGGCTCGGCCATTCCCCATAAGAAACGTACAGAGAAGTTCTTAAACTTAGTAGACGCAACACTTGCGAATGCCGGTGCGGTACTCCTCCCGATCTCAATCTCAGGCCGCTTTTTTGAGCTCTTGCAGATCGTAGATACACATCTTGCTAACTTGCAGGGCGCGGCGATTCCCGTGTATTTCCTTTCGTATTCAGGAACAAAGGTATTGAGCTACGCTTCCAACCTCTTGGACTGGATGTCCACGCAACTAATTAAGGAGTATGCGGGACAGTCTACGGGAGATCAAACGTATACGCGCACTCCCTTCAATCCATCGAAAGTAGATCTCTTACTGGACCCCAACGAACTTGTACAGCTTCCGGGCCCTAAGGTCGTGTTTGCGTCCGGGTTGGGAATCCGAGACGGTGACATATCTGCGAGAACTCTAGACTGCATTTGTAATGATGAAAAGACAACGATTATCCTTACAGAAAGAACACCTTTTTCTTCCGACAACAACATCGCCTCAGATTTGTACCTGGAGTGGTATAAGCTTGCGAGCGAAAAAAACAATGGCGTAGCCGAAGATGGGATCCCTGTGCCGTTGGAAAGAGTCTTTCCCTTGAACGGATGGACCGCTGAAGAGCCACTTGTAGGAGATGAACTTAAAGAGTTTACGGACCGAGTCACACAGACGCGTCGTCAGAAACTCATGGAAAAGGTGCGTGACAAGAAGAATAAAAACATTTTGGACGCGGACGATGACTCATCGTCGTCTCTGGACGAAGATTCGAGTGACGAAGAACAGCTTATTACTGAAACAATAGGAGCCAGTGCCAAGCCCTCGGCCAGCGCAGTAACACCTGGATCTGCAACCGTTGCGGCCATGAACACGTTAGATGTATTTGTGACCGACTACGTGACGGAGAACTTAACTGCAAACAAACCGGTCGACTTTAAAGTGTCAAGCAAAATGAGACCAAAGCAAGCAATGTTTCCCTTCCTTGACTCGACAAAAAAGCGTAAATTCGATGACTACGGTGAAGTTATTGACCATAAAATGTTCCGTCACACGGATGAAGAGGCTGCCAATAGTAAGCTCATCAACGATAGTCGACGCAAGTTCGATGATGAGCGCGGTGGAAGATGGGACCGAGACGAGCGTAACGGGCGCCGTTTTGATCGTAACAGGGACCAGAAACAAGATAATAAGCTCACACCACAGGAGGCGCTCAATAACGAACTTCTTCAGAAGTATCTCGATACCCTTCACAACCCATTGAAAAGGGTGCCTCTTCCGACCAGCTCCAATGTTGCCATCCGTGTGCGGTGTGGTCTCTCGTTCATTGACCTCGCGGGCCTTGTAGATTTGCGGTCATTAAACACTATTTTGTCGAGTTTGCGCCCGCGCAACTTGGTACTTCTTCCAGACATAACGTACAGCGATAGCCTCGATCCGAGCCTCAACGGACGTAAACTGGTCGAAGCGGTGTTTCAGAAACAAATCAAGGAGCAGAAGGCTCTGCCGGCGGACGACACGGAGTTTGCGAGTGCTCACTTCAATCTCCTTACACATGCACGTAGCGCTGCGTCCACAGGTTCCAGCAACCAACTAAAACTTTTTGTTCCCGTGCCAAACCAGCCGGTACAAGTAGGTGGAGACAGCTTGGGTGGCAACACCGAATTTGAAATTCAATTGAACGACGAGTTAAGTAGCATGCTCTCATGGCAAAGGCTCGAGGGCCAATATAAGATCACACACGTTCGTGGTGAACTTGGCGTGTATGAGTCGAGCTGGAACGTCAGTAAGGCGGATGGTGCCGCTGGAGGCAGTGCCCTTCCTCAACTTCTTCTCAAGCCAGTAGATGGTACTGCCGCCGTCGAGGCCGGAAACGCAAGGGAGCAACTGAAAATTGCAGACTTTGGGTCGACAATGGCTATCGGTACTGTGCGGTTGACGGAGCTCCGCAAGAAATTACTTTCTCTTAACATGAACGCAGAGTTTAAGGGCGAGGGTCTTTTGGTGGTGAACAATGAAGTATCGGTACAAAAGGTATCTACTGATAGCTCTCAGGGCGAGGATGCTGGGGATATCTTGGTGGACGGACAAATTGGACCCTTGTACTACCAAGTGAAAAAATGCATCCGGGAGATGCTTGCATTTGTATAGACAATGGATAACTGGGCGGTAAAACGACGACCTTGTATCAGCGTGTGTATCAAGTTAGTTATGCCTAAATGTACATATCCTTCAAATAGGAACGATATTTGATTTCGTATAGGTTCGCAAGCGGCTTTTTGCTTCAAAGTCATTCCAATATTAACATTTTTGATACAAGCTTGAATTGTCTCTCTAAGCACTTCACAGAGTAGTAGTCTCACCTATATCTTTTCTTAGCAGAGTTTGAAGCGACCAATAGATGACCTAGCCGACATTCCAAAGAAGCTATCCTAACTGAAACTACAGGCATATTTATCAAAGAATAAAGGTCTATAAAAAAAGAAACAAAAGAATACATTGCCTCTTCGTGTATGGCAAATACTCGCGTCTTTGTACATACGTTCAGCCTGAAAATACGTAGTGCCACAAATACAGCATGGAAACGTCACATTCAAGAAGACCACAACCCTTCTTACAAGCTTTTTAACCAAATAATCGACTGGTTTACATCAATAGCTGCAGAAGTGTTCGTTTTTGCAGCCAGTCGTGCGCCACCCAAACCCACTCCAGACCAATGAAACGCAAACGCACATCGTCTCACTAACTACTACCACCATGCAACCATACTCCCGGTCTGGAGGCACCAGAAGGTGTTTCTTCGAGTTCCAGACCTTCATGGCCTGCTACACGTCTGCAGACACTGCCACCAGCAAAGAGTGCCAGCCACACTTTGATGACTACTACGAGTGCTTGCACGGATTTAAGGAGCGTGAGAAGGCCCGTTTGATGAACAAGCAATTGAAGGCAAATGAGGCTACGGGCGAAGGCATCAAGGCGTCGGACTTGTACAAGAAGTCTGGCTCTGTTTACGAAAACTTGGACTTGGTCAAGTAAGGCATGATATAGTAATAAAAGGCATAGGAACGGGGTGTAGACGAAAGAAGGGAATACACTTGATGAGAAGGCTTAGAGATGCGAAAAATGAGGCGATCAAGGCGATAATCGTCTTGGATGTTCGAGGAAGAGTGACAGCTATACTGGCCAATAAGAGCTGGGGTATTGGAGATCGTATTTTCTCCCGTGTCCTTCCATGACAGTTTTGAAATGCAATGCTTATTGAACTTGCGACATTGCAAAGAGGAAAATTGATTTATTAGGGAATTGTGGTGACTTAGCTTTCATTCCTCTAGTTCACTGCAGTATCAAATGTCCATCCCAAAGCATTCAGAAATCCGGTAAATGATGCATTCAAGTAGATATGTATCCAATATACTCCCTTCTCTTACTTTCTGTAGTTTGCTGAACCGCTTTAAATATGTTTACCTGTTACCATGCTCTCTGGTTCATTTCAAAACGCTTGCTGACCAGCTCCTTTCTCCTTTCTGTTCTTTTTAAATTGTTTCTTTGTTTCTTTTTTGTTTCTTCGTTTTCTTTATTGTTTCTCCTTTCTATACCCTCTATACTCTTATTACTCTCGCTCTTACTTCATCTTGTTACTCTCTTTCGTGTTCTTCATAATACTTCTGGCTCCATCCTTGATGATATTACAGTAGTGTTTATCGAGAAGAACATTTTCCCAAAGGACCGCGGAGCCGATGTTGTTCCGTTCCATCTCCACCTCATGGCCCTCGCGCTCAATGCCCAAAATATAGCTGCCTTCCGACGCAATACGATCGTCCGAGCTCCACATCGAGTTTAAGGGGCCTCCGTACTTGCCTATGAGCTTGGCCACGAACTTGAGCGTGGCAATCAGGGTCTTCTCGGGCATCTGCAATAATGCAATATATAATCGCTTTACAAAGGGCATGCATCGCGCCAAACTACCGTTACGCGACCGGAAAAATACAAGGTCAAGACATTTGATGAGGAGTTCGGCATTGGTCGATACATTGACCGCTGGTTTCACGGGGATATCTGAATCAGCCAATGGATCGGCAAGTCGCAACGTTTTGTGCGAAAACTCAAGGTCGGCACTTACGGACACGTCTACGAGGATAAGATGCAAAGTGTGGATGAATTTTGTGAGATCAAACGAGATCGGAAGCCGTCCAGCCTCACCGTGGTTGAGTACCAACAGGAAAGCGGCACTGATGCATAGAAGAAGCTTACGAACCTCTTCAGGGGTGTATAATCCACCAATGCTTTCATCATCATGTGTGATACCGTACAGTTCAGTTTGAAGTGTGTGCTCGTCGACGATTGTAGTCATGGTCTCCTTCAAAACTTCAAGGAAATCGCCAAGAAGGTCGAAGTTTGCCATCTCACCAAACTTAGCAAGGCCCTCCATGACCGCAGCCACAAGCAGCTTCAGCGATACGTCATCGCCATCAGAAGCGGCCTTTAAAATCTCCAAGTATAATGTCAAAACCTGTTTGAGCGTTTGAGACTGAAACTTTTCTCTTTGTTCGGCGGTAATTGCTTGTTCGGCTTTACGCATCTCGGTCTCGATAGCCTTAAGCTCTTTACGTTGTTTACGTTGTTTCTTGGATAAATGCACTCGGTCCTTCTTCTTCATTTTGGGTGCGTCTGTCTTGACACTGTTTGGATCATAGTCGTCGAGAAGCGCCAAGCTCAAAAAGACATTGATCACGGCCTCATCCACGCGAAATTTTTTGTCACGGATAACTTTACAAAGAATGCGGGTGATGGTGAACGTGAGCTCTCCGTGCTCTTTATCGTCGTGGAGAAGGGTCTCAAGCGTACGAAGACTCATCGTGAACACCTCCAAATCAGAGGCGACTGTGGGTTTACGGTTGAGACGACGGATCGGAATGGTGAAAAGCTCCTCGTTATAATTAAAGTGACGGAGTGACGAGTTGCAGAGTTCACACGCAGCTTTAGCAGCGATCTGGCCCAGCTTGATTTGTTGCGGCGTGATGCGTTTATTGTTGAGCGAATTCAGGGCGGAAACACGTGCCTGTGTCGCAAGAAGTTCGACGTAATCACGCCAGTTGGTGACGAGCGCTTGCTCAAAGCGTCGTTGCCTTGCGAGATCTTTGCCGACCTTTTCGCGCAGCTCTGCGTCCGTCAAAGGTCTAATACGATATCCTGGAGCCAAGGATTTGAAGACAGGGATAAGCGCCAAGATCGCAAGCCGGCTGGCTGCAAGATCGTTAGATGTAGTGAGCTTCCTCAATGATACAAGACATGAAATGTTCTCCTCTGGATCTTCCATGATCCGAGACGCTAGCACTGCCACCTCTTCCTTTGTGCGAAGCAACCTCTCTTGCGGAGTCAATTTATCTTCGGGCAGGGTTTCCGGAGCATCTGCTCCATCACTGCCGTTGGCACCCTCAGCGCCCTCTTCACTGCCATCAGCATCAGCATTAGCCTCAGCATCACCCTCATCCGAGTCAGACTCCTCCACCACTTGGCGTGTGACTCGTTCCACTTTGCCTCCGCGCTTGATGGGCAAAGCCTCAACCTCACCGACCCCCAGGACAGTACGAGGCTGCAACTCGAAGCTCTGCTCCTCATTGTCCCAGTCGCCGGAGCCTGCAGAAAAGACGCCGGACGATAGGAGAGCGTTGTCAGTTTTGAACTTTTTATTTTTCTTGTTCTCGATGTTATCCTTCCGCTTGGCCATGGTGGGATTTTTGGATCTGGAACTTAGGTCAAGTGCATCTCATCGGTAGTATGGGGAGTGTCGGTCACGTGATAGCGATGGGCATCGGACCGAATCCTAATAAGCCGGTAATTTCAAAAAAAAAAAAATAATAATAATAATTTACAGCGTTTCAGTCTCTGGCCCTTTGTTGTCTTGGCGCTTGCGATGTATGCCAGGTAGCTTGGGTCTGCTCGAGTACAGACGCGCTACAATTAGGAAACGTATCTGAACTTCATTATCCTGTTCTAACATAATTGAAAGCGAGGCAATGGCTCATAACCAGACTCTCCTCTGACCTAGTAGTTAGGCACTGATGCATTCCGTCTACCTCTACAAGCGCCAGATCAAACAATGGGCGCAAAACGTATTCATTACTATAACGCAAACCTTTCGAACCAGTCGAACTTATGGGACGTGCTGAGCTACCAAGTTAGGCATGGCCCAACACTTGTAATCCATGAGTTTAGCCATGTAGCAGAGACCCTCGGTTTCAATGCCGTCGTAGCCTTCATCTCTGTCCCAACTAGTGCCTACAATATACAACGGAGGGAAGATCACGCCCTGCTTGAACAAGAGTGACTTGAAGAAAAGAACGGCGCCTCCAACGGAATCAAGTGGTTCGGAGTAGTCCAACTCGCGCATGGGCGAGTCGTCAGGCAGATTATGGATGTCCTCCGCCATGTTGCTGAGATGGCGCATACCGTTTTTGTCGTAAGGCACGTAGGCGGCCTCGTCCCACTTTCCTTCGTTGAAGAGCTCAAACTGGTGCTCCGAAGGCTTTGTTCTGGGCCCTGCCCACGAGTTCTTGTCGTAGTCATTAGTCGCACCTGGGCGGCCAACGATGGGCACGGCCACATCGTGGTCTAAACGAACGAAGCGTTCAAGCATGTCTGGGTGGTCAATTCTGAACACATCTGCGTCGAAGAACAACGTGTACCGTTCGTCCACCAACGACGACAGGAGGGCGAAATTTCTCCACCGCGCAATCAGCCGTCTACGGATACGCTGCACCTCATTACGGTCGTCGTGGCGCCCGAAGCTTTCTTTAACGAATGTCTCGCGCACAAGTGTGACGCGGGCGAACTCAAAATCATCGTCCTTCATGTCGTCGAAGAACTGGCGTGTTTCGTGGTATACCAGCTCGGTGCCGCAAAGAAGGCCAAGACTGATCAACTTTGGGTCGTACTCCATGGATTTGATGGTAATTAAGAAGTCTGCAAAGTGTCTGTCGGGACCAAAAGCGTTCTCGCTTCCGATCGAGGACATGAAGAGAACAGTAGGCGCGTCGCCGTCGTTTTCAATGAGGCTATTTCTGTAAATTACTTTTTCGTAACCGGCTTTCTTGTCGTGGAACACAGTCTTGACGACTTTGGAATGTGGCGCGTCGTCCACAGCTCCATCGTGAGGGACCGTATCGAAGCCACGGTTAGGGTCAACCTCAAGATCCGAACCAGCATGACCCGAGTCAACATGCTCCGAGGTTTCATGGCCAGCATCTATATGCTTTGAGTCTGTGTCTGCGTGTGTAGCGCCTTCACCGAAAACTCCGTCCACGTTGCCCTCGGCGTCAGATGCAGCAGAGTCGTCCTCGTGTTCAGGGTATGGAAGGATATTGGGGGTTGTGTTTGGGATCACTGGGGGCTCAGTCCGCTCTCCGTCGGTCGGGACAATGCCGCCATAGTCAAGCTCAGGCTGCACGGCCAGCTCAGGGTAAAGCTCCGGCGGAGTGACATAGTCGGACGAATAAACGTCGATTTTGTCGGAGGACATTGGCGTGAACGCCAGGAAAACCGCACCACACAACACCACAGTAATGGCCACTTTGAGAGCGAACCTGACCTTTCTCAGCTTGAAGTAGCTGTTCATGACATCGTACTTGGACGACGAGTCGGATCCGAACGAGTGCATTGGGTATTCTGCTGGCAGCAGCGTCATGATTGAGAAGAACAAGTAAATAAAAATGCCACGCTTGTGGTGATGAGCGAGAATAAGTATAACACTGGGTTTGTGTGCCCACGCAGGTCGGCTAATTAAGAATGTTCCAATGCGTCTTATAGGCGAGTTGCTTCGCGCTTATCAAGTAAGGATAGCAAGGGTCCCCGCGTCTTTGCCGTTTGATCGATGCTTCTAAGCGTAGCCGAGCTTTCGACAAGTTAGCAGTTGGCCCAACAACATCGCCCCTGGTCCTTTTGTTCTTCAATTCGCCCATCCGGGCGTCGCTGTTCCAAGTATATCAACTAGGGCCCTGCATGCCAAAATGCAGTCCGTGCTATTACCTTCCGCGATGATGACAGTATTGCAGATAAGCTGGCCGCACATATATGCACGTCGTATGAGTCTGGATCAATGCGTAACCGTACCCAACAAGTTCGTTGATTCCGAGATGCGATCTCTTTAATTAGTCTGACGACTGGAACATTGAAGGACGTGAGACTTGAAGGGTCCAAATCCACCGCAAACGCACCTGAATCTGCGTCTCGGAGTGTATTTTACGGCTCAGGAGGCATTTTCGACATTTGACTTCGAATCCTCTGTGCGGCTTATCTCTTGGGTTAGTCCAAAGTAGAATGCAGCGCCGCCCGGTTCAGAGCACTGCTCACTCGTAGGTTACGAGCATTATTCGAGTGCCTCATGCATGAATTGTGCCCGTGCTGTTCAACTGTGGTTGTTTGACTCTGACACAATACGTCGCCATAATCAATTGAACGACGTGTTTTGTGCATGTGTTGTCGGACGGAGGGCCGCGGGGCTGCTTAGAGCCCTAAAAATCGTTCGCACACTATTCTTAGTTTGATAATGTGCATACCTCACTTTTCGAATAATCCTTTGTTGGCTAATCAAAGTGCAACCAACGCCTTGGCCGTGATCGATACTCGTCAGCACCTTGTGTTTCTCGCCAATGCATGTGTCCAATGCTCTTGTCTTCGATACTGGTCTCCATCACACTTTCCAGGGTTCAAACTCCCGTAATTCATTCCTCCAAACGTCAACCCTTGTTTACGCTGCATCCAAATTGGAAGGACGGACGCGTTTGTTTTTATCTCTATTTGTCTCAACCCTAGTATCGTAACTGATGGCATCCACCCGACGTAGCCCTATCTGCGACTTGCATCAGACCGCAGGCGTATGTACATGCTCCTAACCGCTTCAATAAAGTTCATGGTTCAAGGTACAAAAACATTGTACGACCCTGGAAATTTATCTCTTCGCTAGTCGGGATGGATCAATCGAAATTGTGGTCTCGGCAAAGCCAGGGTCTGATCGATGGCGATTGTGCGGTTCTGCCTGGTTAGGCAATAGCTGTCAAGGGCAATTTACGAAGGACGTAAAGAACCGTACGCCCTTACTGGTGAAACAGGGCGCTGTCATACGGACCGTGTTCGAAGCACCAATAGCCGCTGTTCGAAGCCCCAACGCAGTCCTATGCTCAGTATTAGTTGCTCATCTTTTGTTCGCGCGAGACTATTGGAAATAGTCGATTGACCTAATTTTGACATGTCCGAATACTCATCTACACTTGGATTCCAGTTAACCTACTCTTCGATTCGTATTCAATAAAGAACATACGGATAGTTATGATGAAACTGTAATTACAGAATGGACCAGAGCCTGTATTGCTCTGCTTACATTTGCTCCAACTCCTTCGTGTACTCATCGATTGTATGGATTCATGAGCCAGTGGTCCTTTCAACTTGATGCCATTCCCTGCGTCTTCTGATTCTTTTGTGATGGAAGGACTTGCATCAATTGAGTTTCAATGTTTGCCCCGTTTCAATTGCAAGGGCTGACGGTCCCTTTTCACCGCCGGCTTCTTTCTATAAATTTGCCATCTGCTCATGGTACCCGAACTGCAAGGTATATCGATGTTTTGTTCGTGGCCGGTGGCATCTAAACCACACACAGACCGATGCCTGGTGAATGTGGCATATTCGTTCGAATTCATAACAATTCGCATGTTGGAATTGATTTGGGACGTTAAAATTCGTGCATATGTTTAGAGATGGAATTCATTTAAAACTTTTACTAGAAAAACAGAGTTCTTGAACTCATGTAGCCTTAAAAGAATAACAAAACTCTGCCTATACCTTTTACATCTCTTACATTCGTAGCATCTTGTCTATGTACACTTAGTTGTCAAAGACACGAAGACGGCTCGTGACTCTGTCATCAATCTCCAAGTCTTGGACCCACTCGCTCTTCTTTGTCTTTCCCTTTTCGACCCATTTCTTAGGCCAGTCAAGCTCCTCTTCACCCGCCAAGTACTTGTCCTTGAACTCAAATGGTCTACTCTTGCCCTCGACTACAACCATTGTTTTGGCTGACACACTTTCCGCCAAATTTCTAGTGGTGAAGTAGTTGAAGATTTTCTCCGGTATCCTCATAAACCCGCTAATCTTGGGGATAGGGAAGACATAGATCGGTTGTTCGAACAATACTGGAACACCCTTTTCGTTGAGAATTGTCTTGGAAAAATTGAGCTCTGGTGCGAGCTTTCCGTTTGAATAGTCAGTGGGTGCAATGTACGGCGCAGGGACAGGCGGCTGTTGATCCTTAGGTCCCTCCTCTTCGCTGTCGGGCTGAATATCTTCCTGTTTGTCTGCGTCGGGCAATACAGTTTCAGGCGATGGTGTTTCTACGGGAACTTCACCAGCAGCAATAGATTGCTCGGCTCCTTGTTCTAAGGGGGAGATTGCTGGCTCAACAGCAGCGGCCTCGGGCTTTTCTAAGGGACCCAAAAGTCCCTCGTGGACACCGTTAACATACTCCTTGTACGATCCTCTTCCTATGCAAACTATACCACCACAAAGCAAAGGATCTTCTGCGTTATCGCGAACCGGAGTTTTAGGCTCAAACACACGATAAAGCCCAAGAACGTCCTGGGCAGTATACAACTCGTTTCTTGCCTTAAACACCTCCGGCTCTTCCTTCTTACTAAAAAGGGAAGCAACGCGATTCTTTTGGACATTGAAAAAGTTAGTCCACGAGCGCTCGTAAGCCTCCTCGGCCTGCTTCTGTTGTTCTAGCTTCTGTTCCTCGATGTGGGCCCTTCTCAACTGTCTCACCTTCTCAGCAACTTGCGAACGAATATCGCCTTGCCTCGTCTCCGTGTAAATCTCATAATCTATTGCAGCGGAGTTCAAAATCGGTTTGATGTATTTCCTGAAATGGCGTAACGATTCCTCAAGAAAGTCGTTGGGTGGAGGTGCAATGAAGATCGTGAGTTTCCGCGGAAGCCGGTCGGCTGCATACACCTCTTGGGCTAAGTGCTCTACCTGCTTTGTGTACTTCTCGCGGATGAGCTTTTGCTGGTGTTTATCGTAGTAGATGCCTCCTCCGATGGACGCCAACACAGTCCAGAAAATCATCCAGTTGCGCGAGGGCAACGAAACTTTTGGGATACCCATAGCTTTGAGAGCAGGGTTTGACCATTGTTTCTTTGGTTTGACAGATGCCTTGGCCGGGGCCTCGGCTGGTTTCTTTTCGTCAGTCATGGCTGATCTGAACTTTGGTTAGATGGGCATCTGTACAGTATGGCTGCAAAAGGCTATAAGTCGAGGGAGCTTGAGGGAGAGTCAAAAAATGAGATTTGGTGTTATTCGCACTTGCAAAATTGATTTATAAAAAATAGTCGATGTTTATTTAGTGTGATGCTCGGTTTCTTCTCCCTTGGCCTCAATCAAATTGGAGCGTCTTTCTGAAATCAACAGGGATTAAAATCAAAATTCGATGGACTTTATGGAATACACGAAACTGGGTTTGTCAATATCAGCTGATGCGATTGATAGCCCACGTCCTCTAGTCGCTACTCCTGCTTATTCATTCACTACCTTGTCTGAAAACTAGTATAGCCAGAACTTCCGTAGCTCATCTTCCATGATCTTCTGGTCCATCAGTTTTCCAATGAAAACCAACTTGTTGCTTTTTATGTCTGGATGCAACGTCCCGTTTTCAATAATGTCATACGTATCTCTGACACCTTGAATCACCCGAACATCATCACCACAGACGAGGATCCCTTTGAGTCGGTGGATTTCAATAGGCTTCTCGTCAGCCTTGTGTTCCCAAAGTACACGCTGCAAGAACTCCTCTACTTTCTCAAAACCTCCAGGGTTCTTAAAGAAGGGAAAATCAATGCATAAGGTAGAAATCCTGTCGTCGTGAAACACATTGCCTCCTCGAAGTCCAGTTGGACTCCTTATGTTACTGTTGTTTGCCTCAAAGGCATGCAAGTCTAGGATCTTATCCAATGCAATGTCCCCAAACTTGGTGGTATGGATCGGACTAGACGAGTTGATGCTCCGTAGCCTATTCGTGAGCGCTTCGATTTCAGCTTCAGTCGCTACTTTATCGATCTTGTTCAAGAGAATCGTATCTGCCAATGCGATCTGCAAGTGTGCTGTTGTAATGCCTTCATCAAGCATCGCTTGTTCCTTCTCCACTTGAGCAGGCGTCAGCTCTGCATCGCTTGAAGCCAAAAGATGATTGTTGGTTTTATGCCAATGTCCACCCACATCACTCAAACACTGGAGGACATTGCTGGAGTCTACTATGGTGATAACTCCATCTATGTATACACTTGATGCTAGCGCATCGTCGAGCCAGAACATCTGGGCTATCGGAGCAGGGTCCGCTACTCCCGTGGTTTCTAGAAGGATGTAATCTATGCGATCTTTCGACTTTTCAAGGAGATTCTCGATGGCCAACACGCCATTGTCTTTCACAGTGCAGCAGAGGCATCCATTACCTAAATCCAACCATTCTTCCACCGCATCATTGTTCGAATCCTGGATTGTCACCGATTTCTCAATGGCTGCGGTATCTCCAAACTCATTGAGAATTATCGCTAGTCTCTTTTTGCTTGTTCTTCCGATCATCTCTAGCAACGTAGACTTTCCTGAACCGAGATAGCCGGTGATGATGGTGATTGGAATCTTGTCCCTCTGCTTAGGGGGTTCATTGAACTGGGACGTATCTTCTATGGTTGCAAGGTACAGAGGCTTGAAAGTGAAGTCTGGGGGAAGCTCTTCCACGAGATCTGGGATGTCGTCCATAATGGAAAATATGACGGGATCGATGGAATATAGTGGGCGTAGTGGTTCCAAAGGTTTTGAGCCAAGGTTCTGATTGTTTTCTGTGGTGTTGTGTTGAAGAGTAGTGGTTGATTTGCAGCCGTTCTGGTGTCAGTGGAAACCCCAGACACACCACCCTGACTACCAAAAAAAAAAATCTTTGAAAACTATTCAATTTGCTTTATCGAGCAAATATTTCTTTGATTTAAGAGGAGGTCGTCTACTGATCCATTCCCTTATACAAGAACAAAGAAGCCCGAGAACATGCGTCTCAAGAAAACTCACAAATTTTCAGTTGTCCAATCCGGAAAGCTGTTATCAAAATTCACGTTTGACGTATGTTCATCGCACTATTTTCTTTCCCACTTGAAGCCGCACAGAGCCGTTCCCCAGACTATAACTACCACACAATGAACTACACCAGAGCGTTGGAAGCAGCCCTTATGGGCTTGGTGGTGTTTCACATGCTCTTGTCGCCCTACACCAAGGTCGAAGAATCGTTTAATATCCAGGCGGTCCACGATATGCTCAACTATGGCGTCTACCCCAGGGAAGTGTTGCAAAACTACGACCACACCGAATTTCCCGGGGTAGTGCCACGTACCTTCGTTGGAAGCTTGCTCATTGCCGGCGGTGTCAAGGCAGTCGACTTGATTTACTCGCTCTTTGCCGGCGAATCGTTCATTGCTGATAGGGAGATGGGCCAACTTCATGTCCAAATAGTGGCACGAGGACTCCTAGGATTGGCCAATGTCTTTGGAATCATGTTCATCAGGAGAAGCTTGGATAGGATCCTGACCCCGGCAAACAAGCCAGCGCACGGGAACTCGTTGGGGTTCTTCTATACCCTTATGTTTCTCTCTCAGTTCCACATCTTGTTCTATGCAACGAGAACGCTTCCTAATTTCGTGGTGTTACCGGTGGTCAATTTCGGTCTCAGTAAAATCATAATCGGAGACATGTCTGGGTTGAGTTGGATCGCTTTTGCCGGCGTGATATTTCGTTTGGAGGTCGGTGTGCTTGCCGCCAGCATCGCGCTTGTATCGTCACTCGTGTTTGGCCAGTCGAACTTGTTCCAAAATGTCATGTTCTTAATTGTTTCGTCTGCGATTGGCTGTTTCGTTTCGTTTAACGTAGACTCGTACTTCTGGGGCACTTCGGTGTTACCTGAACTCGTGGCGTTCAAGTTTAACGTCGTTGCAGGAAAAGCGGTCGAGTGGGGTGTTGAGCCATACACCGCTTACTTCACGAAATATATCGTCAACTTCTTCCGTCCTCCACACGTGCTCTTCTTGTCAGTTTTTGGTCTCGGAGTCGACCCTGCTCGTTTGGGGCTCGGCACACTGAAAAGCTCGGAGCAAAAATCACCTTCACTCAATTCTTTGCGTGTATTGGCCATTTCTGCGCTTCTTTTTGTTGCAATCATGTCCTATCAGCCTCATAAAGAATGGAGATTCATCGTTTACACGATCCCAATCTTCAATGCAGTTGCAGGAAATGGACTTAATCACTTGTGGAATGGCCACTCGAAGCTGTTAGCCCACAAGCTCTTGTTCTTTTTAATGATCGTAAGTACCGGTGTGGCGTTCGTGTTATCTACTTTCATGAGTTTCGCCTCTAGCTTCAATTACCCCGGCGGTCAGGCCATCAACTGGGTAAACGACTATATAACCTCGAACAACGGTAGTAATCATGTGCTTGTTCACATGGATGTACCCGCATGCATGACTGGTATCACCAAGTTCACCCAGTTCCACAACAGCGCCATTACATACGACAAGACCGAAAATGAGGGCGAGTTGGCACATATCTGGAACGACATCAACATCTTGATCACACATAAGGACATGAATAACGCCCCCCTGCTGGACTTCCTCACGTACGACGCTCTGCACTGGAAGGAGCTCAAGCAGATCTCGGCGTTCGCTAACGTCCGCGGCGTTGGGTTCGTTACCGATCTTCTCGTGTTGGCCAAGTCTCCCGAAACTAGAGCACGCTTGGTGACAGCCATTTTCATGGAGCTTAAAGAAGGTAAAGCTGATACCTTACAAGAGTTCCTCCGTAGATCTGTCGTCCTCAAAACGTATTTGCGAGTGTATGAACGTACTGAGAAAGATGTTTTACCGCAGAATCCCGGTTTTAGGAAGTCTATTCAGTACGTTGACGACAAGGAGAAGAGTGTAAAGCCGCCAATTGCCGACATAACCCCCGAGATGGTAAAGGAAGACGTGAACGAGCAGATTGACGAATTAGAAGACGAGATAAAGGCTCATATCGCAGATGAGCTTTGATCTATGCAGAGGATAAGTACTTATTTGTAATGTAATCGGATAGAGCAAGGGTAATGTCAATATACGTAGAGAAGAGATTCAAAGCAGAAAGGGAGGAAAACGAAGAATGAAATGGAAATGATTAGCTTAAAGAAACGTTCAGACTTTTGTTTGTTTGTGAGAAATGCTTTTTTAAAAATGTAAGTAAACAACTATTGAATTCGTTTAGGCGACGATTGAGCAGATTGAAGGCGGTCTCTGAGGGCGTGCAAAGTCGAATACCGTAGTCCACTGGGCGACTCCTCGAAAGGAATGATAATTGGCCGGATGCGCTGCTGATTTTTGGCTGTTTCTATGAGTGACGCCTCATCGCTTCCAACTTCAGAAGGAGAACTTGATCTAACCTCAAAAGCAGGTGCCGTTTCAATTTCGTGTTGCAATTCGCCAAAATTCGGCGCGGGAGGCGGTTGCTTCAATTTACTTCTCATATGCTGCTTGGGAGGAGAGAGCTTGGGAAAGGGCCCACTATACAAAGATCGACGGGACTCGTCATTAATGTTGGCATTTCGGAAGTGCCGAGTCAATGCATCCATCCGATGAAGTTTCAACCTCTGGTTGGTTTCTTGTAGCCGTGTAGGACTTGTTTTGTGCTTTACAGGTGTATACGGAGAACTAGCACCTATGGGACTATAAAAATACGTATCGTTACCAAGAATTGAGCCAGTAACTTTAAAGTCGCCACTTTTTCCCGCAAGTGGAGACGTATTGCTTCCAAATGAGGTGTTGGCCTCTCCATAGGCATCAAGCATATACTCTGGCCGCTTTGACTGTACTTTATGAACCCAAAACTCGAACATTATTCGCAAATTCACGCGTCTTTTCTTTTCGAGAAACGTCTTACATATATTCTCTGTGGCGCTCGTGATTGTGGCGTACTTGTAATACCACTTTCGTAATATGGCTACCGCCGACTCGTAGTCCTTTCTATCGGCAAGATCATCTGCCTGGTTATTCATCAAGTTAGCAATTCGGGCATACTTTTGAAACCAAACCCGCCAATGCTTTACGTACAAACTACCTATGTAGAACTCATCAGCATTTTCCACAAGGTCAAATTTTGCATTGGTTGCATCAATCCATTGGTCAAACTTGGAACGGACATCAAAACTGTTCTTTCGGAAACTTTCAAGCTGTCGTACGAGAGCACGTTCTTTCTCTACTATTTGCTCGTGTCGAGTGAACCAACGTCTGAGATTCAGGCGCAAGATTCTTTTCTCTGACACTTCCCTCTTGAATTTATGAATAAGAATTTCTGACTTCGCCTCAAACTGCGCGTAATATTTTGATTGCCACATCCCAAAGCAGCTTTTCACTAGCGCCAACTCTTGCGACTCTTGTGAAGCCGAAAAGTAGCCAATAGCTTGTTCTTCGTGCAACTGACGCTGATACATTCTTCTTGATATTCTATTAAACATGTTTCTTTGGAAATTGAGGTCTGCAACGTCATTTTGATTTTCTACAAGCAATAGGACGTCATACCATGTACTAAGAGCCCTCAGCTTGATTTTTTGGTTGTAAAAGGCTACAGCTTGCAAATGATCTGAATTTACTTTTTCAGATCTAAGATGCCAAAGTTTGAAAAGTTCTCCAACACTAGAATCACGAGTTTCAGTAAAGGCCTGTGAAAGCGTCCATTTCGAGAAACATACACGGAGAGTCATATTGTCTTTTGAATGCAAAAGGCGCTTCTCGGCAAGGCTAATGCGATACGTCTTGAAATATGAGTTTAGAAGGCCCGCTCTGTACTTTTCATTTGCAGTTTTGTGTCGATTCTTGATCGTGAGCCAGTGACCAAAAACACGCCGCTTAAAAAGAATGTCTTGCTCGGCAATGCACTGCTTTTCGAGTTCGGTGAGGTAATGAGCCAGATGCCATTTAAAAAAAGATGCTTTAAGAACGATATGTTTACGTGTTCGATCGAGCGCCCGAACTGACTGCTGCAATTCCATTTTCTTCACCCATTTGTTGAAAGGCTTTCGAAGAATAACAACACGTGCCGAAAGATCAAGCTGTTTAAACATATCGCTGAGTTCTCCAGGGTTGGATTCACCTATGCATTTAGCCAGCAATCTGTTTGTCCAGAAGCGGAATGCATTGGATATAATTAATTTATCCTGTCGGGCGATAGCTTGCTCCCTATGCTGACACGCTATGGACATATATTCCACCCGCTTATTATACAGATCGCAAAGACTTGCGAGCGATTTACCTAGAAGATTGTCAGATATGTAACGTAACAATTCTGTCTCGTTAGTCTTGAGCATTCTATATCTATTAGCCCATTTCTGTAAATACGCTCTGCAAAAGTATGCATTTGCCTCTGCTTCCTTCTTGGAGATAAGTATAAGCGGCTGAATTAAACATCTATCGAAATATCGGGTGAGCGTCTGACGATCACTATATATGGCCGCGTGTTTATACAAGTCTTTATTTTGTGATGCGTATCTGTACCATCGAGAGAAACAGGATTTAAGGAGTTTCTGATGATTGGATTTTGGATACTTTTCTTCACAAACTACATCCATCTGTCTAACTTTCAATAGCCGTAGGTTCCAATGGCGAAAAGATCGAATCAAGGTGGACCTCATCCGGAGATGCTCGCCTACTGCTAAGCGCATCAATATTGTTTGTTGAGGGTGAGCTTCAATCAATGTGTTCTGGACATCAAGGAGTTTTCGAATGAGGAAAATGAGGCTCGATTGCTCTGTCTTAAGATCGTCTTCTTCCTTGTAGTCGATTATAGCCTGGATGGTGGCCGCTACAGATCGTATATATTCCGAATCCTTGGGAATAACCAACTCTGGCATTTTCTCAAAGACGTCAATGAGATATTGTCGAAACAATTGTGGATAGATTTGATCGATTTCCATTCCGGACTCTCCTATGCTTTTGAAGACCGCAGATACCTGCGATATCAAGTCAGCCGCTTCATCCGTCAGCAAATCTATATGGGACCCGCTCATATCGACTTGCTCGGCAGTTAAAGTTGTTTCCAGAAGAATTGAATTCATGGCGCTTTTTCTGGTTCGATTCTGGTTTGTTATTTCTTCGATTATCTCGGAATAGAGCGATGAATACTTCTGAGGTAATATCTCGTATTCGCCTCCCTCCATAGCCAAGAAAAATTCCTTCACCACATCTAACTTCTTTCTCAATGGATTGATTTCTTTTATCTCGAGGAACTTGGCGTGAATGGAGCGCTTGTAGAAACTAAGCATGACCTTGGCATTTGAATGTCCCCTAAAAGGATCCTGTGTTTTATATAGCGAAAGATGAAGGAATTTTTCATATAGGTTATTCAAATCCGCATCCGTGGAATGAAAATTGAGCGCTTCGCTTGATTCTTTGTTTTGCGAGATATCATCGTAACTGAATATAGAGTCTAGCAGCGCCGCCGTGGTTTCCAATTCTGGTCTGTCGACAAAACTATCTATTGCGTCGATGATCTTGTCGGTATCAGCGTCGTGGAGCACATCCATGTGGCTGCCAATGCTTGCGTAGTATCGTTGTTCGACTGCAAAGCAGTTCGAGAAGAACTCTAGAAGGGCAATTTCGGCAGAGTTATTTAGTTCAGTCACATATGACACTAGTTTAGAAAACCGCGAGACAATCGCCAAGTAAGATTCTTTGATGCGAATGGGTCTACGATCGCCATTGGCAGAATCGGCTAGCGCGGATAGGAGCTTATTGTGAACACTGAGAGGATCTACATCCTTGTCTTTCTCTCCTAAATACTCAATAATGCTCGCATATGAGGCATCAGATTCTTGTGGGAGATCGTGTGGAGGCAAGTGGAACACTACGTCTAGAGGAGAAAACGCGTTCGTTGTAATCAGCACTTCGCGTTTACGGACCGTGTTGATATTCAAAAGAACAAAGATATCCGAGATTGTCTTGTGTAGTAGCTTTCGAAGCGCATTTTCGTCGGTGGTTCCTTGGATCAAGTGGAGGTCTCTTATGGTGTAGTGTAAGAGCTGTGGAACGGTAAGCATTGCATCATGGTTATGACTGTTGGAAGTTAGGGGACAAATTAGCGGGGTTTGGATGATCTTCTGTGGATGGGTCGTTTCTAGATGGAACTCAAGCAATTGTGCTAGGTCTTATCTGTAGTTTAGGATTATAGGTAAACAGAACGTGCGATGAGTTACCCCGGATTTGTGAAAACGTGGAAAAAATAGACAGTTTTCATTGAACGTATTAAGGAGGCTCGGCGGTATTTTTTATCTCTAATTATTTTTCCTAGGGCTGTAGTTGTGATGCTTCTTTAAAGACACCCCAACGAAGAACCAGACTCGAACACATATTAACGAGCAATTGCTGAAACTGACTATAATAATGTACCGATATTTCAAAGCCATTGAATTCGTTCATACAGAACCCCTTATCTGTGTCGTCATGTCAAGAAGCTGAACGAGCTAGTCGCTCAAACACAAGAAGGACAGCCGCCAAAAAACCAAAAAAATCACACGTGTTCCCTTTACTCCCAAATATAAATATCCCTCAATTTCCCTGCCAATTTCCTCTACTGCACCCCAGGAAGTTCCGCCGTACTGTCCCAAATATAGAACTTGTCATCTACTCTTTTGGATCCAACCTTCGTTCAAATGCAGCAGCCACGCTCAGCGAGCCAGGATATGCTGCGAAGCGGACCCCTCCACACACATCCCCTAGAGCATAAATCCCGCATAGCCTCAGACGACGTGCTTCTACGACACAGAAGGCTCCAGACCAACTCCGATAACCCAGAAACACTGGGATCGGCGCCCCAGCCACCATACCCGCTTGACCTGGCGTCGCCGGATTTTGCCGACATCGAGACGTTCACTGATGCCCAAGACTACGTCTCTGCAAACGTCCTGAACGTGCTGGTGGAGAGCGCCAATTGGAACGTCTACCATGAGCCTGATAGCCCCAATCGGGGTGTAGATCCCCACTTCCACAGTTTTGAAACCGACTCCGCGCTACGTGCATCTCCGGCGATGGACCCTATGGCGCCTGTGGCCGGTTCTACGGCTTCTAGCACCTCAGACTCTGTCTATTTGAACGCTGTGTCTGACCACCGTCTGTCGTATGCACAGTCATCTGTAAACCACCACGCACCGTCAAAGAGCACTGGCAGCTTGGGCGCCAATAGTGCCTATAGCCAATCCACACAATTTGTTTCTCCTGTGGTTTCTAACCCTCGTAGTAGTAGCAGTTGCGATCGTACGCGAGTGCAGCAACACCACACTCGCCCTGTGGCAGCTGACCAGTTTAGTTTTAGTCAGAACCAGGACCTGGTCTTGCATGTCTCCCCTCTAAGTGGCCATCACTTTGATCATGCGCCCCTGGGCACTAATCTTCACCGCTCAGCGCTAAACTCGTCTAGCGGTTCGCTAGTGTCACAAAAAGCACACAAACAGGAGCCTATACCCGCGCTGCCACCAAAGTCCGAGACCAGCTCGATTACGTCAAATCCTATTGGTCTGATCTTGAGCAATTACGACTATAGCACGAGTCTGTTGGCGCTAGTAAGTCCTCGGCTAGCTGAGGCAAAAAGTAACCCGTTAAGCGACACCGCACCTCTTCTGAACGAAAAACGTAAGCTGGCAGATAGCGCTGCTGCAACTAATAAAGCCCAAGACCACAATAGGAACGATTCGCTGTCATCGAACATTTCTACGACATCTACACTCACTGCCAAGAACAGTAACCAACAGCGGTTTGTACGATACGCAATGAGGACACAGGAAGATGGCCAGACGCTCACTAATACCCGCTGGCTGATGGAAAATGTGTTGTTATGGCTAGAAATGAACGGCTTCAACGAGTCCTGGAAGGAAACGTTCCGAAAGAACGAACTTTCTAACACTCGTTTCCTCGAATTGAGTAATTACGAACCAAACTCGCTAATATGGAAACAATTCAGCACTAGACTAGAACAAAACGATAACAACTCACAGGTAGTTAGATTCATTAACTTGCTTCGGTCAGAGCTTGAAGACTCCTCTACAGGCGCTACAACGCCAGCAACTTTACCTGATTACGATTCCCCAAATAAAGTAGAATACCGTAAATCGTCGTCTATGCTTTGGGCACAGACAACGCCGATGTCTGCGCCAAAGCCTCGCCCGTTCTCGTATATAGACCCTGCGACTATCAAGTCCTCCAAGGACTTGAGCCATAAATTTTTCCGTAAACATAGCCGCACTTCTTCCAACGACTCGTCGAAAGACCAGTCTCTCAACTCTCCTGTGGGGACGAAACAGCCCGACTTAACCCCTTCGTCCTCTGTGTCGAAAAAAAGCAGCCTTTTCAGCACGTTGCGGAAGTACGGCGGCGAGAAGGCCGCGGGAATCGTTAAGCAGGTGCAATCAACGCAATCTTCGGTAAAAAACCTGGCCAATCGTAAAAGTATAGCATCGTTTACTCACTCACATAATAAAAAGAACCAAGACGCAATGCCGTCCAGAAAGAATCACCCGTTCGATGCAGCCGTCTCCAATAATGTAGAAGAGACAGAGTCGCCTCATTCCGTCAAGAGTTTCTTTAGTTCGCACTTCGACGATTACTCGGGTTGTCTTGAAATTGAAAGTTCCAAGTCAGCAAGTGAATGTGCGTCCAGCCCATTAATTGACCAAAAGTACTTCCCAGTGTCGCTAGAGTGTTCGGATCCTTCCACAAAGTTGCTTTTGTTGACCAAAGATGGCAGATCGTTCATTTCCACATCGTTCAGTGTAGACGAAATGAACGACGTTTCTGCTTTTAGAAAGAGGGCCTTGAACAACTTGGAGATGCTCGATATCGGTACCATCTCATTCCACCTCATTGACTTTAACTGTGATCCCGGTGAAGCGATTCCTGACGACTTGCTCCCGCTCATTTTGAAACAAGACTTCTTCTTGAAGTTGAAAGTGTCGCAAGACGTACAGTCTCTTGGTGGGTGTAGCACATTGTCCAGTACATCTTCAGGTACATATTCGTTTGTAAGTGGTGATACCAGCGGGCAAAACTATCCGGCAACACCACAGTATATGCTCCAAGAGAGTAAAGACAAAAACGTCGACTACTTATCTGTAAAGGAGAGGAGGACCGATGTTAGAGATGAGCCCATTGTAATTGAATCTAACAGTGCCCAAAAAGTGCGTGTCCCATCGCAGCCCATGAAGTTATCGATGGCTCACATCAAGAGAGCCCAACTCCAAAACGCAGGTGTTTCAGGAATAGGTAGTAACCGACAACCGAACTTAAACGAAAAGATAGGTTTTGAAAGTAGACAAGATGATACTCAAACAGCCGACAAAGTGTCGTCGGCAACAAATGATAGTAAAAAGAGCGCCGAGACTGGTAGTGGATCATTCAGTATCTTGAGAAACAACGATAAGGAGATTGATTTCGATATACGCCGTACATCCAACGCCGAAATTAAAGCACCTCGGATGATTCCGAACATCTACTCGTCGTCGCTTGCCCAATCACAGGCTCCTGCTAGCAACACACAGACAGAGACAAAAGACGGCATAGAAGGTACAACGAAATCGAAATCCAAAACCTTATCGCCTGCATTGGAAGTTAGGGATGGTACGGGTTTCGTCGCACGTAGAAAGGCGCCACCTCCTCCAACTAGAAACTCCTCGTTGAAGTTGAAGAAGAAGTTTAGTATGAGCAGCCTCTCGCATCTGCCAGCATCCAATCGGTCCAACGACTATTCCGCTTCCACTGATAGCCTTGACTCTTTCCGCAGTTCGCAAATTCACGGCTCAAAGTACCAGCAAACGCCGAGGTGGGATCCCGACGCCAAGTTTGAATTCTTGGACGCACCAAAGTACGACTTTGCTTTCCAAGGTCTGAAGAGCGATGCCGACGACGACGCTGACGAGTTCTTTGCGCGGCCAATTCTGAAACAATCGTCTATTTATTCAGTGGGATCTTCGATTGGAAAAACGCAACCTCAAAATCCGAAGATAAACGAGGGCAAAGGTTCCAAACCTGACGGGAAGAATTCTGGTGGTGTTAATGGTGTTAATGGCAGTGGTTACTTCAATGATGATGACGACGACGATGACTTTTTCATGAAGCCCATGAAGAACGAAAAGAAGGCTCCACAGCAGAAAATGAACGTTAGACCCCCTGTAGAAGAGCTTTACGATAATCTTGAAAAATATTTCCCGCACTCTGTGTTGGATAAGCCTATTATTGACGCCTCACCTAGTTCTCCATGTGCGCTCGACAAAACCGAACCTATCAACATTGAGCCAATCAAACCGTCGTCGCGCAAGATTTCAATTTCGCGCACGTTTTCGAACGCCAATAAATCACCCGCAAATGCACGTCCTGATGCTGAGGACGATGTATTTTATGGCGAGGCGCCGGGCGATTCAAAATTGCTCAGGGGCCGCATGAAGACGATCCGGGCGGTGGCCAACGAGGCGCGCATTAAGCGATTAGAAACGAAGAAGGGTAGAGGCCGTATGAAGGTTAAAACCGCGGAGAAAATTCAACCGTCGTTGTTTAGAGCTAACACGAAACTATGGGGCCAAAAGACGGTCGAGGTGACTCCTGATCAAATAGAAAGGGGCTTTGTAGGACGTATTAAGAATAGCAATAATGGCCCGCTTGAGGAATTTGCATGGGTTAAGGGTGAGTTGATTGGACGTGGTTCTTATGGGTCTGTGTACTTGGCGCTTAACGTCACCAATGGTGAGATGTTGGCAGTGAAGCAGGTAACGCTCCAGCCGCTGGCGCAGTCGTCTTCTGAAGGTATTGAGGCTTTAATCAAGGAGGTTCAGACCATGAAAGATTTAGATCATTTGAACATCGTACAGTACCTTGGTTTCGAACAGAAGCAACAGACATATAGTCTATTCTTAGAGTACGTCGCTGGCGGCTCTATTTCTTCTTGTTTGAAGTCGTATGGCAAGTTTGACGAGCACTTGGTGAGGTTCATCACACGTCAGATCTTGGAAGGACTCCGGTACCTCCATACAAACGGAATTCTCCACCGAGACTTAAAGGCAGATAATTTATTACTCGAGTTAGATGGAACGTGCAAGATTCTGGACTTTGGTAT
This sequence comes from Australozyma touchengensis, assembly GCA_030566735.1. Lineage (NCBI taxonomy): Eukaryota > Fungi > Ascomycota > Pichiomycetes > Serinales > Metschnikowiaceae > Australozyma > Australozyma touchengensis. Next base: position 80,786 of record JAKUAS010000013.1, on the reverse strand, counting down.
TTCCAAAAAGTCTCACGACATTTACAGTAATAACGCCGAACTTTCGATGCAAGGAACTATCTTCTGGATGGCGCCCGAAGTGATTCACAGCATGGTTGAGGAAAAAAAACAAGGCTACAGTGCTAAAGTCGACATTTGGTCATTAGGGTGTGTGGTGCTAGAAATGTTTGCGGGACAACGGCCATGGTCCAATGAGGCAGTTATAAGTGCTATTTATAAGATCGGAAAAACGAAGCTTGCACCGCCAATCCCTGAGGACATCGGCGCCGAAGCAAAAGATTTCTTGGACAAATGTTTTACTATAAATTCCGAAGAACGGCCGACCGCCAGTGAGTTGTTGCAGCATGAGTTTATGAAGTCAGACCCAGCATTTGATTTCAGCAAGACGCGGCTCAACGAGATGATTAAGTTTAATTCGAGAAAGAGCGTTGCGATGCAGTAAGTGTATCTGCGCAGTTTGTACAATAGATGGTAAGATGTAGAGATGATAGAATAATGAGGGTAACTAAATATCATGAGAAGCATTTTGCAACTTCCTGAAGATCTATGTCAATGTAGTCTAGGATTTACATAGCCTGTGTCGTTAACTTGATATTGCATCTTGATAGTCTACAACTGTACTATGAAAGTACAGTCATCTACACCTACAAAATTAATTATGGCTTTCTATTCTTGGCCGCTATGATACAACTATATACAAATCAATGGAGCTTCAACTCATCAATGACCAAGTGTGTTTGGAAAGGCTCGACCTCCACAGTCTTGAGTCTACGGCACCGAGGCTTCTTCTTGTAAACATACCACTTGGGCTCCTTGGTGATCTCGGTCAAGGTGGCGGTGAGCTTGAATGCATCTTGTGGGATACCCTCGGCTCTGTTGTAGGTGAAGTTTCTAGAACCAATTGTGGTAACATAATTCAAGGACAAGACGTCACCCACGTCATGGTTTTTGATCTTGTAAGGCAAAACAAGCTTGTCACCCTTGGTTACCAAGTATGGAATGTTGTTGATCTTGCAAATGGCATAGAGGTCTTTCTGTCCTTGTGAGTCGAACTTGAGGAGCTTCAAGTCCGGTGTTTCCGTGGCGAGCGGTGTGGCGGTCGGAATTTTCTTGTTTGGGAGCGTGTATGCGCTACGGTACACAGCCGACTGTGATAGAGCCCTCGTATTGGTCCTGAGGAGTGCCTTGAACATGGTGTTGGTGGTATAGTGAAAGTATTTTTCAGGCCTGTGTAGATGAGAGGGAGTAGATCTGGGGGTAAGGAGAAATAGGTACAGAGAGGGTAGTTGATTTTTAGGTACTAGGGAATTGCGAAATGTTTGATTTGTTCTGATTTTTTTATGTTTGATTTTGTTGCGGTTTCGTTTTGTTGCGGTTTATGCGGTTATGTTTCGTAGTGTTCGGACTTATGGTGATTAAGGATAAGGCTGGTGATCAAAAACAGAATTGATAGTAAAACTAGGGGAATTGAATAATCTTTCCTTGCTTTGCGGCCACCTTTGAGCCTTTGCGGTTTTGCGCCCTGGTCTTCCCAACAATAGTCCAAAGAACAAAAGTACTTAAGGCAGCGAATCGCCGTCATTTTCAATCTTCAAATCGATTCTTTCCAAATCTCAGCTTAGCTTCTTATCCTATAAAGAGCAATCAAGTACTGCAACGGCACCTTGCTCCAATTTGCAGCCATTAGAACTCAACTCTACAAACCATCGAGCCATAGAAAATTCGCCACACCGAAATCTTGAAATCGTCAGCCGATCGCTCTTTTCTCCGCTTTTTGTCGCCCAATTCTTCTAGATCACCATTGTCTGCTTTAGGGCATATCTCGTCCTACCTCAGGGTCGCACCCAGCAAAGTAGAGAAGCGAGGCGGCTAAATTACGGACAAGACAAAGCGACTTAAGCCGCCTTTTATTTCTTTTTCCCTGCTTTTATTTTTTTTACTATATTTTTTCGTTTATACCTCCCTCTTCTCCGTTTTTGTGTTGCGTCTTGGCCCGGTGAACTGCACCTTCGTGCCAGACCCATTCTTGGTCTGTGAGCAAAAATTTGGTTCTCATACTTACCGAGGAAACCATCTTTGACTCGTACTGGGGAACTGTCATTAGTTAGCGGCCGATTTCTTCGTATAAGTCCCGCGTACCCGCAATTTAAAAGCGAACGTCTCCGTTCACCCGGCCCTACCACAGCGCCATACACAGCCTGAAACCCACAGACCTTAGACTGACCACAAACGGTGACAGAAAGGGCCAGATCACGATCCAGTAGTGATTTCTTCTATACCAGAACCTTGTGGAACCCATTCACCCGGCCCTGCTTCTTTTGAAGCAAACCTTGGTCCTCAGAAGTCCATTCCTTTTCATCAGAAGTGCCAGTTTCTCTAGCTCAAAGCCTACATCTAGTCCTCGTTAAGTCTGCTCTAAGCCTGCATTCGAATTGTCTATATAAGCTCTGACGATTTGCCCCTCTTTAGAACATACACCGCAGCTATATTCTTTACATCCGCAGTAGCGGCTCCTTCCCTTGAACCCCTCATAAGACTCTTACACACAGCATGTCCGGCTCGTTCTGGAAACTCAGCAATGGGTTCACGTCGTTGTCCAACGTTTCCACCATTCTAGAGGTGTATGAGATGCCCAGTGAAACCGAGGAATCGTCGTCCATCGCCGAGACGTTGCTCAAGCTCTTGGACGAAAGCGACTTGCTCCAGGAGTTGATGTCCAACAACTCTCTGTTGTTGGAGTTCTTGCGCGACCACCGCGTTTTGACGCTCCTTGTGGACTTGCTCATCCAAGAAAGCTTGACGGGTATCCAGCTAGAAGAGAGTTTGAAGCGCTTGACGCTCGACTCTCCGCCCGCGGATGCAGGTGTGAAGTCAGCAACTCCTAACGACGATGACGACGAAGATAACGCAAAGCGCGCTTCCGGCAGCGAGACGCTGAGCACGCTATCTAACGACGACGACGACGACGACGAAGAGGACACACCCGCGTCCACCGCCGAGACTTTAGAAGAACGCAGCACGAAATACGCCGCGCTTGCTGCAGAGATTCTTTCCGCAGATGTCTGGTCACTTACAGACACAGTAATGGACCTGACGCAAAACCTCAACAAGCTCTGGTCGATTCTCGACATCGAGCCGCCATTGTCCATCAATCTCGCGACGTATTTCATGAAAATCATGGAGCATTTGCTCGATATGAAGTGTGAGGAAATGGTCACGTACTTGATCGACAACCAGCCATGTCTTGTAGCAAAGTTCATCAAACACTTGGATAATCCACCGTTGATGGACTTTTTGCTTAAACTCATATCCACCGATAAGCCCGATAACTCGACGGGTATCATCGATTTCTTGCAGGAGCAAAACTTAATTGTAGAACTCATAAATTCGCTTGACACTTCGGAAAATCTGGGAGGTGATGCCACAAGCCCTGACGCTACTGCTTGTTCTTCAGGAGTGGATACAGATTCGGTTTTGGCGCGGCAACTGTCGGCGGCAGACTTCTTAAAAGCACTTATCACAATCCTGGCCAATTCCACCACAGACAACTCAACCATCGGCCCGAACGAGTTGACGCGTGAATTGGTATCGCACGATATCATGTCACGCCTCTGTGATATCATGTTACAAGGCGGTTTTGCGTTGGGCAATGGTGTAGGCATCATCATTGAAATTATCCGTAAAAACAACTCAGACTACGACATTCTCCCCGTCCTCTACATTACACTCGAAAGTCATCCTCCCACGGGTCGTGACCCGATTTACTTGGGCCATTTGCTCTCTGTTTTTGGTGCAAGAATCGACGAGTTTAACACGCTTGTAACTCGTCCGAGTGCCAGCGGTCCATTACGTACGACTTTTGGCGAGATTGAGCCATTGGGCTTTGAGCGGTTCAAGATCTGTGAGTTAATCGCGGAGCTTCTTCATTGTTCGAACATGGCGCTTCTTAACGACAATAAAGGTTTCGATACCGTGCGTCTCCGTGACGAGCTTCGTAAGAAAATGAAAGCCGCGGACGGTGTGAGCTTCAAATACAACGAGATCATCGAACTTGCAGCCAGCGAATTGGCGCCCAGTCTTGAAGAAGAAAAGGAAATCAACCAGAAGTTCGAGGGCCAAGCGAAACGCGCACCCAAATCCTCGGGCAACGACACGTTCGACGATACCATCGATTCTTTCAACAGCAAAGTTCATGGCCGCACTGGCGATGACAACGACGAAGATGAAGACGAAGAAGAAGTGCATGCCAACGCCAACCTCAGCGAAGAAGAGATCCGTGCCAATCCAGTAATTGGCGATTTCTTGAAGATTGCATTGTATGACACGCAGATCGTGACCAATATCCTCGCGATGTTCTTTAAGTTCCCATGGAACAACTTTTTGCATAACGTAGTGTTTGATATCGTGCAGCAGATCTTAAACGGGTCAATGGACATTGGATTCAACAAATTCTTGGCCATCAACACGTTTTCCGCAGGCGACATTACGCACCGCATTACCGAGGGCCAGCGGTTGTGTTCCGAGTACGAGCAACAGCATGGCGGGCTCCGGTTGGGATATATGGGCCACTTGACGTTGATCGCCGAGGAGGTGGTCAAGTTCATTCAGCTCTACCCCGTAAACACTGTGAGCGTGCTCATTGACGAGAAGATCGAGGGCGAAACGTGGCAGGAGTATGTAAATAGGGTTTTGTACGATACCCGTAAGAAGTACAACGCGATCTTAGGCGGCAGTGACGTAGACGATGACGATGCGTCAAACACTTTTGATGAAAGCAACGGCGAGATCATCGACGAGGGAGATTTGGAGGGAAACCTCCATCTTGACCCAATGACAGACCATGACCTTATGGGCCGCGAATACGAGGACCACGCAAAAGACGAGGAGTTTCGTGAAGATGTGGACGACGATGAAAACGCAGATGCAGACGTAGATAGTGCCGACCACGTAGGCTCGCGCGTGGATGTAGATGTAGATAATGCCGTCAAGTTCAGTTCCAGCGATGAATCCGAATCCGACGATGATGACGACCATTTTGCTAGCTACATGTCGCTGCAACTTACGAATAGCGCCGCTGGTGGGTTTGTTGGCGGAAAAAACAAGGCGTTTGGCGAGAAGAAACGGTTTGACGGTATGTACGACCGGATGGAGTATCGCAACGCCGAAGACGACGATGACGATGATTACATCGATCCGAACGACGATGGAATGTCGTACCGTAAACCCAACTCCTTTTATGACGCGCTGGGACTCCTTAAGAGCGACCTGCTTAGGCGGTTTGGAGGCGATCGCGATCTGAGCGAAGAATCAACAAGCAGCTCAGATAGCGATGATGATTGTCGTTTGGATGATGCCTCGGGGGAGACGCAAGCTAATAAACTCACACGGGCCGCCAGCAAGGGCTCGTAACGATATCATGTTAATGAAACAGAAGAGGGTAGGACGAAGATGTACGAAGTTATGTCGAACTAATGTAAAGCTTATGTTGAAGTTTGAAATGTAGTTTGATAACATGAGATGTACATCCCCAAACTTCTTTTTTGTGTATTGATATGATGAATATTGGAGTTAATATGAGCCTTTAACTGAGAATGGATTTGCTATAGAGATCGAATAATTTTGTAGCCCAATAATCATGATTAGACAAGGCGTTTATCTAGATTGACCAAAGCCTAAAACGAAGCTGGATCAATCGGCGTGGTAATAAGAAAAAGTGAACCGAACTACTGAGCTACAGAAAGCGAAAAATTGCAAAGCCATCGCGGAAAAAGTTGATTTTAGTTAATCTCTGTCCAGGCGACGCGTACATATACGATTTCTTACCACAAGGGCTGAACAGATCCAACTTCATAGTCCAATGTGAAATAGTTATCAAAAAAAAAAGATTGCAGCACCACAATTTCACACATGGTCTCCCACTGCATTACTCAGTGTGGCTCTAAGTGGCTTGACTAACGTTGATCGGACGGGAAACAGTATTTTCCACTTGATATGGCCGCAACCGGAAGAAAGTAGAGCGATGAAGAGTATGAAAGATATGTGGCTTGAACATTCGTTAGAGCGCCGGGCTCATTATGGATGATCGACTATTTAGAGGGGGATCAAATCGAAACCAAAAGTTTCAGAAGACTGCCAATCTCTTTGAAAATAATCGTACTACTCTTGTGACTTGTTGACCGATCTGATTTCACATTCGTACTCTAGCGTAAAATAGGTGACAATATGGTATTAACTTATTCACAGAATGGACTACGTAGAGAAGTCTAGGTCTATTATCCTTCCTTCCCTCTTTCTCCCCTTTTCCGGTTTTTTTTTTTCTTTTCCTGACTTTCCGTACTATCCTGTCTTTCCTTTCTATCCTTCTTCCCTAATATTTCCTTCTCTTTAGCAAACTTCGTGAGCCTTGCGGCCTTCGCGGTCTAATGGTGGTAGTTGCGACAACGAAGATGACAATTCGTCTACAGCCAGCTCCTTTTTGCTTGGGGGCACGCGCCCAATCAAGCCCTTACTCATAGCGAATCCGGAGGACCGCTCAGGCATTCTACTGTCCCAGAACTCGTCCATGATCGGATACATAAGTACGGTACTATCTTCAGTAATCGATACGATTGTGTTTGTCGGCACACACGTCCAGTCGCCGCGCTCGAACGTAAGGGGCTCACTGGCTACAAAAATTACATCTTGCGAGCGATTTAAACGCTCCATCTTGAATAATCCGGGCTCATACTCGAAGAAACGCAGTCCGGTTGAAAAATGGAGTGACGCAGCCTCGTCAGTCCTAGAAGTTATATACCTAGACACCACCACAGATTGGCCATCAGTGACGGCGAAATTAAGGAGTGAAGGCTCGTCAGTAACTTCAGTCTGCCAGGTTTTAATGAGCTCTATCGTACGGAGCAACGCATCACGCAATACCTTGTGCGGGAGCACAGTGTTAGTGTCTTCAGCGTCGTAGCCCATCTTGTACAACGTATCGAGGTATAACGCACAACAGCACTCGCTATCAGTAGAACCCTGTATAAACAAGAAGAATTTATCGTCCAAATGGGCAAGGAGACGACGTTTAATGAGGCCAAAAGCGGATATGCCGCCATTGTGCATGAACAAAAGCTTACCGTACTGGAAAGGATGGCAGTTAGTCTCCGCCAACACACCTTGAGTCGAAGCACGCACGTGCGCAAACACCAAATCAGACTCAGTGCCGTTCGATAGAGAATTCAAGTTAACGTTGTTCCATGCTGGGGTAATGGCCTTGAACACACAAGGTTCATGCTTCTCACCATAGAAACCTACACCGAACCCGTCACCGTTAATTGGATTACGCATATCGAGACGAAGTCGCAGGTCAAACGATTGGTTGATGATGGAGTGCGCTGGACGGGTAAGAAGGTCCAGAAGCAGCATCCGTTTCTTCCCTTTGTAGATCATGAATCTGCACATGATGAAGTGAACAAGTTGGATAAATGAGGGAATGCAACGATAGTATCGGTATAAGTGATACGTTTGGTATAAAAGTGTACACGACGTAATGTTCCCTTTGATTTATAGTCTTAAGGTGTTCTTATCTAGGAATACTGTGGCTCCACTGTAAGCAGGACTACTTCTATGAGTCTCAATAAAATGTCAAATTTGATCGTTGATACTTTGCGATTTTGAGGTTTTTTCGTGGTTTTTTATCATGTTTTTATTTCTTCTTTATTCTTTTGTATTGGAATGATTTTATCATCAGTGTGGGGTGCGCCAGCCATTTTTGGATATATCTGGTGTTTGGTTATACTTGTAGAGCCTAACAAAATCGATAAATCAATTCTCTGCTCTATCTGTTCTGCCATAATAGATCATTGCAGATATAATACCCAAATTAGATGGAACTAAAACGTAGATAGCCCCAAATGCAAATCAGATACGACCCAAAGCATGTTGCCAGCCAGTTTCCAGGATATGATTTCGAACAAGACCTGATACTGAAATTATGGGACTTCGATAAACTTCCAAAAAAGGACGTCAACAAAGTCTGGCGTTACTACTGGCGTTACTTAGATCAACGCAATAGACTTGTGGTGGCTTTTAAGGAAGATGGCGAGTGGCTTCGGATTCCAGAAACAGAATTGGTGGAAAACTGGACACTTCTACACGATCTGCTCTCAAAGACAATTGCAGCTGCTGACGCTATGTTCGCCGCTTACGACAATTCCTTCTTTAAAAAGCAGCCTCTAGAGTCTATACGGGCACGTCCCGAAAGTGAAGAAAAATCAGTCAGAAGTGAAAAGGATATGAAGATGAAAATTTTTAAAGATGGATCGCTCAAAAAAGGGAGGGATAATGTGGGTCAAAGGAGATGGCATGAATGTTCCAACCCTCACTGCCGCCCAGCCATTGACCAGGCATTTTCGGATTTAGAACAAATCCAGGAGTCTAATCTTCTTGTGACAAAACTTATGGATGATAGTAGATGTTTGCTTACGGAATTGAAGCCGGTCATGGATAAATTCCACTGGTTCCTTGATAGCGTGGAATCCCTGAAAATTTTAAAAGCAAAACAATCGAGTACACCGAACTATATTAAATGTTTCGGTCTGTTCAATAAGATACTTGAAATTAACAAAAGGGTGGTGCGAGAGCAAATAAAGGAATATCAGGGCAAATCGACAGCCAAGACAGAAAACCTGATTGCATTGGCAAATGCAGTTCAACTAACGCTTCTCATAGCAATGGACTTAATTGTAGAATTAGAAGCTTTCATCCGTGAGTTGCGTTTTCTCGTAGAGTATGCGAGCAAAACTGACTCACCGTCGCCAGAAAAATCTTGGTGCGATATAATAAGCTGCGAATATCAAAGGTTCAAACGAAATTTGGATAATATAAATCCGCTCGGTGGCATCGAGAGTTCCGAATATATCGCTGTTCAAGGTACTATTCAAAAGGTAGAGGAAACAACAAGACAGTGGACGATCGAGATGCTGGGTGTGGCGAAAAATATACTTGAAATGGTTTCTGAAATCGAACTGAATTTGAAACATGGCCAATTTAGAAAGTCAACCTTCTTGGAGCCATGTTCATTCGATACCCAAAATCGGCTACAATCGTATATGAAAACTTTTTTGGATATTTGTGAAAAGTATCGGAACGCAATGCAACTACATGAAGATACGTTCAAGGCACTGAACGAATACAAAATTGCTAGTCCAACGACTCTCTCAAAGCTTGCCATTTTGTTTCAAGTTTGCAACGACAAGTCCTGGAGTTCCTACACCAAATGGGCTCCCGTCGAAACTTACAAAATTAGAAGACATCTTGTAATCCTTCAGGGAGTTTATCTTTATTATTTGAGATCTCAGAAATATTACGCCAGATGCAAATGTGACGGTGTGAAACGTACTCTCGTGGACAAGAGTTCTCCCGAATTCGCCTCTTTGAAAGAATATGCCAAAAACTACTGGCCAATGGGCTTCTCCAAATGGCCATTGAAGTTTTTGTTTAGAGCTATAGTTCTTGGTTAGTGGTATGTTGGGCCGAAATGTTACCAGTGGTGAGAACAGTTGACTCCGCGGTCAAGAAATGTGTTGCAGGGGTCTAATAACGATTCAGTTGGGGCTAGTCAACGAATGTATTTCGTGCCTTACGTAGAGCTATATTGAAAATTGGAAATATGCGTCTGGTTGTTCAAAAGGTGATTGCACTCCTTGTAGTATTTCTTGGTACCAACTCAAACTCCAACATGACCCAGCTGGTCATTTCAGGAAAGAATGCAAGTTCTTTCCACTTAAAACGACCCTCAGCTATAGGACCTTCCCACTAAATCCTTCCTATGGCTCCTGTGACTCTCCCTTGGCCGTGGGATGTTCTTCTTCAGTAAGGTCTACTTAAGAAGTGTGTATTAACATAAATAGCTCTGCTGGAGCAGATAGAATTAAAGTTGGCGTAGTTCGCAATTTTGTGATCAAAGTCCTCTCCTTACTTTCCGTGTCTTTGTTGTCTATTATCTCTTCCTTTCAACGTTTTTCTTCTTTTCATTATCTCCCTCATGTTCTCTTCAAGAGTCTTCCTATTCTCGTTTCTCTATTTTCAGTCCTCCCATTCTCTCGTCTCTCTTCTCTCTTCGTTTCTGTAAGTTATCTACCGTCTAAGGCTTCTTCTCTACTTCCCAAAGATACGATTCACCTGTGTAAGCAACCGTCTCGTTGCAAACCACATCGTCACCACCGTAAGTGTCAAATTAAAAATTATCAAAAGTAGCGCACTCAACATGAACCGCGGCGCAAAAACTTTCCAAACCATAAGGTGTCGGCGAAAGTGCGCCACAAAGATGAAACTCATGATACTCGTCAATGTCTGGTACGTCATCAATGTGGTCACGTTCGTGACGATCTGCGACAATACGGTGATTGGCTTTGCCGATGGCGGGAGCCGCCACAACGTGACGAGGGGTACCGCCACACAGACTATGAGAAATGCGCCAAACGTATTGAGTACAATGTTCAAGTGCGTCAATGGGAAAACAATGGTCTGCGTGGTCATGAACCCAACTTCCCATTGGATCGACGAGAGAGTGGCCTGGTGGCCCGTGCTGAAGAAGTGTTGGTACCCTAAAAGGCCAAATGTCACGGGTGCCACTAAATTGCGCCGCAACTCCAAAAGATCAAAGAGCTCGAGAAGCGACAAGATCTGTACGAGGAGAATGCAGATCGATACAGCGCCCAAGGGTTTGGTTACGAGGAGCACCGCAACGGTGATGTTGATTACTAAGAGGAAGTACGACGACCCATAAACGTTCTCATAGCCCAAGATTACGGCGGGCGGACGATCTGCGCTGGGCGGCATTTGTGATTGTGCCTGTTCTGGTGTTGATGTCGGTATTGGTTGTGACTGCGTGGGTGTGGATTGTGAGGTCGGTTCAATTTGCTCAACTTGTCCGACTTGTTCGGCCATTTCATTTGATGAAGACGCTTTAGGAGCTTGAGAAAAGTCGATCTTTACACATAACGGGCCTCGAGACCAGCTGAAGTTCGCGAGGACAAGTGCAATGAAAAGTACAATACGAGCAGTTGCAAGCTTAAACGATTTAAGTATCTCGACACTAAGCCATCCACGCACATATTGTTGCCAAGCTGCATCGTTCTCTACGTACTCTAAGGCCCAGTAGCCTGCATTCATCGCCATAAGGAATGTCATTCCTGTTTCGATCCATAATGGCGCTGCCGAGTGGTAACTTGCGGAAAGATTATAGAATGACTTAATTATCTTAGGTACGAGCCCTGCGGCAGCAAAGAGAAGTAAAATGCTCCACCACGTGGTCTTGAACGTAGGAATACAGACCTCTCCTTGCTCCTCCCTACACAAGTTGATCATCGACACTACACGAGAAAGAACTACAAACGTAAGCGCGTGTGCCACACCCAATATACGTTGAGCACGCGGCTTGCTACAAAACGCGGCCGCAACAAGACAGCTTATGCCTACTGTGGATACGTACCACAGCACCAACTTATCTTCCCACACGACGAACGAATTGGACGCAAAAATAAGGCAGTGCAGAAACATGAAGAAAAGTCCCATAGACGAGAAGAAGTTAAGGTTGTACACGAAGAAATCGCAAATCAGGTGCCAGAGCCACAGGACGCTGAAGCGGTCCATTATTGGTGCCCAGAATCCAATGGTAATCCCTGCAGCACAGCCCGTGAACAAGCACGTTTTTAAGGACACTGCAGGCGGTCTGAGTACTACATAAATGGATAAACTTGATACTAGACCTAGGAGAGACATGGCGATGAATGATCCAATAAACTCAAACGAGAGAGTCAGGACACGTACAGAAGGGATCGACCGCGAATAAGTTACAAGCACAGTTAATGACAAGATGAGAACGGCGATTCCGAGACTCATGAGCACCAAGTCGAACTTGGCCCATAGGCCCTTGCAGTAATCAAGGAAGTACGCTTGGAACTCGGCGGCAGCGGTAAGAAAGGCCGCTGTGTCTTCAGAGTTTAAGTCTTTGAAATCGGCAATTTTGGTCATAAGTGCATGGTATTGCAGTACGATCTCGTCGTTGCCCTGAACTTCTGCGGAGTGATTACGGTATCGCATAAGCTGTTGAGTAGTAAGATAGGCAGCTTGCACTCGAGAACGTATAGTGCCAAAAGCCTCGTCAATTGGGAAACCGAGATTGTTAAAAGGGATCGGCAACCCTAAAAGAAGTGAGACGGTAGGCACAAGGTCGATTTGGTTGACCGCGCGGTACTCCTTACCCAAGGCAGAAGTATCATAATTATCTACAGACTTTGGAGCGAACCCCGCGCTGTCACTTTTCGAGTAGAGAAATAAGGTGCTTTCCAACTCGTCGGGGCTTTCGCCGCCGTGGTTACCTGTTTTGTCCATTCCGTGGTCGCCCATTACTACTAGGAGCGTATCGTCGTCTAGCTTTTCAATGACATCACCAATGAAAGTGTTCATTTGCTGGAGCTTATCGCGCATCGCATGGTGGTTTGGGCCGTACCGGTGGCCCGCGTGGTCCACGCCTAAAAGATGACCGACAAGCACGTCAAATTTGCTACTGTTGTCTAAGAGCGGAAGCATATGTTCTATCACGCCGTTATCGACGGTATGGAGGTCCCATACGTGAAGCGAATCATACGGATAATTTAGTTCTGGATCGAGGTATTGATTGAAAAGCGCGGTCCACGTATCGTCGCCTACAAACGCCACGGTACGGTTATGGCGGTGGAGCTGTAGAATCCAATTGTCTTCGTCGATCGCGTCTCCGTTGAAGTTCGAACCGGCGTCGATGAACGTCGGGAGCGACCCAGTAGTAAGTCCTTTGAGCCGCTGCAACGTTGTTGTTGGCGGATCTGCAAGAAACTTAAGTAGCACGGCGTTCTCTGGATATGCGCGTGCCAAGTCGTACAAGATAGGCAATTGGTTGTGGTAAAAAGGGTTTGCGCCCTCCTTTTCGTTTTCCAGAACGGGGATCACGAAGTCGAACCTCAATGCGTCGATTACCACCACGACCATCTTGGAGAAGCGCTTTGGAGGGCAATTGTCAAGGCCGCGCTCAAAGCCATCGGCAACAACATTTTCTAGGTTATTCTGCCCGTTTGAGCCTGCGCCACATGTAGCGATATCAGGGAGCACCTGGCGTGAGAGGAGGAATCCCAGCGTGAAGAAGTACACACCGATGAACTGCAACACCGCGAGAAACGCGAGCACCACGATATAGCCCACAAAGCTTGTTTTCAACTTCTGGTGTTTGAGCCTGGAACGCGCCTGAAATGGCTGGAGCGTCCTGCGCTGCGGCTCGACGGGTTCTTCCATGGTTGATTCGTGGTACCAATGTGAAGGGTCAATATGGGATGCGATGGAGAGATATATGTGGTATTTATACGTGACGTATTCTATAAATAATTACGGTTTTGTTTTTCTCTGGATGTTTAATTAAATTGATTTATTTCAGATTATTTCTTAGGTTTTTGTTATTTCATCCGATACTTTCTGCCGACTACAGAAACATATGTCTATCCTTGAAACATTTCACTTTTGATCCCAAATTCAAATTTACTTAAATTTATGTAAGTGCTGGAGTCCACCTCTTTTGATATCGGAAAATTCTTGGTTCTGCTGTTGTGAATCTACACTACCGACTAGTATTAATTCGATTCAGCCTACAAATATGGTTCCCTGGCCGCCGGTGCTCAGATCCTTCTAAATTACATTGGTCGACTCTCTCACCTGCCGTAGTGACCACAAGGGCCGTCCTTTTCTTCTTACTCTTCAGTCTTCCGACCTAACTCGCCTCACATCTCGCCTCTTCTGCATCCCAGTAATCTTCACTCTTCAGACTTTCTCTCCGCCTGGTCCTCTTCTCTGCAATCTTTTCCATTTTTTTATCCTAGGTCCATGCCCATGTCGTTCAAAAAGTCTACGTCAAAAGGCTCCTCACCTCCATCCGCTCCCGCATTCGGTGTCCCATCAAAGTTCATGAGCGCGTCCATCTCATCAATGCCGCCGTCCACGGCCCCGTCCGTAAGGAACTGGTTGAGGTCTACCATGTTATCGGAAGATTTATTCCCGTTTCCACCGGCCATTTTGCCGTCAAACCCCGAGGGTATATTTTTATCAAAGTCCAGCGCGTACGACATCGCGTCTGTCTTTAGGTAGTCGCCTCCGCTGCCCAGTGCAAGCGCAGGCCCGTTCGACCACCCATTACCGCCTCGTGAATCAAGACGAGCTTCGCCGCCAAGCATGATTCCAATATCGTCAAACGCCGAGTCGGACATAAACGAGGTAGGGTTCGTCCCTCTCGCGCCACTACTGCCATCTTTTAAGGCACCTTCGCCTGGTTTCTGTGAATATTCGTTGCCTTTCATTTCGAGATAGGATGTGATCAGTTTAGGGTTATATAGTGGGGGCGCCAGTTGGACTTCGACATCGGGCGCGAGCTCCAGAATCGGGATCGTATGTTTCCGGAACCGGTCCTGCTGGAGCACATACTGTTTTGAGTGTTTCTGTTCGCATTCGTTCAACACCTCCGTCAACGCTTCTTCCATGAGTGTCATTGATCGGAAATCTTTACATTCGCTACGAAGCGCCGCTAGCTTTTTAACGGCTTCTCTCTGGAACCGCATCTCGTCTCCAAATACCGTTTCGAGCGTGGGCTCTTCTTCTGTTAAAAGCTCCTCGCATTGTTTCTGCATCAACGCCAACTTGGCTCGCATGAGTCGCAAGTCGCCACTAAACAACTCTTCTGGTTTCATTTCCTCTACGATTTCTTCGAGCTCTTTGTCGTCGGCAGTGTCTTTATACGGTTTCTTGGAGTGTGAGGGAAACACACTTGGAGGAGCGATATGCGACGTATGAAAGAGCTTCAGACTCGCGTTTTCCAATAAATCATGGTTGCTCATAAGTCGTGCCAACGAATCCGCGCGGAAATTGACCAAGTCGGCCTCGTCATGCAAGGGGATCTTCTCTCGTTTGCGTAATGAGTATGTACCGCCATCTCGAGGGTGATTAGGGTCCCGCGGCCGCGGTTTTTTCATCCGTGCTGTGCTCATTGAGGGCTATATGTTTTTATCGCTATATACGGAAAAATCGTTGTGGCCGTGTGGGTCGAGTGATGCTGGCTGCTTATAGTTATGTTTGAAGTTCGTTCACTGCAGGACATGGTAAGTATGGGGGAAAAACGATAAGAATGGAGATAATGAGCAGGCAAGGGAATGGGCCTTTATATATAAATTTTAGTTTCTTTTTTCGATTTGGAGCACTCGCACGCGCTTTGTTTTCTTTATCTGTCCGTTTACTTGTTGTAATTGCTTGCTTTGAGTACGTTCGTACTATCTCAATTGATCAACGCCAAAGCAGTCAGCGACAAAATATTTCATTTCTTTCCTTTGTATAACTTCTGATCTACATTTTCCAAAATCTATAACATGAATTGAATTTCTTAAATGTCTATGGCACGGAAAAAGGCACGATGCTAATATACAGAATGCGGCGCCGGCGGCGACGCTTACAAGTCGAATCTACCGTTGACAAACTCCTCGCTCTCCATATGGTTTTCTAGGTCAATGTCCATCTCGTCCTCTTCGTCAATTTGGTCCTCTATGACCTCGTCGTCCGCAGGAAGGTTGGGGTTCCCTGGGATAAAAGACTCGGACGTCTTGAAGTGGTTGTGACGGTGCGACTTGCCGAAATGATCGTCAATCGCAGATGCATCCACGTACGTAAAGCCCTTGAAGTTGGCCTGGATGCCCGGAGATAACGGAGTTGACCCCATATCCATATTCTTCTTGAGAACAGACGTCGACTCGTTGGTAAACTCCGGGTCGAAGTTCGAAGTGTCTGTCTCCGACAGCAAGTGAGGTTTGAACGGCGGTGGGATGTTCTTGCTCTTCAACAAGTTCCAATCAATGTCTTGGAAGAATGGATGCTCTTTCAATTCACGAGCATCATTAATAGCGCCCAAGCGATGCTTAGGGTTTCTATTCAAGAGTCCTTTGACGAAAGACCTACCTTCTTGGGATAAAACCTCCTTTGGAAAACGCACTTTCCCAAAGGCGATGTTCTTATACATTTGCTGTGTGTTGTCAGCATAAAAAGGCGACCAACCACAGCACATTTCGAAAATTAAGACACCCAACGACCAGAAATCCACCATCTTGGTGTATCCTGTTTCGTCAAGCAACACTTCAGGCGCCAAATATTCTGTGGTACCGCAGAAAGTGTTTGTAGTGCCGTCATTGTTTAAATTTGCCTTGGAGAGGCCAAAGTCACAGAGTGCAATGTGTCCATTGGCGTCCAAGAGGATGTTCTCGGGTTTTAAGTCTCTATACACGATGTCGTTGTCGTGTAAATGTTCCAACGCAAGAACAAGTTCCGCGATATAGAACTTGGCGCGATCTTCTCCAAAACGACCCTCCTTCTGCAAATGCCAGAAAAGCTCACCACCGGACATGTAGTCGGTCACGAGATAGAGGTCTGTGGGTGTTTGGAACGAGAATTTAAGGCCAACAATGAAGGGGGAAGCGGCGGCAGAAGTACGCACTAAAATGTCACGCTCACCGATGGTATGCGCGATTTCCTTCTTCTTGACAATTAATTTCTTCGATAAGATCTTCATCGCATAGATACGGCCGTTATCTTGGTTTCTAACTTGGTATACACGACCAAATGTTCCTTTTCCTAGAAGGCGCAAGACTTCAAAATCATCTGGGCCATACAGTTTCTTGGCATCCGTATAAGTAAATTCCCAGTTGATTTTCAACGCGCCTGTGACACGTTCGCCCACTATACGTGCGTGCAAGGGGAACCAATGGGCGTCGCTGGTGACACTCGAGGTAGAGGAGTCTGTATTAGGCGAAATACGGACCTGGCCCAAAAACGCATCATCTTTAGCGGCGTCGTAGACGGAAATTTCCAATTCGGACTGTGACCCCACTACATCGAACACGGCCTCATGGTTCCATACTGGATTTGAGTTGCCGCCGGTCAGATTGAAATGCAGCGCTTGCCGCTGGTACAACGCGGGGCGCGCATCTTTAGGCTGTGCCACAGGGACACCACGGCGGGGCATTGGCGATTTACTAGGAGCAGAGTTGTTAACATATTCCGAACTTTCGAAAGTAGATACAACATACGGCTGAGAGAATTCCGAGACTAGCAAGTCGCGAGCGCCGATAATACTAACACGCAATTTACCTTTTGGCTGCGAAGACGTTTTCGCGTCGTGCGTGTGGCCCAGTTCGTCGGTGGTTATGATCACTGGCTGGGTAGATGAACCCGAAGAAGTTGACAGCGATACGCCCTTCGCAACGCCGCGTTCGTACTCTGCTTTCAAGGTTGCGGCTCTTTCGACGTCTGCGCCCGAGACGTTGCTGAACTGGGCGGGGTCGTCGACTGGATGTGGTGCAAACTGAGAACCGGCGGAGGGTGGCGCGTGGAGTGGCGTATTAAGCTGGCTCTGCTGTGAATAGTATGGCAGTAACTCGTTCAAAAACGCCCCCGGTCTGTTGCCGTGGCCCAGCAAGTTGTGTTGCTCGGCCAGGATGGTTGTTGTGCCGTAAGCCAACGACTGGTTAGAGACGGCGGTGGTGGGGGTCAGGGCAAGGTTTTTGCCCAAAAAACGAGAACCATGCGCATCATTGGGAGCATGGTGCAACACTTGTGGCAGCGGAGTTGACAGTTCAGGGGAGTAGTTTGGCGGCGTCGGTTCCTTTTTGGCGAAAGGACCAAAACCAAGGATAGACTTGGCGAAGTCGCTCATAATGACTGTTTCGGATTAAAGGGTGTGAGAGGGTGTGAGTAATTTGGTCACACACCAGAATAAATAGAGGGAGAGATGATGTATAAAACAGAGGAATGGTACAAATACACGGCCACGAATAGAAAGAGAAGCTTTGCGCGGGGATAGTCGGCAAGGCGGAACAGTCAGGTAGTACTAGCACGGCTGATTATGTGGCGACTGGCTTGTGGGTTCTTAGATGTCTTAGTCTCTAATTCGTCGATATGAAGCGTGGGTGGTGTATCTATGGGAAGCGGACGGTATCAACACGAAGACCCTGGAAATTGAAAAAAGAAATGCACAGGAAAAGGCTTGTTTGTGTTGCTTGTCTTTTTCTTCTTTTTTTTTTCTATCCCGTATTTTCTGATCCGTGCTCCTTTCTTATCAATGGGATGAGGACTCAGACAGGAACGGCGATTGGAGGGCCGACAGCGGAAACGGGCCGTTTTCAATAAAAATGGATAACAATTCGGAGGGACCGATGGTTAGAAGCCCTTGTTCGCCACGCTGATCTAGAGGTCGTTCTGGCGCAACGTCACGGAGTGGTTGAGGCAGAAAAAGAGTATGGGTGGTCCAGCCAATGGTGAGAAAAAATTACTATCGGTGTGCATCAAGATAAGGTAGCTCGGACTTAGCGCCTGGAAGAGAACAAAAGTACGGGCAAAATACGGAGCTTATTTTTTAGGAATATTGCAGTTCTTGTACTCGGATTATTCTGGCATTTTTATGGCAGGCTTGGTGCGTTGTTGCAGTAGATCTGAGGGTGGTTGCAATTACCACAATGGGGTAAATGCATAGTCAAGGGCGTGAATGGAGAGCTAATAATATATAATGTAGCTCTGGTACAGTGGGTTTGCAACGTTTTGGGAATTGCTTAAAAGGTGTTATGATTTGAGACATTGTGTGGTAAGATCTTGGTATGGGTACAATGCGATCAGAAGATGGATGTTACATTTGCTTTGTTTTATGGCGGTGCGGGAAAGAATGTGTTGCAAGAAATTCTTGTGTTGCACTTTGTTGCGGTGCAGTTTTGATTTGCACCCGATTTGCAGCCAGGCACAATTGTATAATCTTTGCGCCAGGGGAATATCGCACCAAGGAACTTTTGATTTGTACTACAAGTGTTTTGGTTTGTACTACAAGCGTTTTGG
Organism: Australozyma touchengensis; assembly: GCA_030566735.1. NCBI lineage: Eukaryota > Fungi > Ascomycota > Pichiomycetes > Serinales > Metschnikowiaceae > Australozyma > Australozyma touchengensis. The sequence goes on along the minus strand of JAKUAS010000013.1, from coordinate 61,865 downwards.
ATTTTCTACTACAAGCTTGGATTGTCGTACTACAAACGTTTCGTTATTATTGATGTGATTTCGTAGTATTTCACCTTGACACGCATTTCTTATCTTGCAAAACTCTTTTTTGGGGACAAACACCGATGAAGGATTGCATTTTTAAAAGACTCTCGGTCATTTTCTATGTCCTACATTAATTTCACGTCTTCGCCCACTGCAAAGCTGCAATGAAGAATTAAAACGCAGTTTATAGACAACTTCAAACTTCAAGATTCCAATCGAAGCCCGGGTGAGCTACTATTATTGATCTTCGGTCCTCAAACTTCTCGTATAATTTCTTGTTGTGCCGCTCAGTGTTTCGCCCTTTCAAACCACCGTAAACTGCTAGTGCTCCTCACAACTTGACGATTTCTTCTTCGCCGGCGAATGTGACGAACACCTTTTCTGCTGATATGATAAAAATAGTGAGCACAATGGCATATTGCCAAGACTGTCTCCTTACAGTTTTAAGTTTAAGTTCCAACTGACTGTACCACGGCAATCGCTTGCCATCCAAAGCTCTGAAAGACTTTGAGTAATATGTAGAGTATAAGCAGTGGAGGTATTTATTCGAAACATTATTTCTTGCATAAGCCGTGCTATAATCGACTGAGGAGAGTCTTTTTGCCGTTGGTGAATCAAGACGCACAATGCTCTGATGGGCTGAACTATGCTCATATTAATATAAATAAAATTCGTCTAGAGCGGAAGCTCTTTGTTCTGTCGTGACCACGCTACGATATCCTTGATTCAAACTAACCTCCATAGTGTCTTTATTGGCAGCGAAGACGCCAATGATACAACAAGAGATCAATTGAAAAACTTTATGAACATTTCGATATCGTGGCACCATAAAACAATTTGTTCCGGATTCGTAGAGGTCACAATCTATATGCTCTTCAATTTCCACCATGACGACACCGTTTGAAAGCAGAATTGCCAAGCAGAAGAATCCACAAACAATTCTGTACTACCCTCATTTTCACGAAATTTTCGTTGCCAATTCCTTTTACAAATTCATCAATCACCTTCTTCCTTAATACATGTCACGTGATCTCTGAAAAAATCATAAGTTCAACTCCACCGTCAACACCTTCCTACCACCAACACCAGCCACACATGAACCATCTCAAAGCTCTTCTGTGTGCGCCAGTCGCACCTACGGCTGTGTGTAGTCAAATGGGCCTTCGTGGCCTCTCTTCGTCGGCTGTACTTGCCAGCAGAGAGAAATACTTCAAGATCACCAAGTACGCCAAACCTATAGATACCACCGTCTACAAGGCCGGCGATGCGATGCCCAACCAGGCCATCCCTGCAGAAGGCTACAAGTATCCGAAATATGCATATGAGCCCATGTTTTTCAAGAGACAGAACAGAGGTTTGTACGCTGGATTGCAAAGAAAGGCCTCCAACCTCTGCTCTGAGAGCGGCAACAAAACCAAAACGTACCACTTACCCAACATTGTTAAGGCCAAGTTGTGGTCCGAGACGTTGAACAGAGCCATTAGCACCCGTGTTTCTACGACACTTTTAAGAACTGTTACCAAGGAGGGAGGTATCGATAACTATCTTTTGAAGGACAAGCCAGCCCGCGTAAAGACCATGGGAATTAAAGGCTGGAAGTTGAAGTACGATATCATGATGCAGAAGCAAATCGAGGAGCAATCGAAGGGAAGCGACGTGCCCATCTACCACATTCTGGAATCCGGTAAGAAGATCACTGCGCCCAAGGAAAAGCTCTTGGAACTATTATATCCGATTGTGTACAGAGAAAACTACGAGCCAATCACGCAAAAGGACTTTCTTCGAACCCACTCGTACTTGACGATGGAGCAACTAGTGGCTAAGTTGGAGGAGCGCAATTTCGACTTCTCGGAGATCAGCGCTTGATCTAGGTCGGTTGACTGTCTTGTATATATAATGAAACTCGCATGGATAGAAGTTGCTCTGAGAAGGCTTGTGGGTTTTCAGGCGCTAGATGTAGAAGAGATGTTGTAGAGATGTGTTGAGGTGGGAGTATTTCCGCTTCACGTTATTTAAATTCAAATTGGTAGTTGAGTCTTACGGCTAAAAAGGCGTAATTCTGTTCGGCAATAATGCATGCCTTGCAGTCACGTCTATACCAATCAGGGGTTGTGGTATATAATAATAGTGGGCCATTTTGGAAAATGCAACTTTCCCAAAGCATAAGAAATCGCAAAAGCAAATATCAACGCCCTTGTTTACTTCTGATTAAAGTCGTAGACTGGCATTATTAGCCAGAATCCGTGAACAAAGCCTTGTGCCAGACTTCCGAGATCATCAAAGTTAATAACTATGATTAAGCAAGGTATGAGAATGACAACAACTCGCGTCCCTAGGATTTACACAAAGAAGCCCTTCGATCGACCTAGTGATCACCATTCAATCGCAGTACCGTTTCCGCTCCATACCAAAACTCATTATTACTTCCCAAAAGTCTCTGTTTTCGAGTTTATCAAGCTTCAAGCTGGCTAGACTTTATCCGCCTACATACTCTCTATCCGCCTTAAAACATCACTATCTAGTATTAACACTCTGACTGATCCAGAAATCCAAACTTGAAGAGAGCCTATACAATTCACATACTTTTCACCTATAAATTCCAATAGCGAAGTAGATCCGTCTTTCGTTCACCGTTTTTCTAAGAGTAAACTCAAAAAACACGCTTCCATTCGTCTAGATCCTGCAATTGATTAATCTTAGAATGTAGTAATCATCTCTTTAGATCTCGATTTGCCCAAAACGTATTCATTTAGAGAACGTTATGTGTTCACGGAATTGGCCGAGCTTCGTGTCACCTATCGTGGCAGGTTCATTATTGTAATTCCGCAATTTTCCCTAGCTACAATCTTGCACTTATCCAGGCCCTGTTGGTATTACATTTGCAGCCATTTCACCCAAAACGGTAAATGGCAACAGTCACTAAGCTCACGTGCGAGCCTTCTCTCCTGCAGACACTGCGGCTGGCTCGCATTATATGCCTTTGGGGTCGACGGACGGTGGAGTCACGTGATCTCTTCGTCCCACACCCGTACATTCTCTCTCGCGGACCCTCTGCAGGCCCCACTACTACACGAAAATTTTCTTCATCTCCCTTTTCTGCTCTTACTTGTATTATCGTAAAAATGGCTAGAACTGGTATGTGAAACCCCTTAAAACGAAAGAAAGAACGTCCGCCAAGCCAAAGATAAAGTGTTTCGTTGATTCGAAATCCGATCCCTCTACCCTCCGTTTCCCCAATGGTGACATCAGCGACCAACAACGAAAGACCAAGTAAAAGATATCGAAAGAGAAAAGCTTGAAAAAGCAGATGTTGCGTCCAATGACATGCCAACGTTTTCATAAAACCTCAACCGTTTCGTGACGTTGAAGTCATCGAATCTTCCCCAATGTCACAAGAGCTCCTTCTTTTCACTCCATAGACCTACGTTGACCTCATCGAACCGCCAATAGTGCGCCTTCGCTGCATCCTTTACAATAGTTACATGATCCATTCGTGTAGGAAGCAGTTCCCCTTTCTACCCATCGCTTACAGACGCTTCATTCTCCTATCGTATTCTTGTCCATTCATACTAACATTGCAGGTATCGCTGTCGGATTGAACAAGGGTCACAAAACCACCGCTAAGACGGTTGCCCCAAGACGCTCCAACCAAAAGGGTGTCATCTCCAAGAGAACTGCTTTCGTCAGAAGCATCGTCTCTGAGGTCTCCGGCTTGGCCCCATACGAGAGAAGATTGATTGAGTTGATCAGAAACGCTGGTGAGAAGAGAGCCAAGAAGTTGGCTAAGAAGAGATTGGGTACCCACAAGAGAGCTTTGAGAAAGGTTGAGGAGATCAACACCATCATTGCCGAGTCCAGAAGACACTAAGCCGTCTGCCCATCATTTTCATATAGTAATGCTAATGCGTTTTGAGGAGAACACGTGTAGAACCATGGGACAGCCCAGGATTCTTGGTTGTAGTTGATGCGTTATGTGTAACCAAATGTCCTCGTAGTCATCAGTACCCGCAAGAGTCGTACACAGAAGCAAACGCATCCAAATTCGGCAATCGCCTTAATTTCTTCTAATTTCTGTTTTCCATTTTCCACTTAGACTTTCTTCTCTTTTGTGCCCGTTTGTGTTCTCACCTCCGTGCACCAGGTAGTTGCAAATTTCAGTTACATCCTCACCAGTTCCCTTGAAAGAACACCCCAGTCCCAAATGTTCAGAGTCACATCCTCGCTTACTCGGCCTCTTGCGGGCCTCCGTTCGCCCGCTTTTCAGCCCATGGCCCTCCGCAACTCCGTGTTTGCTGCCACGGCGCAGCTTGTGAGTCCCCTCAGAACGTTCAAGACCAGAAGTGCAGTGAAGAAGATGTGTCCTGACTGTTACTTGGTGAAAAGAAAGGGCCGAGTTTTCGTCTACTGCAAGTCCAACGCCAAGCACAAGCAAAGACAGGGATAATCGAGAAGGATGTTACATGTGATGGGGAGCGTTCAGTTCAGTACATAGACTTGCACCATTGGTGTGTTAATATAATCGATGGAATACTAGGGATTGAGTTATGTTTGAGTAGATTGCAATATCGATAAAGTTGTGATCACTAGAAGCCTCAGTAAGTGAAGAACGATGTGTGTGAACGTATTTGCTCATGCAGATGCTCTGGAGCAACTGCAGCATGCTTCCATAACAACCCATGCAGAAATTTGTGTTTCCATGTCCAGTACGTATTTTCTTACTTACTTAGCTATGTATGTTCGGCTAGTGATAACTTTTGCTAATGCAAAGAGACATACTTGAGACAATTAGTAGCATTGATTTTAAATGGTTTCATATTCTTAATGTATGTTAGTGCATTTTTTATGTTTGTGAGCGTATGTATGTGAATGACGTTTGTTAGTAATCCTACGATCTCTGTTTGAGTGAATTCCCGCCCGACTTCACTGCGCGTGTTTGTACGCTCCCACTATGGAATCTACTGAGCCGCTCTCGGGCTGTCGAATCGTCATTTGGCCGCTCTTGTCGCTGCACCTCCTGGTACTGTTGCTGAAGCTGGTCGTCTTGGTACCGCTTCAACGACACGCTCGACGCCGAGCTTGTATGAAGTGCCTCTTGCCAAAACCTGTTGATTTGTTGTGCTTTGTACAGTTCGCTAGTTAGCCCATCTTTGTCCGTTTCCCCAGAAGGAAGTGGTTTGTTACTGAAAGCTATTTCAGGATGTCTCTGTAGATACTGGTCTACACGACCCAAACTGGAAGCAACAGGATTTAGATGCCTCCTGACGTTTACGTATTCACGGTTGAGCCGCTCGAATTCCGTCCGTGACTGAATTGAGTTCTGATGCATGCTTTGGATGATATTCATGAAATTGTTGAGATTGGCAGTTGGCTCGTTGGGCGTTGCGGGAGACATCTCACCCTTGGTGCCTAAGAAGTCGTAGTTGGCTGCAGAAGCTTTTCGCAGCAAGTGCATGTCCCGGATATTATTGCTGCTCATGTTGTGGGCAAACATGAGCTTGTTAAGCGACAAGTTCGAGAAGTTTGTCAATTGGTAAGGATCCAAGTTCGACGAAACATCCATGAGCGAGTTTTCTCGCTGAAGCCAGAGTTTCTGCTGTGTCCTGGTCTCAAGCCCGGCGTTACTGTTGCCGTTGTTACTTTCTAAATATCCGGCGAAATCCCGGTTAGACATCAGATTTATGGATTTCTTATTGTTGAGCTGTGGCCTTTGTGTGGTATTTTCCGAGTATTGCGGATCGTTCCGCTGAAGATTGCTGAAAATAGACTGGTTTGCTTGATATGAGCCAGTCTTTGTGCCTGATGGCTTTGCAGCCAGTTCTAGGTCGCGCCCGCGCTCCTCGCTCGGTTGAAATACAATTCCTCCTGACTTTCCCAGAGCCTTGCTGGCGCGGCTTGCGTCTTCTGCGAAAGAGGTGTATTCAAGCATTTCCGATTTAGGGTCGAGTTTTCGCGTCATCCCCGTCGATTGAGACAAAAGAAACGATCCCCCATACATGTTACGAGATGCCAAATCTTCTGAGGAGCTGTCTGTGGTTTTATAGTCGCTCTGAGTCATGTCTGGCTTAGGTGATTGACGCCGGCGGAAAGTGGAGGTTGGCTGCTCTTCTGAGTCATCGTCCTCATTTAAATCTTCTGTGGAAAACTGCCGGCGCTCCTCTGGCTCGACCTTATTGCCAGAAGACGTGTCCTGGTCGTCACCCGCTTCTGAATCGTCGCTAACGTCTTCATAATTTTCGTCAGGAAACTCCTCATTTAACTTCAATATGGCCCTTCCCCTTTTATTGCTGGATTTTAAACCTGCGTGCTGTGCGTTTGCGAGCTTGAGAGAGCTGCTGGACTTGTTAGATTTGATCGATTGCTCGGATTTATTGCGTGCTAGTGAAGCCTTCTGAGAGCCGTTGGAAATAGTCTTTCGAAGGGCATAATGCTTGGCGGAATCCCTCAGCATGGTCTTTGTGAGCGGCTGCATTGCCACCGATCCTCGTCCGATGGAGCTATTCAGAGTAGTTTTAGTTAAGGGCTGTAGTGCGTTTACCGCTCGATTCATTGAGACACTGGAGCCGCCCTTCCCATGATTAAGCGATGTGAGTTTCGTGAATGATTTATTGCTTCGTTTTACCTGTGAATTGCCCATTCTCAGGATCAATTCTGTCGACTTAGAGCGGCTCAACGCATATGGACGATTACTAGATGAAGTAGAGAGGACAGCAGTATTTCGTCCATTCGACTGTGACCGACTATGTTGACTCGGTCTTTTGGAGGGTCTTTTCGACTTTGTGATTGAGTTTTGCGACCCCATGCGTTCCAAAGGCAACTCCGCTCTGGCAGAGGGCCGTAGACTTACGAGATCTCTGTGTGGAGCCGGAGTCATCTCGGAGTCATCGGAAATGAGCTGTTCATTGCTTTCAGCTCGTTCTTCTTTGTTTTCAGGTCTCAGCTTCTCTGTAACGTACGCCTCCCTAGTGTTCTCATGTTCGGATTCCTGGGGTAATGGCGTGTTTTCCTCTGAAGCAGCGTCATCTGAGTAGGGCATTTCCTGGAATATAAATAGTCGCCACTCTGCGTGATATTTTTAAAAGTAAGAGTCGTTGGTGTGGGCGTTTTCGGTTGCTTTAGAGTGGTTGTACTTGTCTTTTGTGGGGTCAATGTGCAGTTGCAATTTGTAATGAGATGCATGATAAATGAGATAGAATAAACCCGAAATGCTACAAATTTTTTAGATTTGATTATGAATCTTCGATTTTCATTTATTTATTCTTGATGCTGGCGTTTTATTTTTCTCACCTTTGCTGTTGTACTTAATAATCGTGTTCTATTCTTTTCTAAATGTAGTGGAGGTTCCATCCATCAACTATATTCTTTATGTTTTGCATTCTAATACATATAAATTATCTGTTTATTATTTCTTTTCTTTTTAGTTTCTTTTTTTCATACCTTGTCCTCTTCCCTGATTGTCTTATAGAGTGCTGAGGTTCTCTGGCGCCCGGAACCGGAGCTGTTGGCCCTCTGTGTATACCCGGTGTAAAGTTGATTCAAATTCTCCGGAGGCATGGAGCTCCATATATTTCTCGTAAAGTAAAAGCGCTGTGTGCGCGTCCTCGATGGAGTCATGGTTATCTGTCTGTACTGCACGACCCAATACACAAAACGCAAGGAACTTCAAGCTCAATTTCCGGCGGTGTTCCGGAAGGAAGTAGAACTCTGCAGTGTCTCGGATCTGTGTTTTTGGTACTTGCAAATTGATGCATCTGAAGTCACTCTTGAGGCCATGGCCCACAAAGATGCATCCCATATTCGAAAGAAGCCAGAGTCGTCTGTACGCGGTCTGAAGAGTCACAAGAGCTTTTTTAGATCTTGATGGGTCTAAATCGCCATCTTCAATGCCCGAAAACGTGGTCAAGTAGTCATATATGGGTTTGGTGTGGAGGATGTAGTCGTCGATGAAAGCAACACCATTTTTGGGTCCGGGATCACCTCTAAGCGCAGATATTCTTGCTAGCGAGAGGTGTGCCGGTCTAACCACTGTTTTCGCCCCCGTATAGCTCATCTCAACCAAAGCCGGCTTCATGGAAACAAACTCAGCATCTATTGCCACCAATGACCCGAACGTAGGCGCTTCCTGCTGGGTAAGAAGCTCATACTCTTTTTTGAAGCCCTCTCTAATGCCAAAAGCGAAATGGTCCCTATACAAGATCGAATCGTTGAGTCCTTGCATTTGTGAGAACAACTTCCGGTCGAAGTAAGAGAATTCTCGATTACGTGGATCATCCACGTTAACATACACAAACACTAAAGGTTTCTTCCATGTTGGCGTGATATCCATGACTTCTTTCTCGGGAATAGGCATCACCAAGAAATCATTAAACAAGAACCACTGTTCTGCTCTCAGCGCGGGTGACCTTACTTTTACAAAAGAGATTACGTTATGTTTTCCCGTCGATGCGGACGCTCCTACTAGAACCTCACACACAAAGCCTTGCAACTCGTATCTAGACGCATGCAGATGTGTGTGTGTAACCACAGGTTTAAAAATGACGCCATCGTCGGCAGTTTTGACAGTGTAGAAATCAGGAACCAACCAATTTTTATAGCTTTTAATCATCTCGAACTCCTGGTCGGAAAATGGAAGATTTATCAGCAAGATGGGACCTACTTTAACCAAGTTCTGCTTCACTTCTAAAGGTACTGGGGTAGATGAAGATGCCGGGATCACCCGCAGCTGGTTGAGTGAGTAGTTCAAATATGTAAGCAAATTATTGTTTTTCTTAAGGCCACCGATGTTGACACGGGGATTGTTAGGGTTTTGGTTGGCAGTCTTGTTCAAAACGTATCTGGGCGGAGTAACCAAGTCCAACGTGGCCTGGTTTCCAGGTTGAGTATTGATTAATTCTTTGGTAGGTGACGTGAACTCTAGCCTATAATGTGTCGCCGTGAGGTCCAGGATGTTGACGCCAAACTGATTGGTGAAATCATTGGCGATCGATTCAACAAGAAACTTATTAAATGTTATGAGAAGTTGCTGGAGCTTGACACCATCCAAACTGCGTCCATCGTCAGAATTTAATAGTTCAAACGCTTTCGCGATCCTGCTTTCGTTCAATACAGAGGAAAAATTTGTAATGCTTACATTTCTTGACCCTGCATTGTGCATCATATCGAAAAGGTACGCTAGCTCGTTGAGTATTGACGAACCGTGGGTATTGTTTTTCTGGAGCACTGTTTCCTGATCGTTGGGAAGATACTCGTTGAGCAAAGAGCTCGTGACTGTGTTGTAGAAGCTAGGTGTAAATCTATACACTTGCAAAAGAGAGTTCACGTACGAATTGTCCAAGTGGTTTTCGAGCCCGGCGATGGTACCGTTGGACCGGTTATAGTAGTCGAAGTCGAAATCGTCCACACCAAACCTGGAGTAGCGAATCTCGAGTCGCTCGTAACATGGTGGCGGTCTATTACCTCGAGCACAGTCGTATTGAAAAACCGAGTCAGCTCCCTTATCTGTGTCTTCAATCTCGTTATTTTGGTGCTCTGGTTCATGGCTTTGTGTGTCGTCGAAGCGATGCATCCAGTCGTTGTCTCCGAATCTTCCTTGCTGGGAAAGGATGGGTGACGCCGTCATTTCTCGCTCACTTATGAACTTCGGCACCTTGATTACGTTTGCAGGCCGCTTGCCCAGCTTAAATCTCAGATTGTATTGAAGTGCTTCGTACTCGGGGAGCACATTTCGTGGACCCATCCTATTCTTATTATACGGCTGCAACACCGGCAAGGATCTTGCATTATTCTTTAGCGGAGCCGGGTCTACGAAAAGCTTTTGAGGTACTTTTGCTAATTCTTTAGTAAATACCATATCAGAGGGAAACTTCGACGCAAGAAACTCTTTATAAAAGGGCAAGCCAATGGCATTGAGGGGCATCTTATCGTCGAGGCCAATTTTCGTTGCCAGAGAAATTGGCTCGTCCACGATTGTCGGCCGGTCAAGCGCTGTGCCGTAATTTACAAAACCATGCGTTGCAGAGGAATTTATGGACCAGATGTGCATTGTTTTATGGTCGTCACTGAAACACATGTACTCGCCCGTTTCGCTCATTTCGAGGTTCGAGAGGTACGCGTTGGTTTCTGCAGCGATTGAATTCACGTCTGTAGAGTTCGTCAAGTCGGCCTGGTACAAGTTTACGTGGAGTTGATCGAACATATTGAGGAACTGGATTTGGCCCAGTGTGGACGCAGCCACCAAGACGTTCGGTAGTTTCGGGTGGAACCGCACAAAACTGGCGCCGGCTGGGAAAGGGAGCGGCGAGAGGGCCCGCATCATTCGTAAGTCATAAAGGTTAATCATGGGGTCTGCTACGTATTCTAAGGGAGCCGACATGTTGCCAAATCGCTTTGAACGAGCAGAGTAGCCGCACGTCGCCACGTAGTTACCTTTGACGTCTATATCGGATAGCAAGCCATTGTTGCTCAGGAAGATTTTGACCGAGGTATTCGAATTAGGATCGAACACCTCAAGGGCGCCCGACGAACGGCCCAATGTTAGGAGCTTAGACGAGTAGTTTATGAATGAAAGGCCGCCGTCGTGGGCAAACGACAGGTACGCCGACGGCTTGTTCAAGTCTAGTTTAAATAGAGAGTTGTTCCCGCCGACAATCAAGTCATTGGATGTCGAGTGCGCTAGCGTCATGCAGGTAATCGCCTCGAACGGGTTTTTCGTGTGATTTAGCGAGCTCTGGTCGGTAAACGACTTCTCGGTGATGATCGCGTGGGAGGTGCCTCGTCTTGAGTTGAAGCTGATGGAAGTGTTCAGGAGCGACAACACGCCGCGCTGGTGGTTCGCTAGCTTGATGATTGGATTACGTAGGTTCAGCCCGTGGAACTTTGTGTATCGATATAGTGGGAGGTGGGGTGCCGCCAGGAATGTGGGTTGCTCGTCTAGCGAAGGGGTGAATGAAGAAGTGTAGCCGTGGGCATCGCCGCACCAGATCAAATTGGACACGGAGTCGAACTGCAATGCAGATATGTGTGGAGCGTCGTACGGGGCAGGTGAGCCCGAGCCAGCGGTCGCTGGGATTCGAGAGACCTGGTGGTTAGTTTCTGAGGAGAAGCATCGGCAACAAGGCGAGAGCAGGCGTCGCAATTGAGAGGAGGAGCGGTTTGCTTTGCGTTTTCAATGTGAACAATGTGAATACGCGAATACGGGCGTAGTTTGGATACTGGGTACATACCTCTGTCCAACCATCCATAGTGGCAGTATTCGTTAAGAGAGAGCTGGGGAAGAGATATGGAGTAGGTGACGCGAGAAGTGTTAGGAAAAAAACGGCGGCGAAGTTGAGAGAAACGAAAACGAATTTTGAGGGGATTTTGGTCATGAATTTTGTAAAAGTGCGGAAGTTCTGTTCTTCGGTATGAAGAGATAAGTAGAGGAGCGACAATGAATACTAGACAGATACGAATAGCGAGCAAAATCAGAAGAAGTTGGGCGGGCCGCTGTAAGGGAAGGCACTTGCCGAGTACTAAGACTACGCCGTTCGACAGTTTATCAACAGACCAAAGGCGAATCCTCAGCGATGTTTCTGGGAATGATCGTGCGCTATCAGTCGTCCTATATCGGGTATCGTCCACTTCAAATATCTCCTCTATCGAGTATCGTCCTCTATCTACTCCATCCACTATCTACTCCATCCACTATCTACTCCATCCACTATCTACTCCAGCTACTATCTACTACCTACTCCAGTAGCCTCCCGATTTCACCACATTGCCACCTGCCCCATTGGCCACCAAATACAGAAACAGAATGACCGTGACTCATGACAGTCACATTTGCCACAACGAATCGGCTAGTTACGGAACCGGTCGAGCAGCTCTAGCACACACACAAAAAAAACACAAAAATTAAACAACCTCTTCGGCACATTAACATTACTCATCCGGTTCTTTCTTTATCAGCATCTGTTGTGTTTCTGCCACAACAATCAGGTTGCCTGCAGGATATCTGTCCCTCCTGACCCATGTGCTTAACCTCATGTTGATCCAGCAATCGCGCTCCACCACTACTTCTTTTCTTTTGCTAAGAAAGGGATCAAAACACACACTTCGTTCGCCACCAAAGACTTTCAGTAGTTCTTTCAATTGGATTCGCGCCGCCCTCCCCTCCGTTCTCTCACTCTACGCAACAATGCTCAAGGCCTTGTCGTTCGGCTGGTTCAAGCCCCAGCAACCAAAGCCCTCCGGAGACATCCCCAAGTCGTTCACCATCCCGGGCAGAACAGAAACACAGGCCGTGGTGGTGTCCATGGAGGCCAGAGACGAGTTCGTGGAGATCGACTGCAAGAGACTCTCGTACGCCGAGGCCGCCTCGTTGGCCAAAAACAAGAAGCAAACCTCCACTGGATACGCGTCGGCCATGCCCCGCGCCGAGCGCCTTTGCGAGAACCAGTACGAGGTCTTGCACGACTACGACGACGACGACCTCGTGGCACCCGAGCAGTTCAAAACAAACAATTACTTCTTGAAGAACAAGGTCTACAAGGAAGCCGACCGGACCAGAAAGACCAGACGGTCCAGCAACAAAAGAAGCTAGTCCTCTGTGTCGTTGGCCGCGCGTTGACGGGCGCCTTGGGGTGTCCACTTGCCGCCGGGTGAGTCTTATCAACAGAGAGCTTCCCAACCCCTCTTTCCTACGTCTTTCTACCCACTCAAGAAAATGATATTTATTAAAAATTCAGTTCCTCCAAATAATTTAATAAAAAAAATATTGGTATCCGTGTCTCGTTGCCTAGGTTGTTTGGCTGTTGTGTACCCAACGGATCCTTATCTTATCAGTGTGGGGTATGCGCGATTAGATAAGAGTCATGGTAAACAATCACTGAGACAAACAATGGCACCGTGAAGACTCATAATTATTTGAAAACAAGCAGTTATTTTGATTTTGAGTCGGGGCTTCTTGGCCAATTTCCCACTAGCGTGTTGTTTACTTTTGCTGCCCACGCGTTTGTATTCGCGAATTGCTAATAAACTTAATGTTGCCCGATTCGAAACATGCGATTGCCGGGTTGACGAATCGTGTTGGGCGCGAATTGATGGCGGAAAGGATGTTTTCTTGCGTTATGAGCACAAATGGGCCTTCCACCGGCTGGGAGTGTGAACTATTGGATAGATCTGCACATCGATAAGGCAAGTTGATTTGAGCCTAGTTCTACCGTTCTCAGTATGGAAAATTGAGCATGGTACGCACCATCCATTGCCTCTGGTCTTGTGAATCGATGCTCCTCAATTCATAGTGTGGACTCAATTGGTGCTATGAACTTGAGCTTTCGGGCTTCAGGGCCGTTTTTCCCATGAACCTTTTTGTGTCTCCGGAGAAATTCCTCATGTGCACCGATTTAAGCAGTCGCCCTTAATCGATTCGAAGAATAGCCTGCTTTCATCAAACCACGCACCTAGGCCATGACATGTGATTCGTTGACACAATATGGAAGAATATGATGTTCTAGACTACCACCCACGCACCTTTGGAGCAATGATCAATCTTCTTTCATATAACCTGATCAATTGGTATCGTACGCTGAACGTTAATCTGAATCTCGCATCCCATTTACCCAAAATGGCGGCAGGTAGATTTGCCTGGCCCAACAAAAGAACTAACTTTTCTCAAAGTTAGCCCATTGTGCAATCTTTTCTTCCTTTGCAAACGGTGTTCGTCACAGCGTTTCTTGGTCTACACCCAATCTGTCGTGTCCGTGCTTGCATGTAGCTCTTTAGACACCAGATACGACAAGATATATACAGCACTTAATTTAAGGGCGCTCGTACTTTCACGTCATATACACCCTTCTGTGGCATTGGCTGGCATGGATGTGGTTTTTGTTTCAGATTTTTGACATTAACCATCTTGAGGTGCGGCCTGCATTCAGAAACAGTGTGGCGGCTAAGCTGTTCCCAATAAGGCAGGCGTCGAAGTTTTGAAACATAACGCATCCAATAGATTGAGATGGCCAGTTTGACTTTCCGTGGGGAGCCGCCACTTTGTCTCAATATGGTCATTGCAAAAAATGTGAAACGGTCGCTGCCAGGGGTTTAGTGGTTTCGAAAACCTATATAAGTCAGTTAAATTATCCACTAACTGACCTTCTCCAAAAGCTTTCAACACCTCAAACCCCAAGAAACAATGAAGTTCAACTACTCCGCTCTTTTCGCAGCCTTCTCTGCTCTCACTCTCGCTGCCCCTATCGATGAGGCAGTCGCACCCTCCAACGACGCTGCTGCCACCAACGCAACCTCTGCTTTTGACGTTCAAATCCCATCTGAGGCTGTCCTTGGTGCTATTGACTTTGACAATGACATCACTCCTGTCATTATTCCCGACGCCAGCGGTGCTCCAAGCAAAATGATGTTTTTGAACACTACCATCATGGCACAAGTCGAGGCAGAAAAGTCCAAGAGAGATGCCGATGCCGACGCCGATGCGAGATGGCACTGGTTGAAATTGGCCCCTGGGGAGCCTTTGTTTAAGAGAGAGGCTGACGCCGACGCCAGATGGCATTGGTTACAGTTGGCTCCTGGTGAGCCATTGTTTAAGAGGGATGCCGAAGCGGATGCAAGATGGCATTGGTTGGTTTTAGCCCCAGGTGAACCTTTGTTCAAGAGAGACGCTGAAGCCGACGCCGATGCAAGATGGCACTGGTTGAAGTTGGCTCCCGGCGAGCCATTATTTAAAAGAGACGCTGAGGCTGATGCAAGATGGCACTGGTTGGTGTTGGCTCCCGGTGAGCCACTTTTCAAGAGGGATGCTGAAGCTGATGCTGATGCTGAAGCTAGATGGCACTGGTTGACATTGGCTCCTGGTGAGCCCTTGTTCTAGACACTAAAGAGCAGCCCGGCAAAGTCAACAGGGACTTTCTTCTAATTTTTTTAATCCTTATTCTAAAACGACCCAAAAAAATTGTTTTTAGGTTTTATAGTATCAATAATACCTTTTTCAAAACAAGATAACCGTGAGAGTGACAACAGATTTCGTAAATGTACACGATGAACCTTTTAATGCCCTTGTTTTCAGTAAAATTTCGACTGTCGGTCTTAATGTAACTTCTTTCTCTTGTGAATATGTCTATTTGCACTTTTACTTTGAAATTTGCAACCATTCCTGCACCCACCTCCATGCTACAGGGCCCATCGATTTCGAGATGAGACAACAACTACTCCAGCAACCACACAATGTCTGATACGAAATCCAATCTCTTCGTCAATGAGGATGAAGACATGCTAGATGTATCAACGCTAGATCCCTCGGCTCCAGAAGCACAGCGTGCCACGAACGTTTCCGATGATGACGACCCCATCATCCACTCGATCCCCATATTCCACAGCGCGGTGGCTTCCAGACAATCGCAGACGCTCCATGCGTTTCAATTTCCAGGCAGACGCTCCGAGCGTTCTTTTGCGGGAGAGAGGCTTCTGGCCCAAGTGAAGCCAATCAGTAAAGTGGTGGAGCTCAAAGTACCAATGGACACACTGCAATTCTACGATGAGAGCCGAACCCAAGAGCTTGGAACGCGAGTGGACCGAGTCGCGTTGCAGGGTGTCCTTGATCCTACGAACGAGAATCTTTACGTCGGCGCCGTTCTTGAGCGAGAGGGTCAAGATCGAGTAGTATTGTTTCCTTTAGACAACACAGCGCAGCTTAGACCGCTGTTTAAGTACATAGACGACTTTGACGCGGCCCGCTCTGCGCAGATGAAAAACGAAAGTGCGACGTCTGGAGGGCTGAAGCAGAGCGCGGTCCAAGTGCTTCAAACCGCTTCGAAGATGGGGCAAGGCGGAGCCAACGGGCCCCTAGCACATGGCGAGGGCTTATGTTTGAAGCACGTGAAGCAGTTTAATGAAGAGCTGTGGGAGGCCCTCTCGTGGCACGCAAACAACACCGAACAGACAAAGGAGTTGAACCAAAAAATGATCACCCCGCTGGAGTCCCCTGTGGAGGTCAAGTCGCTGTTTTCCTCTTTGATCGAAGAGCTTTTGAAGAGCAGCGCGGCAAATTAGCATATACAGCATCTTTCACTTCATTGGGTATCCTTATAGATACATTTGAGTAGGTTCCATCTTTGTAGATAACAGATTGTCATTTGACGGCACATATAATAATAAAATGGAGAGCCTCGGTATAGTTTTTGAAAAGTCTAGTATTTATGAATTTTTCTGTTCTCTTGGAATCTGACTGGACGTCATACGTTTCTAAATTATTACCATACGAACTGAGTACCACCAAAACTCAAAAGTTAAATAAAAACCGTGATGCAAAGAATTATCATATAAATACATAATAAATCAATTGAGCCAGTTTTCTTCTTTTTTTAAATATTTTCCTCACATTTCTCCCTCATTGTTGCAATCTCTTGCTTCAGCCCATCGCATCTCATCGCAGGTTGCAACCAGATCACATTTGCATCAAACGATACACCATGGAAGACGATGGTTTGATTATGAACTTTGCCATGCCAGACGGCAATGCAAAGACTGCCGTGAAACCGGCCCCTTATATAGCTGGTGTTAGCTGGAGAGAACGAAGAGCCATGAAACTCAAACAGCAGGGCCGCGACTATAAGCCCTCCAGCGGAGTGAACGCCATTGACGTTCCCAAGAGAGTTTCTAGAGAACGTAAGACAGACTCACACAAGCCAGAGAGACGTGGGAAAGAGAATCACGGCGACAAGCCCCGCTCCAAATCTAGTAGTGACAAACTCCCGCAAAAGCGTGGAAACGTCGAAGAATCGGCAGAAAGCAAACGTCTTAGATATACAGAGACCACCGGTGAAAAGGGTGGAATTAACAACACTTATGTGTCTTCGTTATTCACCGCCCAGACAGTCGGCGCTACCCTTGAAGAGACCACCTCTGACTCTGTAGTACACCAGCCCTCCAATGCGCCCTTGAGAGACGATAGTACTTTCTTGGGGTTGGGACTTAACGAAAAGCTTGCGAATCACCTAACGACTTCTATGAAATACTCGGCTCCCACAAAGGTTCAGAGAGCAGTCATCTGTAGAATGAATGACACTCACCAGGACTTCTTTGTCAAGGCGCAGACGGGTTCTGGTAAGACATTGGCGTTTGTACTTCCTATAATACACCGGCTCATGCTGGAGCCGCAACAAATCACTCGTCTGAGTGGCTTGTTTGCAGTGATCTTGACTCCCACTAGAGAGTTGGCGGTACAAATCCACTCTGTCCTCGAAACTATCCTCCGTTGCCACCACCACCTTGTTCCCGGTGTTGTAGTTGGTGGAGAAAAGAAAAAATCGGAGAAAGCCCGTATCAGAAAGGGTGTGAACATTCTTGTAGCCACTCCGGGCCGCCTAGCCGACCATCTTGAGAACACCACGTCTTTGGACGTGTCCCAGGTTCGTTGGTTGATTTTGGACGAAGGTGATAGACTTGTGGAGCTTGGTTTCCAGGAAACGATCACTAAAATTACAGACCATCTTACGCAACACTCTAGAGTAAGCGCTTCCCAGAAATGGGAGCAGCTACCGTCTAGAAGAGTGAACGTCTTATGTTCGGCCACTATGCCCGACGACGTGAAACAATTTGGAAGCACTATTCTTGAAAAACCCGAGATGATCTCTATCGATAGAGCTTCCGAGATCAACGCAACAGCGCCAGATCAATTGGTGCTTAAAGTGTTGACTGTGCCCCCCAAATTGCGGTTAGTAACCCTTGCCGCTTGCTTAAAAAACGTAAAAATCACCTCTACGGAAGTTTCTCGTTCTATTGTTTTCCTTTCTTGTGCAAACTCTGTGGACTACCACTTTGATGTTTTTGCCCACGGCGGCACCACCACTAAATTGAAGTCCGACGACGAAGAAGATGACGATGAAGAGGAAGAAGGTAAAGAGAAAGCTTCGAAGTCTTCCGAAGTCGTCAGCTCTACCGCACCACAAATCAACGAAAATTCCGTTGTATTCCGCTTACATGGCTCTTTATCCCAACAGCTTAGATCAGCCACAATCCAGGCATTTGTATCCAATGCTGAACAAAACAGCAACAAGAACTTTATTTTGTTGTGTACTGATGTGGCCTCGAGAGGTTTGGATATGCCCAACATTTCGAGCGTCGTTGAGTATGATCCTCCATTCACTGTAGATGACCACTTACATAGAATCGGTCGTTCCGCTAGATTAGGTAAGGAAGGTGAAGCAACAATCTTTTTGTTGCCAGGCGAAGAAGAAGGTTATGTGGAGGGTAAGCTTCGAGTCGTGCATCCAAAGGAAGGGTCCCTTAGAATTGTTAACTACGAGAACGTTTTACAAAAGGCATTTTCGCAGGAATCCAGCGAAAAGACCATCAGAAAAGATCCTAAGGCCAAGGCGGGTAAATGGGATATCCATGCAACCACTTGGCACCTTGAAGTCGAGAGATGGCTCTTGGAAGATTCCGCGGCGCTTGAAAAGGCCTCCAACGCATTCATCTCGCATGTTCGGGCTTACGCTACACATATCGGTCTGGAGAGAATGTACTTTAACGTCAAGACTTTACATTTGGGCCACTTGGCCAAGGCATTTGGTCTCCGTGAGACGCCCAAGAAGCTCGGAAGTAAGACTGGCGATCATGAGGGTAAGAAAAAGGAGGACCCAAGAAAAAAGATGTTGCGGTTGGCACGTCTAGCGGAAAAGTCCAAGGCGTCGGAATTCAATTACTAGCATATATGTATTTACTTCTACTACTTTATAATGCATCTTCTACGTTAATCTACCTCCTTGATAGCTATTAGCCCTAAAATGAAATTACTCTATAATGTAACTACTTCTGTAATAAAATTACTTCTGTAACAGAGTCTACTCCTGAAGTATTTCCCAGAGAGGGTGCATCTCACCCAATTGGTATGTAAGTGTCCTCGCTTGGTAGTAGTCAGACATCATCTTCAAATTCTCTATGACGTCATCAATAAGAATGGCTTTGCCAACGTTAAAACCCCCTCCTAAGCCCGCATGTGCGATGTTGACCACATGGATATGGAAATGGTAGTACGATGGCTGGTAGTGGACGAAGATGCGTAGCTCATCTGCCGCTATATCGTAAGCGCCGCATGTCGCCGCCCGTATTTTAGCTACAATGTTCTCCAAGTACTCAATGTGTGACCCGTTGAGGTCGCGTACGCTGGAAAGGTCTGTTCGGCGCACAATGGCGCACAAGTACAAAGAGCTCATGGTTTTTTGGTCCCACTTCATATCCGGAAGGAGAACGAAGCCGTTCTCCGGGTCAGCGTCGTTGTAGACTATCGATTCGGCCTCTTTTCCATGGAATAAAATGTTGTAGACCCATTGGATCCGGTCTCCCTTCTGGGTCTCTATGAACGGAAGTACCTTCTCAGTATACATCTGTGGCGACTCCCTAATCATGTGATGGCTCTGTGTTTCATACTTGCGTATATGCTTTTCTGTTGCAGGGTAGATCAAGTTCAATTTGAGGCCTGGAGCGTTTAAAAGGTCCTGGGACACCATTCCAGCGCTCCAGTAATAGACGTCGTTGCAATTGATGAGTTTTACGTTTGTGAGAAGGTCATTAAGTTGGGGAGGTTGAGACTCGCAGGTGGAAGCCTGGAACGAGGATTTTTCGAGACTGGCAATGGCATTTTGGCCATGGATCTTGCCAAGAAGCACTAGAGATTTGATCTGGGGATCAACTTTGAGGGTTCGTTCTGCGACGAAAGAGTCCAAGAGCTCGGCAATGTCCATCTCGAAAAATGAAATATAAAGAGACGTAAAGTTGAGGATGTGATGTCTTTATAGACGTGCAGATCACTTAAGGTGTGAAGCCTTTATAGTGACGTGCAGATCACATAACGTATTTCTCGATAACAGATGTAAAAACATATCCAATGACACGGATTCTTTCTTCTTTAATCTATTGCACTTTATTAAAAAAAATTGCTCTACTGTAGTTGAATATATTGATACTGATCTACCATAACCAATTAATGTTGTCATGAGCGGCACAGAGCTGACATCAGCCTGTGCAAAGCCCTGAACCGGAAGTAAAATGCTTTTAAATAAATTGTGAGGTTATTTTGTTTCCTTTTTCCTCTTTTGTTCTCTTTTCTCTATTCCTCGCCTCTGCTCTCATTCCTTCCATTGCCCGTATCCCCCTTTACGTCTTTTTAAGCTTATTCGATGCGAGTCCACCTTTGATAAACTCTAAGAATCGATCCCCATATTCTTTCGCGGGAATAGCCGAGATAGTGCCGCGTGGATGACTAAGCGACCGCCACAAGGTCTCAAGCCGCTTCTTCCACGAGTAGTTGGTGAGGCAATCAATGATGCCCAAGTAGTATATCTCGGGAAGCGGGTCGTTCATGTCGTCGGTAGCGCGGATGCCGCCATCGTGGCCATAGAAAATATACTTTGATCTTCCGGGGAATACTCCACTTGGAAGATCCACTCCACGATCAATATCTCGTGGACTGGTCTTGAAAAGCTCGGCGCGCCGGTCGGACTTGGGCTCGTATACGGATAGCTTGGCGGTAGCTAACGAATTGCCCTTCTTCACGTCGTGGACACCGAGCAATAACGAGTAGTCCATGACGTTGATTTTTTTGAGAAGTTTCACGTCCGCCTCCAATTGCCGCAAGAATATCTTTTCTTTGGCCGGCCCGAAATGAATCTTGTCCTTCCTTTCGAGCCAATTGAGGTCCTTGAGCGTATACTCGGAGATATCTTTATCGTCGTCGCCTTGCTTGTTTGTCTTGGTGTATCTCCCCCACGTCGACCCTTTGAGATCGTATTTGATGTGGATGTCGCGGTGGGGAGGAAAGAGGTTGTTCATGACGATGAAATGGATCTTTTTGATGCCACCCTTGACTTTGAGCCGATGGAGCCCGTAGAATTGCGAGATGAGCGTGTTGGGGTTCTCCTTCACGTGCAAGTAGTAGGACTTCAAGATCTTTCTTAGTTGCTTGTGCTCCGAGTGGTGGATCGTCTTGATGATGAACCTGAAGTCTCGGGAGTAGTAGAAAAAAGACCCGCTTTTTCCCGGCGACCCGAGCTCGGAGAGAATGTATTTGCCCGTGATGGACATTAAGTAGTCCGCGGGGTCGATGCCAAAGAGCGACCGGAGCTCGCGGAACACTTCGGGGCAATAATCCTTGAACTTGAAGTCGTACTTCGACGACGGCGTAAGCTCGCT
The DNA here is from genome assembly GCA_030566735.1 of Australozyma touchengensis. Classification (NCBI taxonomy): domain Eukaryota; kingdom Fungi; phylum Ascomycota; class Pichiomycetes; order Serinales; family Metschnikowiaceae; genus Australozyma; species Australozyma touchengensis. Next base: position 40,646 of record JAKUAS010000013.1, on the reverse strand, counting down.
GCCGTCAGGGTTGAACGTGAGTTTTCTTGACGAGCGGAAGTCTCGGTCGCTCAAGCTCTTCATCACGCCCGAACAGCCCGAGACCGCGACGCGGATCCCCGTGAGCATGTTGTAAGCCATCACATAGTTACGATGGCCCTCATCGATCTTGTTGCCCAACAACACGTTGTCCGAGTCTGTGAACTCCCGACGGCGCAAAGTCGAGCGGCGGATGATCGACGACCGCATGCGCGAGAACTCCAAGTCGGCTACAGACTGGCGGGAGTGCAGATGTAGGTCTGTGACCGTGCGGGACTTTAGTTGCGTGAACGTCTCCCTTGTGACCGAGCCCAAGCGGTGAGTACGTTTCTGGTGCGCGTTGTTCTCGTGCGACGTGCCCTCGGTCGAGTGGCGCGCAATCGTGGGCACGGCGGAGTCGGTGTGTCTCCTATGGGACAGCAACAGAGTCCTCATAGGATACGAGTGCAGAGGCGGTATTTGCGACTTAGGGTCGGCAGCCAGCAGACGATCCAGGGTGTCTGTGAGCTCCAACTCGTGCGTAGGGGTCAACAGCAGAGGATGTGCCTCGTTCGACGTCTGTTTGTGTCTGTGGTCGGTTGCTGCCATGTGGGACGACACAGACACAGAGGCAGGCTCCAGATCCACAGTGGGCGACTTGAGGAACGGCTGCGAGGAGGCTGCAACATCCACGTTATGGTCTTCGATGGAGCTGGGCCCCGTGTCACCGAGGTCGTGGTCCGAGATGTCTGACTGCGGTTCTTCCGCCAAAGACGTGGACATTGGCGTGAGATGGCCGAGCGAACGGCTCTCGAGCGGCCTGCGTTCGGCAACACACGCGAGGTGCTGCGGCCGAGGCGGGTTTTCTAACACCTTGCCGTCCAATACGTCTAGCGACATGCGATGTGTGTGGTAAGGAAGAGCACTATAGTGAGGAACCGTGCGAAATGAGGAGTAGATAACGGGCGCAAAGGGGGAAGGGAAAGTGCAACAAAGTGGGAAAAGAGCGATTTATATATAGTGAGAATAATTATTTTTAGTAATTGTTCTTGCAGCTAGGTTTTCTATTTTGTGTTTCTTTAGCCGAGGCCCGTGGCCTATTAGTGCGGCGGTGGATCATGATGCGGCTCGGTTTAAGAATAAGGGGTATAGACTTGTGGGAGGTAAGTCTTTGTGGAAGTTCAGCATATTGATGGTGGAATGGGGACTCCACTGACGAATGTGTCTAGCGAGGGCCGTATACTGACAAGGTCATAGCGATTACGAAGCGAAGGTCATAGCATTTACGAAGCGAAGGTCATAGCATTTACGAAGCGAAGGTCTTAGCATTTACGAGGGTGGTCATAGCATTTACGAGGGTGGTCATAGCATTTACGAGGGTGGTCATAGCATTTACGAGGGTGGTCATAGCATTTACGAGGGTGGTCATAGCATTTACGAGGGATGGTCATAGCATTTACGAAAGGAAAGTCATGGCATTTACGAAGCGAAGGTCATAGCATTTACGAGGGAAGGTCATGGCGATTACTTGTCTGGCATCATTCACCGTAACATCAAATCAATAGCTATATAGTGCCGCTTGTTCCCAGTTAGCATCCACTTGGGCCGATGGTACACAGTCCCACACAGCAGAAACCAGAGTTCTTCACGAAAGGAGCGACAAGCGAATCGCAATTGAGCAGATACCGCGCTAGCTGTTTCACATAGCTGAATTGCTTGGGTTGCCGAACGATACCTACGATAGGCACCGCTGGAGCCACACACCATCCAAAACCGATAAGATCGACCTTTCGGAATCTTGTCTTTCATCAATACCCACCTAGTTGTGATCAAACGATAGCACGCAGTATGCTATGCATCTGGCAGAAACTTGCCGGGACAGGTAGAAATTGAGATTCGCAGCGAATACCAAAAGTGCCACCCTCGAGTGATATAAAGCCAAGCCCTCATGAGAGCAGGAAACGTCCTTGTTTGGTCCTTTCTCCACTACTTGGTCCTAGCGTCCACCCTACGGCCCCCCAAAGACTATGAAGTTGTTTCCGTTGGCGGCCTAGACGAAATCGAAAGAGATTACAAAAAGACGCTAAAGAAAGGAAAGGATGTCGTGTTTCATATCAACGGCTCCAATACTTTCCTCACCAGGAGAAAGCAAGAGTACTGGGATGTTGAAGAAACCGTCCCCGAATACAGAAAGGCAAACTTGCATTCTCTAGATTTACTCTTCAGAAAGGTATACAAGCAGGCGCTTTGGAACAAGGGCCTAAGGAGCCTATTCAAGCTGCCGCCAATTCCCTACGTGGAGTTCTTCTACGCCAACTTCTCCATGACAACGAGCAGAACAATGCTTCCCGTCTCCCCGTGCCACAGTGAACTACTGGGGGAGGGTAGCGTCATCAAAATGCAGCTTACTGAAATCGGCAGGTCTACGCCACAGGGCACCATTGGAGTTCCTAAGTCCCTCCAGCGCTATCTCACTTCCGGAGAGGCCGAAGTCGAAGTAGAGGACGAGCACCTTTCCACAATGAGCATCAAATGCACAATTCCCCACGGGGAAGTTGGCCAGATCTTTTTAAGCGACACCGAGTTTCTCAATTACCACACATGGTATCGAACTGTGATGTACGACCAGCGCCGCAAGAAGTTCATTGCCAATAGCGAATTTCGAAAAAGGCCGCTCGAAAGAATGGTCCTAAAGGGAGGCATGGGCGAATGGCTATGTGCCACCAGTAAGATGATCGAGTTGCAGTGTTTTAATGTTGTGAAGGATTTGTCGGTTCCAGAGAGGGAGCAGTACGACGAAGAGGAAACAGAGGAATGCGATTCCGGCGAGGAAGATTCTGAAGAGAAGCTTGAGGATATTTTGTGCGAGGGAATCGAGGCGGAGGAAACAGATGACGAAGAGAGAACGGCGGACGAAACAGATGACGAAGAAAACGACAAAGAAAACGACAAAGAAAACGAAAAAGAATACGACAAAGAAAACGACAAAGAAACAGAAAGAAAGAAAGAAGAAACCAACGTCGGAAGTAGCAAGCCCAAGACTCGCCACTTTGCTCGTGAACCTATCAAGACAATGAAAACATACCAAGCCTTAAAGAACTTAAACAAGCTCCGGGCCAACTTGCCTCCACGTTAATACTAAAAAAAGACTTGCTCTAATATAGGACATGACAGTGACTTCGGTTTGAAGTAGCACTACTTCATTTGTAAGCAGTCAATGGCTACTCTAATGTTAAGGGTCCACCTAAAGCCAATCTTAAATAGAATTTGCAGCCATTCCAAAAACAGACTTTGCAACTGCTCCATTTGGATGCATCTCCGTTTGTGTTCCTATCCGAACCTATCCGAAGCGTCTCGGTGCAGGAACGATACCACCATCTGCATCAGATCGAATTGAAGTTAGAAGCCATGCTTCTCAGGGTATAAATACCAGGTTGCCCCCTTGCTCGTCCTCGTCGACCATAGCGCCTTTCTTTCTGTTCCAATCAACATGGGAATTCTTGACGTCTTCAAGCTGGGCCCCAAGCCCGAACAGGCCATCAAAGATCAAGGGTTTGAGGTCTCTGACTGCTCTCTGGAATGTCTGGGGTGCACCAGTAAATTTCCTTCGAGCGTTGCCTTCAAGGACGATGACAAATCACAGTTGTACGGCAACACCGACCCGTTTGGATTGCACGTTGTCGTTGCCACCAACAAGAGTGATTGGCAGCACGACGCCACCCTGGTCAGGAAGACTTTGGCCAACAAGGTTGCAAAATGGGCTGCGGACGCCTCTTTTCCGGGCCTCGGAGATTCCACGAAAATCAAGGTCAGCGCGAGCTCGTTGTGCTCGAGCGCCTTCGATACCGACGAAGAATACCAGAAGGAAACGAGGGGCGATGTGTTGCTTCTACCATTTTTCGTGTGGGTTCGCAATCTCGAACTAGGCAACGCGGGGGATGTTCTAGACCGTGTAGTTGCTGATTTGATTAAGGCGAGGGATAGTGGTTCTAAAGAATTTCCATCTCTCGCTTACGACGCTTTTCCCAACGTACGCATAGAGGCTGAACATAGCAAAGCGTATGTGTTCCTTTGTTCACATAAGACAAGAGATAAGAGGTGTGGCATCACGGCGCCAATCATGAAGAAGGAGTTTGAGCTCAATCTCAGAGACTTGGACTTGTACCGGGACGTCTTCGACAGTAGAGCTGGCGGAGTGAGAATAGCATTCATTAACCACGTTGGTGGGCACAAGTTTGCGGCCAACGTCATTATTTATTTGCGTAGTTCTGGTAAGAACATCTGGCTAGCGCGGTGTAGACCAAACAACGTGCTCCCCATTATAGAAGAGTGCATTGTGAACGACGGCAAGGTGTGGCCGGAGCATGTCAGACGAGTTCAGAAGTTCAAGCCAATAGAATGGTAATTTAGGAAGGGTTGTACGTTTGTGACGAAGAATATAAATACATTAATTTCAAAGAAACATCTTGATTACAGCTTATGAACGACGACCCAAAAGACCCTCGAGAACATTGCTTCTCTTTTGCATATAGTCAAGGGCCTTACTGTCTATATTGTTACGGCTGTTTGCCAATAAGTTCTTGAGCCGCTGGCTCTCTCTTTCAAGACTAGCCTTCCCGCCCTCAACAAAATAGCCAATGGCCCTTTTGTAGTACGCAAGCATGGGCAAGTCGTCGGCGGTCTGGAGCACCTTTGCCAGCACCAACGCTTCGAGACCCTTCTCCTCGAGCTGTTCTTCTATCTTTCCGATAATCGGCAACGCGTCCGCTCTGTTTTTCGCAAAGAAATTTTCTATTGAAGGAATACGTCCTGCGGTTTTCTTAAGGTTTCCGTCGGTATCACGATTAGTTCCTGCTTCAGAGTTCACGAAGTCTACGAACCCGCGCGAGGTGAGTTCGCCGCTATAGTACGCGGGTCTCTTGAGTCCATCGGGATCAACCTTTTGCGGGTCAAAGTAGAGGATCATCGGAGAGTGGGAGATGGCAAACAGGCCAACCATGTTCTTGACCTGGGCCTTGTTGTCCAGGTGCATGTTGACCCGTCCAAAACGGATCTGGTCTTCCTCATGCTTGAAGATTTCGGTCAATTCGTTCCACACAGTATGTAGCTGCAGCGCTGTCTTGTCGCCCGAAGAAGAAAACAATACAAGGGTCTTGTGGTTGGCTCTAAGAACAGAGTTCTGGAAGTTGAAGTCGGAAAGCTGAAGCACCAGAGGCAGAAACTCCTCGGCGGCAGACCGCAACCGTACACCCGACGCCAGCTGGATAAAGTTGCCGATGGACTCTGCGTCTCTCAGCCCGCTGTACTCAATAGGCTTGTCGGTGCCATGGAACAAGAGCAACGTAGGGAAGCCCTCGATCTTGTATTTGCTCGTCATTTTGCGGCCGTCTTCGTCACCGTTAAGCTTGACGATGTCGATCTCGGGCGTATAGGCGAATTTCTCTGCTAGTTCCTCGATAGTAGGCATCAAAGTCATGCAATGGCGACACCAGTCAGCGTAGAAGTCAACTAGAACATACTTGCCCGAATTGACGACAACGTCCTTGAAATTTTTATCGTTGATTCTCACAAGCGAAGCAAGCGCTAGAGGCACGAAAGCCAACAAGAGAAGTCTCATGTTGTGCTGTTGTAGGTGTGACGAGGCTGTAGTGAATAATTCATGTGGAGTGTGGAGACAGCCACTACAAATAGTCAACACGAGAGACAGACTACAAAAAAAATACAAAAAGTTATTATAACAGGTCTATATAATTGTTCGTTGGAATGTTCGTTTGCCTCTGCGTTTCATGAATAATACTAATCGTGCTTATAGAGCGGCACCGACCAGTACGTGAAGTATGAGTTCAGCCTCGTGGCGACTCCGGCCCAGGCATTGTACCATGCAATGAACGAGGTGATGATGCCGAAAACTCCGGCGACTCTCGTGATGGACTGGTTCCCTAGGAACGCTCCACAGGCCAACAAGACGAAAGTGATCTCAAGAACTACAAAGAGCGCCAAGAAGGCAACGGTGGACTTGAGCGTGGTCAATAGCAACATGAAGGTGAAGATCGACCACCCGACCAAGAAGAACCCGAGCGCGCTGTCGAGCTGGTCTTCGTGGCCCTTGTACGCGGACAAGATCCCAAAGGCATCGACGAAGATGGCCGCGTACGAGAGCCAGAAGGCGCCAAACAGCGTCAACGCCACAGACCCGAATGTGTTCCCCAACACAAACTCCCAAATCCCGGCGGCAAACTGCACGGCGCCGCCATAGAAGCACGCAAGCCCTACCACGATCTCTGGGTGCTTCACGTTGAGCACCTGGGCGTTGACCATCGACAACACAAACGTGGTCAAGGCAAACGCACTCAACCCCAAGGGCGCCGGGTTCCCGAAGTTGAAGGCTTGCGGAGGGATTGGCTGGTTGAACAACATTCCACCAAAGGCCCGCATTAGCTCGTGCGTCGGGTACTTTCTGTCGCCCATGATCACATATTCGTTGGTATCGCCCGAGAGCCGGACGCTGCCCACAGGCATGCTGTCAAAGGCCTTCTCTGTGGACGAGAGCAGGTTTTCTGTTGTTCGGTGGGAAAGCTTCATTTGCAGCCTGGCACGAAATAGGAAGGAGGGGAAGCGATAGGCAAGGCTGGCGGGTGTGGCGAATTTGATGTTCGAGTGTAAGAAGATCGTTTTCGATCGGAACGGCTAGTGGTAACTGGAAGGTTTCCAGACGATGGGCTTCTTCGATGCCAGCCGTTGCAATGCCCTGCATGATACAGCCGCACGTTGGCTAATTCTCCGAATCGGCGGAAGAGCGCCAAGCATACGGAACAAAAAGCTCTTGGTGGTTTTTGAGGATGGGAGTATGAGGCTCGGATAATTTGGAGCAGGTGGTCCTAACCGTTATCGGCGAAAAGGACCCCACATTTCTGTACATGGTGCTAATTTTCCGTGACAGCTAGTAGACTGCAGGTCAATAGATATCTGTATGTACACACTAGGTGAAGGTGAAGAAGGTGAAGAAGGTGGACTTGAAGAAGGTGGACTTGAAAAAGGTGAAGATGGTGAAGAAGGTGGACTTGAAAAAGGTAGACTTGAAAAGGTGGACTTGAAGAAGGTGGACTTGAAACAGTCTTATTTTGTAGGCTGTTGCAATGGTGCATTGTAGTGCCGTCTATAGAAGAGGTCAGTGGTTACAAGACAAAGTCCTCAAGAAGCAGCAGTAGGGCTGAAAAATAGCAAAAGAGCGATATTTTTTGACCCAAAAATCTTCACTCTAAACTCAAAACTTCGTTTCTAATTTTCATCTCTGAGCTCATACACGTCACATCGCACCCTACAGTTCACAACTCAATAAAGCTACGCCATGCGAGCTACCCTAACCTGCGCCCTCTCCGCTACACAATTCCTCCGCCAGGCAAGTCTCACCTTCTTCACCAAAGAGACTTGTCTGTTGTGTGTCAAAGCCAACGAAGTGTTGAGCGGTGTTCTTGCAGAGCCAGACCTAAAGAACCTCTCGCTCACGAAGGTCGACATCATGGATCCAGAAAACTCGGCTGCGTTCGACAAGTATTGCTACGACGTCCCGGTCCTCCATGTCGATAGACCGGGCCAGGCAAAGCCCGTCAAGTTCATGCATTACTTTGATGGCGAAAAGATAGCGGACGAGCTCCGGAAACATTGACGATCTTGTGACTATTGACCTGCTAGTCTATGTAACTCAAACGGATGAGACTACCGGCGCCGGCCCTTTCTTGCCTGTTGAAGCTCTTCCTCAAGCGTAGCCATCTTGACCTGCAATTCGTTACGCTCCTTCTCCAACAAATGGATGTTCTTCACTTGCTGGTCGTAATCTCTCTTCAACCTGCGCGCAGCTAGTTTCTCGTTTCGTTGCTCCAAGCTCTCGTCCAGAGTCCACGCTCCATTGATGAATCTGTACGTCGGAGTCGAGCTATTGTTCTCTATCCTCTGTCCGCCAATGGAGTTCGACGCATTATGTATTGGCAGTGCATCTGCATCACCTGGCATTGTCGTTGATATCACGGAGTTTACCTTTGAACCCTCAAGAACCACTGCTCGGGCCATTTCGAGGGAGTCTTCTGCCAACTTCAAAGTATCCGTGCAAAATTCCCCAGAGCCGGTGCAGATCAAGCACCGCAAACTCAGTTGTACAGAATCTCTGACTGATTGGAGAGTGGCCACGAGCTCTTTCCTCTGCGTCCCTCTCAATGCCGCCTCTGGAACGTGTGCTAGTCTATCGAGAAGAACCTCGGTTTCCAACAAGCGTGCCCAAAGGAGCTCTTCCATCTTCTGCTCCGACATCTTTTAGCGCGAGAAAAGCGTTGGTGGGTCGGACAGGGAGGTTTATAGCGGAATACTCTGACCAGATCTGAAACACAGCTGGAACACGACTGCGCAGAGGTATAAGGAAAAGGAAAACCGCACCCGCAACGAGCCACTGAACACCAAAAACTGTAAATATCACCAAAAACCGTAAATAGACTCGATTCAATGGCGACTTGAAAACGCCGCCGACCTCCACATCTACAACCACGAGCGCCTAACCCACCATCCGGTCGAGACGCAAATAAACATTCAAAATAATTTCCGTAGCATTCCATTCGAAAAGAACCATTTTACTTTTCTTTCTAGTCACGTTCCTCTTGTTACTTGCCCCACACTGGCTGGCTCTCCCTGCACAATTGACTACTATCGAAACTTCACAGTGTCCCACGAAAAGACCGATTACCCTCGGCAATTGTCACTTATCTATTCTTTCTTCAAATGACCCGCCAGAAAGTCGCCTTAGTCACCGGTGCCTCCTCTGGTATCGGCTATGCTGCAGCAAAGGAATTCGCCCTGAGAGGGTACAAGACCTACAGCTGTGCCCGTAGAATGGAGCCCATGGAGCCCCTCAAGCTGTTCGGAGTCATCCCCGTAGTGTGCGACGTCACATCCGCCGAAAGTGTGGCTGCTCTCAAGGAACAGATATTGCGTGAAGGGGACGGTTACCTAGACGTGTTGTACAACAACGCCGGTCAGTCGTGTTCGCTTCCTGCTACTGACGTCACCGACGACATGATCAAGCAATGCTACGAGGTCAATGTGTTTGCGCCCATGAGATTGACACGTGAGTTTGCGCCGCTTCTCATAAAGGCCAAGGGTGTAGTTGGGTTCACCGGATCGGTGGCTGCAAACGTCCCATTCCCCTTTTCGTCAATCTACGGCTCTAGCAAGGCGGCCATCCATCAATATGCTGCCAATTTGAGAATGGATATGCAGCCGTTTGGCGTGAGGGTGGTGAACGTCGTCACTGGAGGCGTCAATACCAACATCGCAGACACAAGGGGCATTCCGGACGATTCGTTGTTCCAGGTGCCTGGAATGAACGAGGCCATTCGCGCAAGACAGGAGATGGCCGTCCGTAACCATCCAATGCTGCCTGAGGTCTACGCTCGGAAGGTTGCAGATGACTTGGAGCTGCTGTCTTTGCAAGGCAAACTCAACGTATACAGGGGCAAGATGGCTACGTTATTGGGTTGCTTGATGTTCTGGTGTCCACGCTTCATTGCCGAGAAGGCGTTCATTTGGAAGTTTAACTTGGCAGGTAGTTTTGAGAAAATCAGACAGAAATACTCGAAGGTGAACGTTGATTAAGTATCAAAGTGTTGAAGAAACAGTCGCGGCTTTTATGATTATGTACGATTATGGTATGGTTTATTTGCTTATCGATGTAGAATCCTAGGTAGTTGACCGTTAGAACGAGCTACCGTTGTTTTCAGAGTTGCTACGATGCATGAACAGAACCATGTCAATTAGCTTAATTAAATTTTATTTCGCCGCTTTTGTCATTGTAGACTCTCGTCAACTGAAGTATATCCGCTTGTGTCGAGGTTTATGCCACCTTGAACTACAACATCGATCAATTAAACTGCAGATGGTTTATGCGCCGAAGGAACAACTTGGGGCGTCTCCGTTTCTATGCTCTTCATTACTGCTTCAATGCATAACAACGCACTTAAAGCGTCCCGCCCAGAACATTTGCTTTCGGTCTCCTTTCCGGTGATTAAGTTGACAAAATGCTCCATCTGAAGATCAAATGGACGTGGGAGTATCTCGCGCATTGCATGATAGCTATGTTTAGTGTCGTAGGACGAAGGGGGTGTCAAAATTCCTGCGGACTCATCGATAGAAGAATCTGCTGGTGCTACGGAGGAATATATGTCTAAGCGCTCGGAATGAACGGGCTTCCACCACGAATGCTCGCTTTCAGGTAAATTGTTTTGGTGATAAAGAGTGAAGTCTGGGATAGAGAGCGTTCCGTGGCTTCCAAATACCCTATAGAAGCCTGCCATGTCCTGGTTGTGTGGAATTAATGGATTTTCGCCAGTTCCAGCCTCAAAACTGAATGGAGAGGTGACATTATCGGAGCAAACAAAAGATCCACAGCATCCATTGGCAAATCGAAGAGTGAGCGCGGCTCCTTCATCTACATGGTTGCCTACAGCTTCTGCTGGTCTTTGCTTGGGCATGAGTTCCGCGTAGACGCGCTGAATGGGTCCCATAAGGTATTGCAACAAGTCGAGATCGTGAATCAAATTGATCATGAGCGTCCCGCCGCCGTGGAACGTCGAGCGGCGCCATTCCTTTTCTGCAAAGTACTCTTGGCATTTTTTTAGCGCCCATACGCCCTGTATCATCACAGGGATTCCGATCTTAGGCATATGTGTCTTGGCGGCAACTATATAGGGATTGAAGCGCCGGTGATGGCCAACGAGGAGAACTACACCCTGGCTCTCGCAGTAGTCAATGAGCGCCAAGCAATCTTCCGGAGTGGATGCAAGCGGCTTTTCCACCAAAAGATGGATCCCTTTGCTGGCCAACTGGATGCCTACGGACGCATGCGAGTGGTTGGGCGTCGCGACGACCGCGGCATCGGGGTACTCGACGTTGTAGCCGTCACAGAAGAGAAACATGTCCTCTACGGTGTTGAAGTGTAACGCGTTGAAGCGCGCGGCGACACTGGGGCCGTTTGCCGACCGGTCTACGATGGCAAAGAGCGAGCAGTTGGGCATTTCCAAGACCAGCTCGGCGTGTCTGGGCCCAATCAAACCGGCGCCGACGATGATGAAGCGGAGCTCGGCCATGGGGGATTGAAGAAGAGATGAACAGGGGAAATAGATCCGAGAAGAAATTAGGGAGTAGAGAGAAGTAGAGCTGAAGGGGTGAAAAACCGAAGGTGCTAGGCGACGAACAGGGGGAAGTGTGGACTTATGGACTTTTGGACTAATGGATGTGGACTTGTGGATGTGGACTTGTCTTGTGGTAGTGGACTTGTTGATCTATCACAAAGCGACTCAGTTGTTGAAACTACGTGCTTGCCTGACTTCTTGACGATTCGATCTGGTTTAGTTAGCTGATGTTTGATAGAGCTCCGTCTGCACTTTGCTGATGTGTGCTGGTCGTATGGCGTATACGAGCAGATTTCTGGAAAAAGAAGTGGTTGGAAAGAGTTTGAAGAAAAGTAGGCGAGGCAAGGTGAAGGTTCGAAGAAACACGCAGATCACATCCTGCAGGCCGAGCCTTATCTATCAATAAACCGAGGGTTATGAGCTGATAAGCCCTGGCCCACGTTGCCTACTTAAAAGGAAGTACGATGGCCCCAGTTTTTATTAGTGGGGGCAAACAACGCGTGACAATACAGCGAGCCTTCCATTGCCGAGGTTCGTTGATGAAGGGGTGTTATCGGGTTATCAGGCGTCCGGCACGGAACATCTCGATTGGCGGTATCGAAACGCAAAGGTGCACTACTCCTCCAAGTTGATTGGATATCGAGAATTTTGATGTTTTGTACTTTGTAGTTCTGGAAAGGGGCTTCAGGTTGCCCGAAGCGGTCGATGAGATTTTCTGTATCGATCTACGGTGCAAGAATTACTCGCTGGAATAGGAGGACTTACTATCAGTCTACTCTTGTAGGAGCCAGATTCTGATTCTGGTATCGTTTATCGGTCTATGCTTTCGCCTTTTATCTTGAAACGCTTCTTCAGATCTTGGCATTATTTGATTGTCAAATGAACTATAAACTTTTGTTGATGAATTGAAGCTTGTGGTTGAATTCTTCGATGGAACTTATGCATGAAGCTACTTTGATGGTACAGCTAAATTTCTTTGATGAAACTTCTTTAATAGTAGAGCTTCTGTTGTAGAGGCATCAACTTTGGTGGAACTCTCCTCGTTGAGCCGTTTGTTATTGTCCTTTTCTCTGAATATGGCGAGAAGCACCCAGATCAAAACTTCGCCTGGAGCTTCTTCTCGAAAATTGTCTCCGTCAAATGATCTACAACTCCCCACCCGTAGCCATTGGCAAACCGCCGCCGCACTACTATGTTGTTGTGTGCATCTGGCGGCAAGCTCACCAACACTTTTCGCCACGTAAGATCCGGCGCATGGTACTTGCGGGCGATCCGCACCTGCTTATCCATCCGCCAATCCCGGTACTTGAAGAATTTGGCCATTCCGCCCGTGCTCTTCGGCTCTTCGGGTGGGATGTTGTCGTGATGATAATACTTATCGTGAAAAATGACCTGCGCCCGCGACTTGGGCTCCAAAACATACCTGCGTGAAGGAATAGGACATATTAATGAGCTAATTGCAGATTCTACGGCTGACGCCTTGGGCGGGATGTGAAGCGTATCGAACTCGCTGCCCTCAGACAGCTCTTCGTCATCTAGTTCTTCTTCGTCTTTATCTTCGTCATTGGCGCGGTCTTTCAAGTTAGTGTCACTGCTTTTCGCAGAGATCTTCGAATACTTTTTGATCTTCGACGTCATTCTCTTCTTCTTAGACGTACCCGACAGCTCCGCGTCTAAACTGAATATACGTGCTAAGAAACTGGCGTATTTGTCAAGGAAATTGGAGTTTGCTTCGTCCGATATTTCGCCTACACCGGGCCCTGCGTCGTCTGTGTGAACCAGCGACGCATATTTATCCTCAGAATCTGGACTTTGGACCGTTTCGGAAGTTTCATGAAAATTTTCAGAATTTTCGTCTGTGATTCGAGAAGATTCATGGAGATGCTCGCCCATTTCATGACTATTACCGTCTGAATCTTTATCAACGTTGTTATGACTCTTAACATGGCGAACTTCACCCAAACCTTCCCAATCAAGGTACAAAAGAGCACTGGTCCTTAGTGGAACAATGCCGTCGTTTACCGCGTTCGCATATAAGGTAAGCAGCTCGAAATCTTTGAGCGCAGAGCGCACAGGTTCGTCCGGGAGTCTTTCCAAAATAGGCCGCACAGCATGAAACAGAGAAAGACCATGCGATAGCGACGGGAGTTTTTTCAGAAGCGTCAAGTCCCGTCCCGTTTTGCCAAGCGTGCCCAAATCTAGAAACCACGATATGATAAGACTCATTTCACTTAGGACGCCAAGCATTGGGCTGGCCATAAGCACCAAATGCTTGAGTTTGATGTCATGATCTTTGAAGTACAGCGCGCCTTTGCTTTGTAGAATGTGTTTGAGCGCATAGAGCTGCACGGGGCCACCCAAAGAATGCCCAACAAAAGATAAGGAGCTGACAGAATAACCCTTTGCGGAAAGATCATCTATCAAGTCAGTGACGTATACTGAGACGTTTACACCCAAACGATGGACACCGCGCTCTGTTCGTCCGGCATTTTCTCTAGTACCAGCTACGAAAATGGCCTCATCCAGGTCGGCGCTCGGTTTGACGTTGTAGAGAGCATCTCGCAAATACAACATATCCGCAGGCAAATTAGAAAAAAGCCCGTGGGTGAGAATCACCAAGTGAAGAGGCTGGCTCTTGGGCGTAGATGGCTCTGCGGGCCATAGATCGTCTGTGGTTTCACATTGTATCTCTAAGCTATTGCAAAGTATCTTCCCCCAATCAGTTTGCCACAGCAGCGCATGATTGAGCGAAAAGTCGCCTTTCGTGAACGACGTGAGCGTAGACCTATTCACTCGGCGCATCACCTCCAAGTCGTTGCCGATCATGAACACAAAACTTATGGATACTTTGCGGTTGAGCACGATTTGCGATATGATGTCGCAGCCCCACTGGTGCACCGTCGACCCGTCTTCATTCGTGGATACCAAACTGTTTTCGTTCAAGTATAGGCGCACGTTAAACGTCTGCCCTGGTTTGATTTGGTTCTTGAACGTCACCTCGCTGTTGCCTCCCTTTTCGTCCGCATCTTCGGGCGCAAACGGCTTCCGATGGTCGTAATTGTGTGGCGTCACATGGCAATAGAGCATGAACGGGCCGTTGAGGAGGTGGATGGCTCGAAGGCTGGTCTTCTCCATGTTTTTCACTCGGAGGTAGATCTCCGACATATTGGGGTCTGTGCGTGTATATCGCACCGTGTAGCGGCACACGTCACCGATTTTGAGCGTGTGCTTCTGTTTATACCAAGAAATGTCCGAAGCCATGGGGTATAGTGGAGATGAGTAGATGGGGTCTTGTTTAAGGTAGTTGTCACATGACCCGTAAAATGCGGGATGAAGACCCGATACGAGCACAGATATGCAGGACTTATCAGGGTGCATAAGATGAAACGACATGAAACTGAGAATCGAACAGATGGAAACGGTTCCGGTTAGATCTGGGTGGAGGAGGACCGGTTTTTGACTTAATGGGATCGTTGCCGGAAACGGAAGCTTTGAGCGAATGGTTGACAGCTAGTTCTCACATTAGGCACAAAGGCAGCAGCCAAGTTTGTACAGATGGCGTACCGTATCCAATATCAGCGGCCAAGCAATTTCCCAGTGTTTCTGGATCTGGATCTAGCTTTTACTCTGGGTGGATTAAGGGCTGGCAGGGCTCCAGGCTATATTGCCTTTAAATGACTCAGATCGGTCAATACACCGGTGGCAGCGGTGACTTCAGCTCCAAATAAAGTAGTCAATATATAATTTGGTCTATGAGGGTAAGGTTTAGTATCTTCGGGACATGCACTGGCTCCAACACAACTTCTCAATATCGCTTGGAACATTGCGTTGACACACCGAATTGAACAACTGTAGAGGTCAAGTAATCTTCACCGAGTGTCAAGTAAACGCAATTGGATTTATTGGTGCAACTTTCCAGGACTGAAGTGCAGTTGCTTATTTTTGCAATCATACATGCACTTTCCTTTCAAATATAAAAGAGAAGCGGGCTTCAATTCGTATTCCAATATAGATCCTGGCAACTAATTTGGAAATGCTCTGGTCGCCAATAAGGGGGCAAACCCGAATCCAACGTACAAGCAATCGTCTCATTGATAATAACGAGTATTCAATAAATTTCAAGAGGAATTATGTGTGAGAGAAGTAAATTCACTTATGGCCCGCGAAGAAATACTATGGACTTTCCAGAAAGTCGCCCATGTGCTCATTGTTCTTCCTATAGACCACCAGTTCCAACCTATGCCTACGTTCAACTTCCGCCCACTAGCTTTGATTCTACTCAAAGTCACCTGCTCGGAAATTTCAACTGAAACAAGCTCGTATACCATTTTTTGTATATCTCCATTAGGAGGTGGCCTCAGCGCTACATGCTAAATGGCAGAGACTAACTTCAGGAACATCACACCACCAGATCCGATAAAAAACGCCGTCTTTTGACTTCGCAAGAGGAAACAATACATTAAATTTGTCAAGAGTGTGCGAAGTTCTTCAATCAAGCATAATACAACGCTAGCGCCAAACTTCAACAACCACTCTTACGATGATACTACTAATCTTCCAATAAACCGCTCTTCTTCCTTGCAACTGAAAACTAGCAACACATATTTTCTTCGCGCCACTCCTACGTCATTTCCTCTATCGTAATATATATTTTATGTATGTAAATCACTAGTTCTCCTGGAAGACATCCTTCAAGAAGGACTCCTCCTCGAGCGTGTGCATCGATTTCGAGCCAGCAGCAACAGAGGCCGAAGGGTCTCTGCCGGCGTAACGCAACTTGGCGTCCTTGTAATTCTGGGTCTCGGCAAAAGTGGTGGCAAGACGTGGTGCAACAAAACTGAACGCACCCATGTTCAAGGGCTCTTCCTGACACCAAACGAGGTCCTCGACAGCGGGGTAACTGTCCAAGGCATCACGAATTTGTGCAAATGGGAAGGGGTTCAATTGTTCAATCTTGATGAAGGCGGTGGTCTTGTCCTCCAAAGATGCACGTTTCTTATGCAAAGCAGTGTAAACTTGACCCGTGCTGAACACAATACGCTTAATTTCATCCTTGTTGTGGATGGACTTGCCCAACTCCTTGTCTTCGATGATCCATTGGAAGTGAGAGTCGCCAGTAAATTCAGCTAACTCCGATCTGGCCAATGGGTGTCTCAACAACTGTTTCGAGAAGAAGAGTACCAATGGCTTTCTGAACTGTCTGTGCATTTGACGTCTCAACAAGTGGAACAAGTTACCGGGAGTTGTAGGGTATGCGATCTGCATGTTACAGTCCTGGTGTTGTCTCTCGAGTTTCTCTGGTGAAGGGAAGTAACGAGGGTCCTCATTACACATTTGCAAGTATCTCTCGATTCTTCCACTGGAGTGCTCGGGACCCTGGCCATCGTATCCGTGTGGCAAAGACAAGACAATACCAGAACGCTGCTTCCACTTACTTTCGGCAGCAGCAATGAACTGGTCAATAACAACTTGTGCAGTGTTGGCAAAGTCTCCGAATTGGGCTTCCCATTGGACCAAAGCGTCAGGAGAGAACAAAGAGTAACCGTATTCGAATCCCATAACACCGTATTCAGACAAAGACGAGTTGGAGATATCGAACGCACCTTGGTCCTCAGACAAGTGCTTCAACGGCGTGTAAATCTTCTCGGACTGCTGGTCGTGCAAAACGGCATGACGTTGCGAGAATGTGCCTCTCTCAACATCTTGTCCCGAGACTCTCACGTGATAACCTTCTAACAAAAGAGAACCGAAAGCCAAAGCTTCACCGGTGGCCCAATCGATACCTTCGCCGGTTTCAACGGTCTTCTTTCTGGTGTTCAAGATTCTCTTCAAGTTACGGTGGACCTCGAATCCCTTTGGCGCTTGAGAAATTTCGTCTCCAATCTTTTTAAGAGTGGCCTCGTCTACGGCGGTAGGAAGGTGTGGCAACACCTCCGTGGCCAACTCCTTAGGCGACTTGAAGTCCTCCCAAGGCGTAGTCAACCACTCACGCGAAGTGGGCTGGTATTCCTTTGATTTTCCGAACGATTCTTCCAAAAGGTTCCACACCCATTTCTTGTGCTCGGCGATGTCCTCTGCGGTGAAAGTCTTCTCGTCCAACAACTGCTTCGTGTAGTACTCCAAGACAGACTTCTTGTCGGAGATCTTTTCGTACATGAGCGGCTGAGTGAAAGCTGGCTGGTCGGTCTCGTTGTGGCCATGTTTTCTGTAACCCACAACGTCGATGATCACGTCCGAATGGAACGTAGCACGCCACTCGGCGGCCAAGTTGAAGATGAACGTGACGGCCTCGATATCGTCGGCGTTCACGTGGAAAATAGGCGCGTTGATGGACTTGGCAATGTCCGATGGATACAACGTCGAACGTGCGAAACGAGGGTCGGTAGTGAATCCAATCTGGTTGTTAATGATGATGTGGACGGTACCACCGGTGGAGTAGGCTGGCAAGTTGGCGAATCCCATCGTCTCGTAGACCACACCCTGAGCACTGAAGGCTGCGTCTCCATGCAACAAAATGGACATTGCTTTGGAGAACTCGCCGATGTCGTTCTTGTATTGCTGGATGGCTCTCGTTTTACCCAAAACAACACCATCCTCGGCTTCCAAGTGCGAAGGGTTAGCTACAAGCGACAAGTTGACGTGTTTACCAGAAGTGGTGGGTCTCTTGTAGTTCATACCCAAGTGATACTTGACGTCACCGGAACCTTCGTCGAACTCCTTGGAGCCTGTGAACTCGGAGAAAATCGACTCGTTGGGTTTACGCACAACGTTGGACAACATGTTCAATCTACCTCTGTGGGGCATACCAATGACCACGTCCTCGACACCGTACTCGACCGAGGTGTCGATCATCGACTTCATACCGGGGATAATAGCCTCTGCACCCTCGAGTCCGAAACGCTTATCGTTGGGGAACTTGGTGGCCAAGAAACTCTCGAAAGAACAGGCCCAGATCAATCTGTCCAAGATCTGTCTCTTCTCGTCTACGGAATATTTGAATGGCTGTGGGATCTCGATGCGCTCACGCAACCAGTCACACTGTGCCTTGGAGGGGATGTGAATATACTCTACACCATACGACGAACAGTACAAGTGCTCGCATGTGTCTACGATTTCCTTCAAAGTCATGGTTTTCTTGCCGTCGGCGAAGCGGGGCAAGATACCGGGACCAAGCGTGATTTGCTTGGCCATGTCGGCGTCGGTGAAGCCGTAGTGCTCCAACGTCAACTCGGCAGGGATTTGCGAGTTGGCACCAAAAGAGATACCTAAGGGGTCAATGCGCGCCTTCTGGTGACCACGCACCTGGTACGCACGCACCAAAAGCTGCACCTTCAAGTGAGTAACCACGTCCTCGCTGTGAGGCAGGGCGCCGGGGATGAATCCGACACCAGCACCTCCGGCAGGGGTGGGGACCAACGTGGGAGGAGCTACGAACGCAGCTGCTGGGGCCTGGCCACCGTCCAAGTTCTTGAAGTACGCATTCCACGAAACGTGGACGCTGGAAGGATCCTGGCGCCATGCCTCGTACATCTCCTCCACGTAATTGCTGTTGTTCAGCTGCAAGAACAGGTCGGTAGCGTAGGTGCGGGCGAATTGTGGCGCATGACTACTGAAAACCACATTGCTTCTGACGGCGGCCACGGAAAGCTTATCCATGGCCAATGCCCTGTGGGCACGGATGCGGGGGGCTGCTGCTCTGAACGCACCTAGCATGATAGCAGGGTTAGGAGCACTGATGCGGTGGATGAACCAAGTAAAGACCAATAGACCCGAAGTGAGTGCTTGCTGGTGCTTGGGGGTGGAAGAAGGTACTACGTGGAGGTGGAGAAGGTGTCGATTATAAAGGGTAGGACATCGGGTCCGGGGTACGGGTGTGCGACAATTTCCTCTGCAGGGATTCTATTTGTCCATTCTGGTTCCGGTAGCTCCGGGGTGTGCGATCCGCGAGGACTATGTACAGGAATAACACACTGTATACAGGCTAGTGGTCAAAGTGCCACTGCGGTACGGCAGGTAGAACGGAGCATGTGTGGCGGGTAAATGTGCTTCGAGCAGCGACGCTTCTCTTTCGGCGGCTGGATCTGCTATTTAAATAGTTTGAAGACAGTATGGCGGCAGGCCATTGGCTTAAATACGTCTGTCAAAGTTTGAGCTCGCTGCTTCCCCGCTTTCCCTAACTCATTGCGTAGTTATGGCTCCCACTGGTTCCTGCAAGGTCGATAGGCGTTTATTATGAGGCCCCGGAATGCCCCAATACCGGGGGTACCTCGGTGATGACCCCAACGAACTCCGAAGTCAGCAACAAAGAACGAGCAATGCCACTATAAGAGTAGATGGATTGTTCTTGTGGAAGAGGCGACTTCTAGGTGGTTTTAGCGCAGAAAAATGTGACTTTTTCCACATGCTTGCGATGTATATTGGCGATGGACCAAATGAGAAAACTTCGGAAAAAATACAAAGTGCGGATTTCAGAAAACTTTTTCGGAATTGCGGTTCTAAATTTACACAAGTGACACTCGAGCGTTTTGCTACCGTTGGATCTAGATGACTCTTGAGTCATGTCTCCCGGACTCCTCGGAGTTGGCTGCAAATCGCACGGAACGAAAATTGAAGTATAGTAGTCAGACTAATAGGATGCGTTATTTGAAGTTTAGTAGTCAGAATAATAGGATGCGTTCTTGAAGCATTGGTGGTATGGGAATGGCCTTTAAGGACGGAAAGATGCGGTTTGAGTGAGAGATCATTTATGTACGAGTACGATCCATGGAACGCTGTAAATGGAGATGGAGGTGGAATGTACTACATCTTGGTGTACGCTTATTGGCCTTCTTCGTTGGTGGTGTCGTCGTTGAATGACCTAACCGTAAGGCTTAACGCTTATCCATACTATTGACAACTCCGGCGGCTGGCCATTAATCAGACGAAATTAAATTGCTCTATCGAAATCGAATTAGTTTTGTCATAATCAATAACTTTACCGAGATTCAATAACTTTTGCCGAAATTATCGGCTGGCTCCGGACTCAGATGCCAATGCCCATCAAACTACAATGCTATGCGATCACCAGCTACCTTGCTTCAAGAAAATGCAACGTATGGATCCGCATTCTTCCTCCTCCTTTACTTTTCTGAATGTTCATTGCCATTTGCGCCTGGCGAGAGCGACTATTAACACCTCCAACTATATACGACTAAAGAAACTCCTCCGTCTTTCTCCGGAATGCATTGCAGTCTCTCAACCACTGCTTGTACTTGGCCAACGAGTTGATTCGCTCGCCGTAGTAGTCTGGCACAGGGTTCGAGAACGACTGCGACGAAGGGTCCACACGGTTGCGCTTGACTCTCTGCAAGAAGATCTGGTCCTTGGCTTTGAACGCAGGCAACGCCTTGGAGTTCTTCAAGTTGAATATCCTCACACCGATCGAGGGGCCTGCCAAGTAACCAGCAACACCTCCCACAATGACTGCTGCACCGAGAACCATGAAGGGATCGATCCCGAAGATGGGCTTCTCAACGTCGATCTCAACGTTACCCAAATACGTCAAGGTGGCGAAGGCACCGACCAAGCTGGTGACCGACGAGGTGGCCACATTGATTCTCTTACTTTCGGTACGCAACTTGAAAAACTCCACCCAGTTCATTGGTGGGACGGACGAGTTGAGACGCGTGGCGCGTCTGAATAGCAGTGTTCTGGAGGCTCTGGTAGCAAGGCCAATTACCGAAAACATTATAAGTGATACGATTTTGTTGTCGATGGATTATCAGTTGATCGCTTCAAGCATTTGTGAGGCAAGAGTCACGTGAGAAGCGAGAGAGGAAGAGAAGGAGTAAGAGAAAATAAAGAAAGAAAGAAGAAAAGAGGAAAGCGCTCGATACGAGTGACACGGTATACCGAATAATACAGATTGTTTTGTGGAGCGGGTGCACTGATAGGCTCTCCCGTTGAATAAAGAACTACCTGAAACATGGTGTTCTTGATAGACGCTACTAAAATACGGCATCCTTTGCTTTTTGTTCCCCTAAATTCGAATTCTTGGGAACCAACGTATAAATACGGGAGGTTATCTCCTGAATGTTCGTTTCCCTATTTAAAGATGTAAGATGCACATCCTCAAAGCAAGCAGACAAGTGGAAAAAAAAAATGAAAGAAAATAGGAACACGCAGAGGTTTTCAAAAATAGGCTCTCCCTTTTCTCTCTTCACCACGACTTCATCCTTATGACCTCGTCAACCAACGTCAACAAAAAAGCAGCTCCACCACCAAACGACAACGTCCAAAAAAATTTCCACATCGCTTTTCAGCGAAAAAGCCTCTCTTTTATACCCTAGACTAATATCATAACCCGAACTAAATTTCTTCTCTGCGTCGCGCACACACCAAAAACGGTGTCCACAAGTAACGCGAATATTCAAACAAGACTCCCTCATCCATCAGCCAACTGAGCGACTTTGGACCAAGCACAGATACACGCTGGCCAGCTGCACCCAACCCACTTCTTATACCGGTTGCGAGCCCTATTCTTTCCTCGTTTGGTAGTGCTGCCTTCCCTTTTCTGTCGTGAAGTACCTCCCGTACCGAACCACCGGTTGAAAGAATCAGCCCGATCTGGCCAGAGCATCCAACACACATAAAGCAACAAAAGAATCAAAGCACAACAATCCCCTTTTCTTTTTTTTGCCATGAACGGAACAACGACGTATCCGTCCACCAACGGAACTTCTCTCGTCAAAGACCTGGACCGTGCCACCCCCAACGGCACCGACAGTGGCACAGGCGCTACAGTGCGTTTTCCAAAGACCCACAAACAGCTCGACGATTGTATTTTGCGGTACCAGTCGCTTCTTCGTCTTTCAAAAGACGCTAGAGATAAGTATGACCAACAGTCGAACCTTCTGCAGTTTCATGACGCCCAAGAACCCGAAGAGTTCCGCGATGTCTATGCGGAGGAGCGCGCAGCGTTGGAAAAGGTGTTTATGGTTGTGAGCGAGCGGTACGACGAGTTTGCTGCCGAAGAATCGGCACTCTATTCAGAGATCTCCGACACTCTCAAACAGGCCCCTGACTCGGATGAGCTTGACTCAGACCTTTTGGCACAACAGCTTGTAAGCTTGCAGTACTTATCGAGAAATATGGACTTGCCAGAGGCGTTGCAGGAGAAGCTTAATGGGCCCGTGGTCCAGCAAGAAAACCAAACCTCCGCGGCCCAATATGCTCAGGAAATTATCGATAAGTACTTCAGTGGTACTTCCACAGGCGACTTTTTGAGCCGAGCTGCCGCGATCGGCATCGACACGCCGCTCAATGCCCCTAAGAGAAACACCGATTCGGCTCAACTAGGAGAATACTACACGGAGCAGGTGGTCTCCGGTAAGATCTCAGAGCGGATCCAAGAATTGGAGAATTTTCCTGCCAACTTGGGAACGTTTAATTATGATGCACCTACTAGCATCGATCAAAACACGCTAAAGATTAACGCCTTAGTAGAATTGAAGTCCCTCCAGGCGCTTGCGTTCCAGAAACGGTTGAAAAACAACTTTATCCGTAAAATCGCCTTGACTGCGCAATACGACTTGCCAGAATTGGCATCGAATCTCATTTCGTTGCAAGGAAGACGCGGGCTCTACATCCGCGACAAAATCGACCAACCAAACCCACATTTATTGGCACTGCAATTGCAAGACAAGTTCAAGTTGGAGGCCGAGGCGCAGAGACATCGCTTGCATATCAAGAAGATTGAGCAGATCGTGTCGACGTCTAAAGATCACCACCAAGGGAGAATCAATAAATTCACGAAAAGATTTACTCTTGGCCGGTATATGAGCAACTACCACGCTGTGACCGAAAAAGAAGAGTCCAAGAAGTTGGAGAAAACCGCCAAGCAGCGTTTGCAGGCATTGAAGGCCAACGATGAAGAGGCCTACATTAAGTTATTGGATCAGACTAAGGATCACAGAATCACGCATTTGTTGAAGCAAACGAACACATTCTTGGACTCGTTGACTAAGGCCGTGCGTGTTCAACAGGCAGAGCACGACGAACAAGTTGACGACGAGCCTCTGGAAACTACAGATGAACTTAGAGAAAACATCGATTATTACCAGGTGGCACACAGAATTAAGGAGGATATTAAAGAGCAGCCCACGATCTTAGTGGGTGGTAAGTTGAAGGAGTACCAGCTTAAGGGATTACAGTGGATGGTGTCTTTGTATAATAATAAGTTAAACGGTATATTGGCCGATGAGATGGGTTTGGGTAAGACAATCCAGTCCATCTCGTTGGTCTCTTATTTGATCGAGAAGAAAGGAGAAGACAAATTTTTGGTCATTGTACCGCTCTCAACGATCACTAACTGGACAATGGAGTTTGAAAAATGGGCTCCCTCAATCAACGTGGTGGTGTTCAAGGGTTCACCTGCACAACGTAAAGACTTAGCACACGAGATCCGTATCGGTAACTTCCAAGTTGTTTTGACCACTTATGAGTACATCATTAAGGAAAGACCATTGTTGTGTCGCTTCCACTACTCACACATGATCATCGACGAGGGTCACCGTATGAAAAACTCGCAGTCGAAGTTGTCCATCACATTGAAACAGTATTATCGTACAAAGAACAGGTTGATCTTGACGGGTACACCATTACAGAACAATTTACCTGAATTGTGGGCGTTATTGAACTTTGTGCTTCCTAAGATTTTCAACTCGGTGAAGTCGTTCGACGAGTGGTTCAACACGCCGTTCGCAAACACTGGAACGCAGGAAAAGATCGAACTTTCCGAAGAAGAGAGTTTGTTGGTGATTCGTAGATTGCATAAAGTGTTGAGACCGTTCTTGTTGAGAAGATTAAAGAAGGACGTGGAGAAAGACCTTCCCGACAAGATTGAGAAGGTTTTGAAGTGTAATTTGTCTAGTTTGCAGTATGTGTTGTACCAGCAGATGTTGAAGCATAACGCAATCTTCATCGGCAACAAGGCCACAGAACAGGCCAAGAAGTCTGGTCTCAAGGGCTTGAACAACAAGGTGATGCAATTGAAGAAAATTTGTAATCACCCTTTCGTGTTTGACGACGTTGAGCTGGTGATTAACCCCTATGGAACCAGCAACGAACTTTTGTGGAGAACTTCCGGTAAATTCGAACTTTTAGATAGAATCTTGCCCAAATTGAAAGCTAGTGGCCACCGTGTATTGATTTTCTTCCAGATGACGACGGTGATGACAATCTTTGAAGACTTCTTGAGACTTAGAGACCTCAAGTATTTACGTTTAGATGGTAACACCAAGGCCGACGACAGACAAGACATGTTGAAGGAATTCAACAAGCCGGACTCCGACTATTTCTGTTTCTTGCTTTCGACGAGAGCCGGAGGTTTGGGTTTGAATTTGCAGACCGCCGATACAGTGATCATCTTCGACACAGATTGGAATCCTCATCAAGATTTACAGGCACAGGATAGAGCGCACAGAATTGGACAAAAGAACGAAGTCCGGATCTTGCGTTTGATCACTAACGACTCGGTCGAGGAAATCATCCTTGAACGTGCACACCAGAAACTTGACATCGATGGTAAAGTTATCCAGGCCGGTAAGTTCGACAACAAGAGTACTGCTGAGGAACAAGAAGAGTTCCTTAAGCGGTTGTTGGATGCCGAACAGGGTGATCGTGAAAACGAAGAAAGCAACTCCTTAGATGACGATGAATTGAACGAAATCTTAGCCCGGAGTGACTATGAAAAGGAATTGTTTGGTCAACTAGACACCGAGCGGATTTTACAAGAAAACCAGATCGCACGTGAAGGTGGTTATAGCAACAGACTCATTACGCGTGAGGAACTCCCTGAGGAAATTTCAGAAAACATCGCACATCACTTTGAAAAGGACCAAGGGGAGCTCGGCCGTATGCGCGACAAGAAAAAAGTGAAGTATGATGACGGACTTACGGAGGAGCAATGGTTGATGGCCATGGATGACGACGACGATACAGTTGAAGATGCCGTGCGCCGAAAAGAAGAGAAACTGGCTCGCCGTAAAAAACGGCTTGGCAGCGAAAGCATAGAGCCAAGTGAAGAACCGCAAAGAAAACGTGGGCGCTCTGTCAAGGACGAAAATGGTGATGGAGATGATGACGATGAGATGGAGGTAGACGGCGCCAGTAACGGATTCGGCAACAACGACGAGCTGGAGGATAGCTTTACAGACCGCGGGCTCGAGGTTTTACAAGGACTCGACGAGCTTGTGGCGGAAGACGGCCACTCTGTAGCTGAAATCTTTCGGAAACTCCCGTCGAAGAAGTTGTACCCAGACTACTATCAGTTGATAGAACGGCCCATTGCAATCTTCCAGGTGCGCAAATCGTTGCAACAGGAGCGGTACGACACGTTTGCGCAGTTCATGGACGATCTTCGGCTCATGTGTACGAACGCAAAGACTTATAACCAGGAAGGGTCTTTCGTGTATGAAGATGCTACTACGATAGAGAAGTACTTGGATATCGTCGAGAACCAATAGGTGGATTGGATGTATTATACAAAGAAAATAGATCAATAGAATCTTGTCATTTATACTGGTTGACTGAGAAACGGGTTTCATTTCCTGGTAACGAATATGAAAGGAGACAAGAAAGGATAAAGAAGTATCCAGCTATTCACAGATCGATCTTTAGGGGAAGACACAGAATGAACAGTACAGATAGAAGTGCATTCGTTTGAATGCATATACAAAACTAATACAAATGCAGCTTCGGCGCGTGATAGCGATCAAAAACATTCTACACAGCCTAGCAATTAAAATACACCTAAAGTTGAGGGTATGCTCTTTCGGCGCCTCAAATGGTGTCCTTCAAACTGCCTCATTCGGTATGGTCCGACCGTGTGGCTGAAGGAGTTCCAAATCAGCAAAACATGACTGACTTGCTAACCAAATTGCAATGCATTTTCTTGTCCCTTTTGCTTTCTTTGTGTTTTCCATGCAGCACCGCGGCTATCTGATTAGCCTTATTTACGCAAACACCCTGATGCAAACCTTAAGGAAACCTTAAAGGTTTTAGTTTTCTAAAACCAAAAGACCTTAATGGAGAGATTCATCTCAAATTGAAAAGGGACAATTTGCATAGTTTGTTTCTCCGTCCTGGCCTTGGCAGTTGCTAGACGCACAATGACGTACAGATCAGATCTTGACACTTTCCTGCAGCAGGTAGATTCTAATCATTCATAAAGACCCTGCAAATCGCAACTTCCTTTCCCCGATATAATTTATTCTTTGTTTCGAAAAGTACCAGAGACAACTCTCAAAGCAAACGTTACACACTACTAAACATTCAGCCTCGCAATGCCACTCTCCCAACGGTCTAAATTATGCATTGCCCTTAGGTCCATCCAGATCGGGTTCTCCGTTCTCCTATTTATATTGAGTATCCTTTGCGCCATTCTCCTTCCTATGAACGCCCTTGCACTTTGTTGCGTTTCTGCTGGTTTTGGAATTGGATACTACATCCCCATGGTGATCCCAAGGTGCGTCAATCGCTACTCGCCAGCGTTGATGTTGGGGATCGAGATCTGGCTCACAATCTGGTGGATCATCTCTATAGGTGTCAGCGCCCACTACTTTGGAGGCGTGGCATGCCGCGGCTACTTCTACGATAGCAGCGTTAGTATGTGCCACATGGGAAAGGCCGTGCTAGCGTTTTCGGTAATAAACCTTGTATTGTCCGTGGTCTCCCTTACCCTCGTTTCTGTGTTCTCCATCCACCCCGTTGTCTCTGACAAAAACAGCGGTGGGATTACCCGTCGCCTTGGCTTCTCTGTGGGCGGTATCTTTTTAGCCTCAAACGCTGCCATTGACAACGATTATGGGTCTGACACTGACGTCCATGATGCTTCGAAAGAGATACAGAGGGAAGACCCCTTTTATCAAACACGAGAAAGCGTATAGCATGTTGTGTTTGAACAGGTTCGCTTATGGTCCGCGTATGCGTACCTCTCTAACTTGTACTTGAATTGATTTCTTAGTCATAGCTTATAATAATAAGACTATATGTGGGTGATAGAGACTTTTTGTCGTTGGCGCTTTGTCTCGATTGAAGTTCTGTACCAGCCAGGCATACGTATTCGATGTGCAACTCGTAATACTAGCAATATACAAATTCCGAACTTTTTATCATCCTAGTCGATCTCTACTTGATAAACGGCTACATTCGCGAGCCACGTTTTGTTAGTCACACATTCGCTGAGAAAGTATTTCTTCATAAGGAAATCATACCATCAACTTTCAATGGGCTCAAGGAAGATCAAATGGCTCAAGTGCGAAGTCTCTGCTTGCAGATCAGAGCAGGTCCACAAAGTTGATATCGTCCTCAGCCAGATCTAAGGGTACCTACGAGCTGAACTCCCTATTCGAGCCCCGAGAACGGCAAATTGATGATCTCGAGAACCGCTAGCACAATGACACCAAAAACGATATCAGCATGGCCAGCGCTGAATGAAGCTTGCACTGAAATTGAGAGCCATCTCTGCCCCATGGCCGGCCACAAGGGCATAGTTATTGAATGTTCACTGAAAGGAACATGACTTGAAATCTGAAATTCACAGACCATATCTAGTTAGTTAGCTGGTACGAGGAAGGAAAGGGGTTGGGTTAGTTTTCGAACTGCAGAGGTTTTTAGCGATTGTCAAAGGATTGAAAGGATAACAACCACTAGTCATAATCTAGACCATAGTCTGGATCGGCGCTTCGATAGGATAAGAGACTAACTGAAGGAACTAGAGCAAATTATCATATCCAAAACATCACAATTGGGGGAGACTACTTACACCAACCGGAAGTCCCGGTGGAATGTGAAGAATGAGTTCATTACAGACGGATTTCCAATGCAAAATGGAGCTAAAAATTGTGAAGTTCCAAACGCCGCAGGTAGTAGACGATCATTACGATGCAAACGCGCCGTTCATACAAAGGGGGTACGACTTCTTTCATCTGGCATCATTCATTCTGTGTTCCAACGAAAGACCTGCTGTAGACCAAATATCCACTCTATTAGGTAATTTCCTTCACAAGTACACCATCTATTCGCAACAACAGACGCTACGTTACTATATACATCGGCGCCTGATGTACCTCGCTTCATTTCCAATTTACGAGCCTTCAGAGCTCTTCTAACCATGATGACCAGGAATCCTAACCATTAGGATACAAATAAAACGCTCTTCCCTGCTCCAAACCATTTTCACACTTTCTATGGTAGAGCCATGGCGCCGACCGTTCTCCTCTTTTTGCCGATATTTCCGACCGTGCAGCCAATAGCCACGGTTCGAATGCGCCTTATTCGCGGGAGTGCATACAAGAGAGCCCGTTTGGGGCCAGCTGGCTGCAAAGTACGACCAGCGCTGGAAAAACGACAATTGAGAAGGAAAAATATCCTTTTCTAGAAGCAGCTTCCGTTCCTTTGTTGCCGTGGATTTTTGCTTTGGATACAGGCACTTTCCGCGGAGAAATCGAAGTGTTATGTGTTATCGCCGCTCATCGCGGTGGGAGATAAGCGAGAATCGTCTAATCTGCTATTAATATGGACGCAGAACAAAAGAAACGAGAATTTGAACAGTCTAAAGACAAAGGCATGACAGGCAAAAGACGCCTTCGTATTTTCCTCTTTTTTCCTCGTCCACACGCAGGTTCTGTCGCTTTCCAGCTACGAGACACTTCAGCCTCACAAAACGCAACGACTTCAAAAAAACCAAGAAAACGGCAGAATGTTCGCAAATAAAAACCGGATTATTTTTATTGCGCGTCGGTGCTGAGAAAACTGTCAAAATGCTACCGTACCCGCCTTTTTTGCCCTAGCATTTGCCTTGATCGCGTTGGCGGCGCCACACTTTTCCTCGTTGGGACTTAGTAATTTCGATTGCCTGGCCCCACATTTCACACCCTAACACGCTGTGGTACTGCATGCCTGTGGACCCGTCTGGGTATAAATACCCCCAATCTCCGCCTCCACTTTACCCATTCAAAGCTGTATTTTTTCCTCAGTCACAATGTCTGCAATTGCCCTCAGACAATCATACGCTAGCGCCTCGCGTGCGTCGGTCCTCCTTGGATTGGCCGGTGCCGCTGGCTTGGCCCTTTACGTGAACAACGAGAACCAATCGAAGTACAACGGCTACAAGTATTCTAGCAACAGCAACAGCAACAACCAAAACAACCAAAACAGCAACAGAATCTTGAAGGCTTTCGGTTTCGGCGCTACTGCAGCCTCCGTCCGCAATGCCTTGGCTCCAGAAGGCAAGGGCTTTGACGACTTCCAGAAGATCTACAACGACATTGCCGAGAAGGTCCGTGACGAGGACGACGCCGACCAGGGCGCCGGTCGTTACGGATTGTTGGTGCGTCTCTCGTGGCACGCCTCTGGTACTTTCGACAAGAAAACCGGCACCGGTGGCTCTTACGGCGGTACCATGATCTACTCCCCCGAGTCCTCCGACGGCGCCAATGCTGGTTTGGAGGTCGGAAGAGACTTCTTGGCCGAGTTCCAGGAGAAGTACCCATGGATCAGCAGAGGTGACTTGTGGACTTTGGGCGGTGTTGTTGCCGTTCAAGAGGCCGGCGGCCCCAAGATCCCATGGAGACCCGGCCGTGTGAACTGCACGGACCGTTCCAAGGTTCCCCAAAACGGAAGATTGCCCGATGCTTCTCAGGGCGCTTCGCACATCAGAGATGTGTTCGGTAAGTACGGCTTCAACGACGAGGAGACTGTGGCTTTGATCGGTGCACACTGTTTGGGCCGTTGTCACACATGGAGATCTGGCTTTGACGGCCCATGGGGCCCATCGCCCAACATGTTCACGAACGATTTCTTCGTTAGATTGTTGGACGAGTGGAGAGTCAGAAAGTGGGATGGCCCTAAGCAATACGAGGACGTCGAGACCAAGTCGTTCATGATGTTGCCCACCGACATTGCATTGAAGGAAGACTCGAAGTTCTTGAAGACTGTTAAGAAGTACGCCGAGAGCCAGGATGCTTTCTTTGCTGACTTCTCCAAGGCTTACGTTAAGTTGCTTGAGAACGGTGTTACTTTCGCCAAGGACTCCAAGCACTTTGAGTTCAAGACCTTGGACGAGCAGGAGGACGAGTAAGTATGATAAATAAAACATTTTGATCGTAAGTTTAGGTGTAGGATGTTGTGAAGTTTTTTGGTGTTAATGTAGACAAGGTATTAGTAGCGATAATCCCGACGATGTAAGGAATATGCCATTGTGCGTGAAGTTAAAGATAGTCGAAGGTTGACGATTTTTATACGAGAGCTATTTATTGACTTTGTCGCTAAGAGTTTACGGCGGTTGCAGATTTTATTCTATTGTGCAAGAGTGCTTGTTTTTCAATACACCATATCAATTGTCTTCCCTTCGAGAGATTTACATAACTTAATACCAAACTTTAGAATAAAACTAGTAGTAATTTATCAATGGAGTTATATTCGACGTCGTCGCCGTTTCACAGAAGATTAGTGATATCAACCTTCGACTTGTGCCTCACTCAATCAAATGAAAGGAAACTTCAGCAGAGCTTCATGGACAATACGTTTACAAGACATCATAACTACTTCATTCATTAAGTACGACCCGAATCTGGTCCTGTACCATTCGTATGTGATTTGAGCCAGTATGTTTAACAGCGCCGCCGTTAAGGATCATGCATGAGCCAATTTCATTAAAGGCAACACGTTTCAAAGCTTCAAAGGAAAAAATGCACTACATTTCTGTGTCTGTTGAATGTACATTGGACCTCTTTTCCCGATTCGGGCTGAAATCAAATCGCCTGTCACGCTGAGATTTGTGAAACGCAACAGAAGACCTTAAAGCCCAGAAGACTCAAATAGACGCTACAAAAATTCCATCAGGGTCAACAAGAGCTAGGGAAACACCATTCACCCAGTTTTTGCTCTGTCCAAGGGCCCATCCCTTCATAAGTAGACGCCCTCTTACAATTAGCACTTCTTTCTAGGTTTGCGCGTCAATTCGAAAGTCGCTAGCCATTGCTTAAAATAGACGAATTCCTCTTCTGTCCCGGATGCCTTCTCCTTCATAACTAACCAGATACTTTGCTTTATATTGGCGCCGAGGCTTCCACGGCTCACACCCAATGAAGAAACTCTTTAATTAGTAAAGAAGTTTGACATTTATCAGCAAGTTGTTCTCTTCCATATTTTATCGCTTTGGCAATGCAGCTGCGGCCGTGCTTCAGTCTAAACATGCAACATATACAACCGGCCCTCTCAAGTAGAATTACAAAAAGCACCCCAACGCAATCCACTCATGTTATCAAACCAGACCCAAATACCCTTCCTTTATTACTTCCAAACCCACTGGTGTTTCCGCGGTTCGTGCCCTAAGCCGTCACACACTGTACGGCGCGGCACACGTGACTCGCCAAATGGGACTGAAAAAAATTTCAAACTATATAAGTACCAACCAGTCCCCACCCCATCTCATCCCTTTAGCTACACCACAAACACAATGAAGTACATCCAAACCGACCAAATCTTGGAAGTCCCAGAGGGCGTTTCTGTTGAGATCAAGGCTAGATCCATCAAGGTCACCGGTCCAAGAGGTGAGCTCACCAAGGACTTGAAGCACATCAACGTTGCCTTCACCAAGGTCAACGACAAGGCTATCAAGATCACCGTCCACAACGGTGACAGAAAGCACGTCGCTGCTTTGAGAACCGTCAAGTCTTTGATCTCCAACTTGATCACTGGTGTCACCAAGGGTTACAAGTACAAGATGAGATACGTCTACGCGCATTTCCCAATCAACGTTAACGTTGTTACTGTTGACGGTCAAGACTACGTCGAGATCAGAAACTTCTTGGGTGAGAAGAGAGTCAGACAAATCAAGATCTTCGACGGTGTTACTGTTGAGCAATCCTCCACCCAAAAGGATGAGTTGGTTTTGTCCGGTAACTCTTTGGAGGCTGTTTCCCAAAACGCTGCTGACATCCAACAAATCTGTCGTGTCAGAAACAAGGATATCCGTAAGTTCTTGGATGGTATCTACGTTTCCGAGCGTGGTTTGATTGAAGCCGAGTAAATCTGATGTGTTTACACGCGTTTCAGTTCATATATAATTTTTTCTGTTTTATAGTTCAAATACGGCATTTATCGGGTCATCTTTGCCAAACAGATTTGTTACTGCGCTTCCACAATACAGAGCCACCAACGATCTGTCGTAGAACGAAAGGGATGAGGCTGAGTCATGGCATGCTATGGTGCTTGTGATGCAGCGCGTTCCTTATTTTGATTGAGTTTTTGATTGGGATTGTGATTTTGTCTTTTCATCTGGGTTTGGGGTCGGTTTTGAGTTTACAAATCTCTGTATTGATTCGGTAGTCTGCCGCTGGAGCGGCATACACTCAATCGGGACAGAAGTCTGAGAATCATCAACGACTAATCAAATGTGAAGTCATATGACGACTTTATCTGGTTTCAATAGAGGTCAGCCTTGTGGCGATGGTGCCGACATCTGCTAATTCGCCACAGCTCACATGGCCTTTATAATATATATATATATAATAAAGCCCTATTTTCTTCCTTCTTTCGATTTCAATTTCCTTCTAAGTTTCGTTGTGCATCACGTGCGTACCCATAAGTACATCTCTGATCTATTACTATGAACACCACCAACAAGATCCACAATGCCAGCAAAAGTCGCCTACCTCGGCCCAATTGGAACGTATACGTATCAGGTATGACCAATCGTGTTTCTAAGATATCTATTATGAGTTTGCAACTCTGTAGTCACCACCACCGTCGCTGAGTTCTGTTTACGCACTATCACTATCGATCTCAACTTCATCTCTCTCGCTACTAACGCTTAGGCTGTTCTCCAAGAATTCGGCAAGTCCTCAGACGACATCTTTCTACCTCAGCCTTCCATTGGCGCATGTTTCCTGAAGCTAGATGCTGGAGAGGCTGATTACGCCGTGGTGCCTCTTGAAAACTCCACCAATGGCCAGGTGGTGTTCACATACGATCTCCTCCGAGACTGGTTTATGCCCTTGAGCTCGGGCCTGCGACCTCTCTTCTCTGTCGTCAGTGAACAGTTCGTTCCGATCCATCACAACTTGCTCACCAACGCTAAGGACCTCTCACTGGTCACCAAAGTATACTCACATCCACAAGTTTGGGGCCAGGTGACGGCGTTCATGAAAAGCAACGACGTGATAAGAAAGTGGGCCACGATTGATGCACAGTCGACGGCAGATGCCGCCAAGATTGTCGCAGAAGACAGTTCCAACACCTCTGCGTGCATAAGCTCGCTTCTGAGCGCAGAGCTCTACGGGCTCCCTGTGGTCGTAGCGAATGTAGAGGACCGCAAGGAGAATACGACGCGGTTTTTGGTTTTGGCTAGATCGGGGCTTAGAGATATCGTAGACGTTCCCCCTACAGATGGAAGCAGACACATCACTTCCCTTATGTTCATGCTAAATCACAACGACCCCGGCGCCCTATGCGATGCGCTCGATTCGTTTAGACGCAATGGCGTCAACCTCCATTCCATTGCATCGAGGCCGTCTGGACGAGCTCAATGGGAATATGTGTTTTTCGTAGAAGTCGAGGGACACGCTTCGGAAGAGGGTGTCCGTAATAGCCTTCAAGCGCTACAACGAAGCTGTACGCAAACGGCGGTTTTGGGGCTGTTTGTTCGAGAGGACTCGAGTGACGCCTAGAATCAATTCTTACCATAAACAATTTGGGCATCCATTCTGCTACAGTGAGATAGTATGCACGATTCACCAAACACCATAGTTGATGTTTTTGTATCAACTGGTGTCTTACGTATTGTATTATCGAAGACTCATGGTTGATATCGTGCATTCTGGTCCGCTACCCGCTTACATCCATAGACAATTAAATCTCATTTATTGGCAATCATCAATACATAATCAGCCATTCGACACATCGCGTTTCAACATTCGACACATCGTGTTTCAACATTCACGCCAACTCTGACTGTAGTCAATACACCCAGGTTCGTCAGATCACCCAGTGATCCGAATGCCAACAGCGGTACATTCATACAATGACACAGCAATTGCTTCAATACAACCTCCAAACCTCTTGTTACTTTCCGATCTTCTCGTACTGCCAGGGCCTGTTATCCAACGGACACACCTGTCTGGACTTGAGCCACCGGGTGATGCAATGATTATGGAACGCATGGCTACACACACCCCACGCGGGCACGCAATCTGTCAGCTCTTTGAGACTGTTGGGCTGACACTCGATACATGGCTCCATCAAGTGGTTACGGCAGATGGCACAGGTGTCTATGACGATGTCCCACGACCAGAAGGCGATCGCGGTCCACTTCTTCACCTCGAACCGTTCTTTTTTTTTTGGCTCGACTTCGTGGCCAGTAACCTCTTCTGGTTGGTCGTCTGTGATCATTGGGTCATCGTTCATGGTGTTGACGGTGATGAGTAGTGGTATGCACTCGATTTGTAATGCGGTTTAAGTCGAGGCTGGAGCACAGACAAAGAATACTACAAAGACCGCTTTTCTTGTTCTGCTTAAAGCGTCGCAGGTGCCATTTTTGTGCGAATTTTTTTGGCGCTTGTATAGGGCAATTTTCTAATTTGTTCTGCCATCTGTGTGCTTTCGGCGGCTCCCTTGAATGGCTGCAAATCGTGTTCCATGTTGTGCGCCGTTTTTAATTCAAAGCATTCAAACGACTTAAATTTGGTATCCGAGAATCGGGTTTCTCTTTTCCGTAACCGGGAATTCGCTGGGTGGCGCTTTGCTGCGGATTGTTTCAGGCTTGTTTCAAGTTGGGCCAGACCCACAAGGCGTGTTTCAAAAGTGCACGCAGATAACACCCGTGCAAAGCGGGTTAAACGAATCCACTTTATTTCCTGGTGATGTATCAGGCCCATTGTAGTTTGCTATCGTTTAATTATTACCACTGGTATGTATGGATTTCAATGTGGTCGCCATTCTTTGCCCAAACAAAACAAGACGACGAAAAAGCACAAATAATATTATACGAGAAGGAAATACGTCTTTTTGACTCAGTAATAATATCAATGCAGCTTTTGTCTTTGGTAAATTTTTTTGTTTTTCATGCTACCGCATTGGTCAGTCTCGTACTCCTATTGCTCAACAACTGTCCAGCGGTAACAGGTACTCCTTTCTTCTTAATACGCGCAGATCGCACAACCTTCAAGAAGGCCCTATCAAGCAGTCCGCAACTTCTTGTACATAATAAACCTGTCTTTGCCCCCTTGTAGCATGCCATGGCCGATGACCTCATAACGTCGCTATATCCGCCGCCACCGCCATACTATAAGCACTTCACCAAGGCAAACATCGACAAATTCGAAGCTTTAAAACAGGCCGACGATTTGGATGCCGTCAAGGGTGCGTTGAAGTTCCAAGTTCCGCCAGATGTGCCGCTGACTCCCCAGTATAGAGGCTACGGTAGCGTTTGGTCCTTGGACAACAAAATCCCGTCCCTCAAGAGTCTAGGCTTCACACAGCTATATCAGGACGAGGATGAGACCATCACGTCCAAAGCCAAGATCGCGGAGTTGCACAAGCTTTTGGATTCTTTACTTCTCAACTTCTTGGAGCTCGTCGGGTCGGTGGCGGTCGAGCCTGCCAAGTTTTACATCAAAATTGAACATTTGAAGCGCCTCATTATCAACATGAACCACTTGCTCAACACATATAGGCCTCACCAAACTCGAGAGAGCTTGATTATGTTGTTGCAGAAACTGATCGAGGATAAAAGGGCCGAGACCGCCAAGATCGAAGCAGCCATGCTGCAAGCCAAGAAAGATATTTTAGATCTTGTTCAGAGGAGCGCAGGCGAGCCTCTGGATAGCAACATGGAGACTGTGGTGGCTGAAGACCACCAAGACGACACATCAGCTGAGCTCAAGGCACTTAAAAAGCTTCTTGAAGAAGCTTGAGTCATGTCTGTGAACGCATTGTACCTAAGAACCGAAGGATGCGGCAGATGTACTGTTGACGCCTCGAAATCTGGTTTGTTGCAGTAGCGGACCAAGCTTTCGTCGTGATCATCCCAACTTTTCACAAATGCAGCCGTTTGCTCACACAATCTCGCGCGCACCTACAATAACGAGGCAGTGAGCCGTTTTGTTGCGCGTGTGATGCATTTCCCATATGGCTTTGCGGCGGAATCACATAGTTACGCTTTAATACCAAACGAGGGCGTTTGACGCGTTAAGAATTACCAGTATCTGTTCAAATACATATTCATTCGCAGAATCTGCACGAGTCCACATTGAGCAAACCTCGTTCCGAGTCCCTGAGCAAAGCTCTCTTCTCCTCGCAGAAATCTCCTCACTTCTCTGCATTTGGTCGTATTCTATCACAGCAAGAGCGAATAAAAGCATTGTCAGTAGCACATTTTGTTCAACTTCTGCCAGCCGAGGCCATGGTGATGCTGCACATTCAACGTTAGCAAAGCGAGGGCGTGGTCCTGGGCATGTTACTGTGTGCCCTCTTGACCGGAATGAATCGGTTGAAGATCCTGAAGGGTTGGATTGTCGGCTGCAAGTTCCTGAAACATACTCTCACCGTGTTGGCCCCAATCGGGCTACCTGGAAATGACCCGTATGAGAGCCGTTCGTGGAGCTTCAAACTGGACAGAGCGGCTGCTGACGGTTTGAGTACTTCTCACGTTCAAGCATTGGGTTCTAGCACGATCTGCCGTCCATCAATGTGTATTGTTGGTGTGGTGGATGTGTTGCCATGCAAACAGAACCTGTAGTGTTTGGGCAAATCCACCGTCGGCGTCTAAAGGGATTCATTGCGATTAATTATCGGAGA
Source organism: Australozyma touchengensis (assembly GCA_030566735.1). Lineage (NCBI taxonomy): Eukaryota > Fungi > Ascomycota > Pichiomycetes > Serinales > Metschnikowiaceae > Australozyma > Australozyma touchengensis. Next base: position 3,636 of record JAKUAS010000013.1, on the reverse strand, counting down.
ATTTTACCGCGGCATTTGTGTATTTTTTTATCGCTGTAAGTAGGGTGTCGGGTGTGGGTGTTTAGCATGTCAGAAACTATCGACCCCTTCCTTATTCCCAAGTTCGACTTCAGACCTAGTTTAAAGCGAGCTCAAACAGTCAACGAGTTCAACTACTTCAGCTACTCCAATCGTACTTGAAACTCCCTCGAAACTCCCTTGAAACTCACTTGAAACTCCCTGGGAACTTGGATCGTACTTGCATACTTGAAACACAACACCCCTTCTCATTATCAGAAAAGGCGAATACCACTATCGAGTCTCCATCCCAATCTCTCATCCCAACCTAGTTGTTTTCTTGATTGATTCTTTATCATGGTGGCGCTTGCTTCCTTAAGAAACGCATTTGGGTTCTTGCCCCAGAAGACCCCGGCGCTCGATGAAGAAGCATCAGTGAGTTCAAAAGATCGCGATGAAGAAGTATCAGTGGAATTAGAACAGCCTCATACTGCCGTTCCAACTTCTCTTGAGCTTGCTAGCCTCCGTGACTTGGTTCGGCTGCCCAGTTTGGTACTGCGTTTTGTTGGACTTTCAGAGACTGGGCAACGGAAGGTAGCTGATATAGCAAGGCTTCATAATGTCTTCCGCACGTTATATTAGTGAGCAGACTCACGCCGAGTACCAAGAGCGTTTGAACTATTCTGTGATGCATGAGAAGGAATTGAAATCAAATTGTACAGATTCAACGTATCGCACTTTTGAACCCGAACACAACAACTCGATCCGCGATGTTTGTTTTGAAAATAAGAGAGAACAGTATATAACCGTTGACCTATTTAAACAGTTAATGAGAGTTGTCGCTATTGACTTTTCCGATGAAGATCTCGGCACAGTCGAGAGAGTGGCTATCCATGATTGGCTTGAGAGTTTGAGATCTGAAATTTGGAATGTGTCTCCCTCCTATACTTCGATGAAAGAATCATGGTCAGGTATGCACGAATCATGGAGAAAAAGTTATGGCGAGGCTCACCACGTTTACCATAATCGCCACCTATCGGGGAAAAGCCCTTTTTTTCAAGTTCGATTCAAGGAGGGAGCACTGGTTGCTTCTTCGTTCATTAAGTATGCACTAAATCTTGGCAACGCACTGCAAAAAGTTGCCACAAGCTTTCAAGTGGCTGGGATGATGTGGTTTATGATTATGGAGATGTTACCTGCTTCGGTGCGTGATCGTTCGATTTTATCGTGGGTGAACCCTCAGAGAAGGAAAGAAATAGATATGGGCCTCAAGTATCATTTCACTTTCTCATTCCAGCAGTTTAAGGAGTCAGTACCGTATGGTATGAACTCTGCATATTATAAGGAAAACAACTACTTGTTGTTCCCCAAGGAATATCGAACTACATTGATACAGGTCGCAGAAATTGGTTTTAGAGTCAAGTCCCTTCAACGACCCACTAGCTCTATGGGGCCAAATAAGCCATTGTTCCAATTTTTTTGCACGAAATGGACGAGTGCTTAAATATCGTTCCCAATAGATTCAGAGCCACGTTGGAAGATAATTCGAGAACGATTTTTGCCATGGTAAAAGCTATTGTTGTTGTCCTGAAGAGCGAGTCTTATGATGACTTGAGTTACTTGAGATTTGAAGAGTATGCGCTCGATGCAGCCGTTGCGTCAGTGATTGCAATGGATGAAGAGATGACCCTCATTTTGCGTGACCTTGATGAATGGCTCCTGACCGCTTTGCTGGTAGAATGGAAAGGCTACTTGAATGCGATCCGTATCGAACTCGTATCCCTTCGTTTTTTGGTCTCGGCTGTTGTTTCGCGATTGGAAAATGATAGCCGTGGGCCTAGTATTGATGGCTCTACCCCGGTAATAGCCAACCTTGAGCAGAGTGAGACTGGCTCTGATAAATCTGTAATTGATCTCAAAGCCCGTAACGATGGCGCTCTCAAGTGTTTGAGAAGTGTCCGTGAATATCACTATCGTGCCAAGCGCTTGGAATACTTTAGCATGCATGCTTTGAAAAATTCTGAACTTAGCTTGACGAATTGTGCGCTTATGGCATTCACAAAAGAAGAATTAGGAAAACTGAAGAATTGGTTGGCGCATTTATTTTTTGCGCTAGGAATTGCTTTTGCTTGTCTTAGTGGTGTTTTTTATTATCGGCTCTTCTGCTTGCGTAGACCTGATTTTGAGCTTAAGAGTGCTTTAGCGCAATGTAATGATGCTACCCTTGCTCGCAGGAAAGTCTCTCAAAATCCTCCATTTCCAGAAGAAGCTGTTCCTGCGTTACCAAAGTAAGCTCCCTCATCTAATTTCCTTGAAGCAAGCAGCCTTCGTTTCTGCTCTTATCTCTCTTCTACTTAGGAATACACCTCCCATAATAAGTGTTGTACTACTCTCATGTTTATTATTGCTGCTTCTCAATTGTCGAAAGATGTGTCAAAAGCTTGACCAGGTTGTTTGTTGGACCTTTGGTCTAGTCTCGCTTCTCTGATTCCGTGTTGTATTTTTTGCTATACCTAAGGGCTATCCTCGTCTTATGTTCCGTCTGAAAAACAGATCGAAAGTCCGCCTAGAAGCATTTCACAACAAAAATTACTAATTTTCTATAAGAAATACACATTTCTTATCCTGTACTATTAAAAAGCTTAGTTCAATACAAGCACTCGGTGTTTCTGGGACTTTCGAAAGAGTCGAGATTGCTTTGTCTCTCAATGGCCCCAATTATAAATTATTACGGTAGTTTTTGACTTAATTTCAAAGCACTGCTGATTGCCGTGTTTCCATACGTTCATTAGCGTTCCTGGTTTGGATGCTTGTCAAATGAAGCCTAACAACTCAACGCCTTGGAATTGGGGCAAGATGACGTGCCTAATACAAATGGCTTTATCCTAGAACTTGTCTTTGAAAATTCAGCTCTTTTTAAAATTTAATTGTTTTCGCTCATTGTGAAACCCGATGCTCATATTAGTCAGAATTGCTCAGGTTTCGAAACTTCAAACTCTGCGTGTCCACCAGCCTTTCTTTGTATGACAAAATTTTCAAAGCCTGACTGAATACTTAAACGGTGGCAATATCCTAGATTAGTTTTTCTGCCTACTGTTACCAGTTTGGCAACACTGGCAGGATTCTCCGTCATCATATATGGATCATTTCAGCAGAAATATTCTCAAAACACATAATGAATTTGCCACCTAAGATTATGGTCCTTTTGCTTGTTTAACATCAATTTGATTTCACCGCTGATCTAACCCTTGAGCGTCACACGACTGTGAACTGTTTCATGTTGATCTCAACTATAACTACCCCGAATACTCATTATTACTCTTCTCAGAATGGCTGTCGAATTGTGGGAACTGTTCGAATTTATGCCTCTGTGGCCTTATATGGCTATCGTTCTAGTCGCTTTTGCAATTCTTTATTTTTCACGGAAACTGGTAATTAATCTCTGTTTGATTCTGTTCAAGAATCGTCGCTCTCCAAGGCCGATACAACCTCAAAATCCATTTGAGCGTGATGTCAGAGAAAGTGTTTATATATTGACCGGATTCATCAACCACATAGGCTACCTAGTTACTAAAAAATTGGTTCAAGAAGGTGCACACGTCATTGTTCTTTGCCTAGACTCACACAAAGATAATGTGA